>CM039469.1:22231876-22241876 GCA_022433065.1 Begonia loranthoides
CGGGGTGTCGCCTCCCGGGGCTCGGGCGACACTGTCCGACGACGACTCTGGCGTGTGGCGGCTTCTGGCGAAGCAAGGAGGCGAGCCACAGGATGTTAGGGCTTAGAATCGGTGTTGCTGCTGGTGATGATTCAACCTCCGAGCGAAGTTGTTGAGGTTAGATGTTGGTCATTTTTCCTTTTCTTGGCGTTTTGGAGGTGTTGGCAGGAGCTGAATCACCGATTTGGCGATGGACAAAGGAGCGTCTGGCTTGGCGGCTTAAGCTGGACCGGCTGAAGGCCTTGGTCCAGCTTGATGTGGGTGAACCAACGAAAACGACTTGCAACATGCGACAACTCGCTTAGGGAACACTCTAGAAATTTCAGAGAGGTTGTCAGTGGCTGGTTGTCGCTGGCAGAACAATGTCTCCTGGAGCGAAGGATAAAAATGGTAGAGGAGGGTGTGAGCTCTCGGGTGAAGAAGTTGTGAGCTGAGCTTTCGGTTGATGTTCTAAAGAGATGACCGAGTGAATGTTGAGGGAGAGAAGTCTAGAGTCGAGAGAAGAGAGGAGGTTAGACCTGCTTCAGGTCTGCCCAGTTGGTGAAATTCTGGCACTTTAATGAAATGATTTATATTGTTGTTTTGTTCTGTATCTTCTGGATGTTCTGGTCGATTACAGTTTTTGTTTGGGTCGTAGCTCTATAATCGTAGATGTTGGTGTGTTGATAATATCCTCTATCAAATTAGTTAAAGCACATTAATGAAGAATATGTTGTGGATTAGTGAACTGCTCTGTTAGATTTGGATAATGTTCAGTTGTTATAAATCTTAGTTTTTGTTCATGTGGGTTTCTGGCTGGTTATGTTAGCTGATTTAGAGTGTAGTGGTCTGTTGTGTGGGAATAAATTACTGTTGGATAATGGATAATGAACTGTTGTGATGGATTAGTTTTGCCTTTGGATAATGGATTCTATTTCCTGTAAAGCATATTGTTTTTGTCAAGGCTTGAATGGCAATCTTGTTGTTGGGTATTGCATTTCGGTCAATAGGATGGAATCGTGCACTGTTGAAGAGTGTTTTATATCTCTTTTGGTTACATGCTGTATTATGGGATATATATGGAAATGCTCTGTTTACTTGGAATGTTTATGTTCGGTCTATGATAAGCATATAATTAAGGAGAATCATGTTAAGTTGCATTTAATATTGTTGTAATTATCGGAAATGAATATTAAGATTAATTATTAAGCTAAGTCTATGAGATTAATTAGTAAGTTAACGAGTGGATTAAATGATTTTAGTAATGACTAGCTATTTCTAATGAAGGTATTTGTGAAGGCGTTAAAAGAGGAAGAAGAATAACGGCAGAATGCTAATGCGCGTTAAACCTTGAGTTATGGAATTTGGGTGGGTCTTGGCCATTTAGAGGCCCTACACCACAAGTAGAGTGCGTGAGTTTACGTTATGTGTTATGTAGCGTATTGTAGTTTTGTGATATTCCATGATGATTCTGTGAATTAAATGTTTTATCATGCGAAATGTTTTCCTTCATTATAGTATAGATTTATTAGCACTCTGTAGTTTTATGTTGACTATCGATTGTTCTCTTTACTTGTGTTACCTCTCTTTGAGTGACGGTTCTGCCATTATATATATATGCTGCTAAAATTGCTGTAAATGATTTCCTTGACTGCATATGAGTTCTGTAATTTCTAGCGATAAATGCTCATAATGCCGAAAACGTGAATGAGCAATGGGTATGAATGGGAATGACAAGTCTGGAAATGAGCTAAGAGTTTTTATGATGTTGCTGAATGTTTATAATGTGATCATTTCTTTTGATTGTTCTGCCATTTAGCTAAATGTTCATCAATATTTGCTAAACCATTAAGCATGTTAAATGTAATCAATGAGCATGTAATCTATTTAGTAGTCCAAGCCTGTAAACCATTTGAATTGCCATTTATGTTCTAGCATGTTAATAAGTACTTAACTAGCATGTTTAATTAACTTGAACACATATTTTCAATTAATCATTAATTAAGAGCATGTAAATTTGCTCAGTTGGAGTAATTGATTAGACTTGAACTTGTTTAGTTTATTAATTTACTATCTAGTTGCTGAATAACTAGTTCAAGCATGTTTAACTAGTTGTGTAATGAATAATCAATCTTTGAGCATGTATGGTAATTAGTGTGGTGAATTAGTTGAGGATGGCTGTAAAATCCGGCTCGATCTAGTAGGCCCATTTAAAAAAAAATTAAATTGGGGAAGAATACGTTTCAGGAAAACGTATTCTCCCCACAAGGAAATCGCAGAGGAGATGCAATTGTTCTCCAAATTGGTCCCCTCCCCTTTCAATTAATTGAGCAATCAAAACTGCTTGATCATCCTCCGACATTGCGATCCCTCTTCCGAAGTGCGAACTGGCAAAGGCGAGCGATTTCACCCCGGATGAACTATCCACGATAAGTCTAGTCTCAAACTTAGTCCGATTTCCTTCTCAGCTTACCTGGTAATGAAGCACTGCCTCCTTTAGGTCGGAAGACTTATCACAACCTCGGGTGGTCCCTTTTCCGGCAAGTGTAGAAGATACGAATTTTGATCTCATCAGCGTACTGTGACGAGTAAGCATTCCTTTCTTCAATTTTTTTGTTATGTTCTTCGCTAATCGGTTCTAATGGAGATGGGTTTTGAAAACGGTTGAAGTTTTGAATCCGTTTTGGCCAAATTAAAGCTTTATGCAGTGAAGAAATTTTTCAAGGTATGAAAAGTCAAAATTTCTCCTTTGATTATCGTCTCTGATTATCAATTGTTGGTCTGAAATTGGATTAAGATTTACCTGCCAAGTTTTGTTCAATTTAGCTGAATTATGAGGTTCTGTATAAGTTTTCGTCGACGCAATGCGTCGGCCAGATATGATTTATTCGCTAGATGGAAAATTTATGGGTTTTGTGAATGAAGTTTGCTCTGCGTCGAGGGTGGAGAGAGATCTCTCTCTCTGTAGGACACCAAGTAGACCCACGGGTTTGGACCGTGGGCTGCAGTTGATTTTTTTGTGCTGGGCTTTAGCCCTAAGTTTGATGGCCATTGTGAATCCGGGCATTCTTGGGCCGAGAATTAAATGTGTTTTTGGGCCTGTTTTAGAATTTTTTTTAAAACCCAATTTAAATTAAATAATATTGGAAATTTAAAGTCAACTCACGAAATTTTCCTAACTTCAATTTAGGTTCCCAAACATTTGATTAGGTCGTTAACCCTATTAATTGGACATTCTTAACAATTGGGTTTGGATTGGAATAACTCACTTCGAGGTAGGGATTATTTATGCACTACATTTGCATATTATTATTTTTAAATAATTCTTTTAAAATTTGCAATTTATATTCTAATGAAGTATCATTTTCAACATTTGAATTCTTAAATTATATTTTTACACATTCTATCCTATGAGTTGTGTTTAATTGTTATTAAAAATTTGATGATATGAGATTTCTTTAGAAATATCCTTGGGTTCTAACCCCTAAAGTGCAAATAGGTAATAGGACAGTTGTATGTGCCGTGTCCTTGGGTTGCGAATCCCTAAACCTGATCAGGGTGTTATTTGGCTTTTGCGATCGTCGAACATTGCTTTTATTTCCTTAAATGCCTATGGCATAGTGTATTCGGAGTCCGTGAGTGGCTCTATTTTCACGGTGACTTTAATTAGTACAACAAGGGTGAATTTTGATTACATACCACATATTAGTGGATCATTTAAACACATGCCCTTTTGTACAATCTTCTTTCAAAAATTGAAATTCTATAAATTGTGAATCTTAAATTTTATATATGCTTAGTAAAAATCTTTCTTTCAAATCTGAAAATTTTAAATCCCTACTGAGTTTAGTCAACTCATCCCTTTAATAAAATTTTCAGGAAACTATCAGCCAGACTTCCAGTTGCCAAGTTAAGATTAGTTTCGGCATAGCTGTTTAATTTCTATCATTTTATTAACTTTCCTCGAGAGACTTTTAGTGAGGTATATTCATTTATTTGAATGACTATAAACCTTAAATGTTTAATTTCTTTTCAGCGCAGTTTTTCTTTTATTTGGATTATATTACTTTACTATATGATTTCACTTTTGGACCTGTTAAGCCCATTGTATTTTGGGCCTTGACTTTAAATAATTAAATTTTTGTCTTCCGCTGCTGTATATTTAATTTAAGTGAAATGGGTCGGATGGTCCGTTCCTTTTGGGCCGAATCGTTCCCCGTTCTGTGTCGGGTCTTTTATGGGTCGTGACAATGGCAATATGTTAATCAATTCAAGCATATATAATTAATGACTAAACTATGAGTATGTTAACCAATTTGTTGAGCATGCAATTAACTAGGATAATAACTAGACTATTAAATATAGCATGTGTGACCAATTAAAATAAAAGTATGCTTAACCAACTAGAATAAAGATTTCCAATTTACAAGCATGTTTCCGTTATTCGTTGCTTATAGCATGTTTCCATGTTTAGCCTAGCTTAGTTCAATGAGCTTGTTTAGTTAAATTGGAATTTTTCGTATGTTACTTTATTGTCTCATCTTGTTCAATTCGCTATCATAATTTTTCCTTGTATCTATGTATACTTTCAATTATTGTGATTCATTATATGCGCAAGTTCAATTATAGTACTTTTACTTCAATGCGCATTTCAATTTCCATTAATGTACGTTATAATGCAGTATGCTTCATGTTAATAGTAAACCATAGGGAGTGCCACTTTGGGATGGTACTTACGCATGCATGAGTGAGGAAAAATGTTAAGAAAAAGGAATGTTCAGGATGGGCGAGATACATCCATCACAGAAGAAACCCTGCCGGCGGGATACGCTGGAAGGGAAGAAACCCTGAAGGCAGGACACGCCGGAAGGGGAGGAACCTTGAAGGTGGGATACGCCGGAAAGGGGACGAAAAAGAGAGTTGGAGGGCGGATGGGTAGCGGATCTAGTGTGTAGCTAGGCGAAGCCCCCTACCTTGACAAGAACGGGGACTTAGTTGCAAGTAAAGGGTTAGGTCGGATCAACTATTCCATCCCCCAAGAACCCTCCAATCTCTAGCTCGATGTACGCGTAAAGAACGAATGAAGAACTGAATGTAATGAAAAGAATTGGTTTGTGTGGCCCCCATTCCAAGAAGAATTAAAGAGATATATGCATAATTGTTTTTCCTCATTTCCTTACTGGGCGAAAGCTCACGTCTTTACTTGTGGTGTGGGTACAATGATGAACAGATAATAAGTAGATGATAAACACATAATGATACAGGGATGAATGATTTCACACGCACGAGACTCGGGGCTGGCCAGGCAAAGAAATGAATGAGTAAACAATTGTAATCACATTAAATTATTGTATTGTACTCCATTGTTTAGATTTCCTTTTAAACAATTTAAATATGTTTTCGCAAGATTTTAAATAGATGGTTTTATTTTATTATTTACACTTCCGCACCTTGTAATTGGTTTTCCCAAACGAGTTTGAAAGAAAGAGTCAGTAGAGATTCGGTTAGACGCACTCTGATACGTTTTGTTTAAAAAAAAAAAATTTCAAATTTTACGAATTTTCAAGGAATTACGAAAATTCGGGTCGTTACAGGCTTTGTTATGAGAAGGAAGCACATTGAGGGTTAGTGACTAAGCTGAATTATGAGGACGATATTTAGTTAGGATTAGTGACCACTTGGTTAGGATTATTAAGAAGTTATAGAAAGGGTGTGTTGGATCTTTAGTAGCGGATAAATCGGGTATTTGATACCATGATCACTACCCACTTAGTTAGGCTAAGAACTTACCCTAAGTTAGAATAAGAAATCTATTTAGGTTAAAATAAGGAATTGATTAGCTGTTGTTTCCTTCGTAGGCTAGATTTTGTCATGAAGTAGGAATTTAGAAATATAATATGCTTGTATAACTAGCTTGGATTAAAATTGAGGATGAATTTCGAGATGGTTAAGACACTCACTGTTTGCCATTTTGGGTTGTATTCTAAGTTATGTTATGAATAATATCTTAGTGATTGGTTAAGTTAGAAGAAATTTAAAATGAATAGTAGGTTCTGTGTTGGATTTGGTTTAAGTTCTCTATCTAGGTGAGACCTAATCAGGACAATCAAAGATGTGACTACAATGATGAGGATAGAGTTACAAAAGAGCCTTTACGACGAGGACCTTACTCACACAATGAGGACATGTAAGCTAGTAGGATTTACTCAACTTCAACTGGAGGAAATAGTTATGTTGTATGTGCATAAGTTGGAGCACTATCATGGTTGCCTCGAATTGTGTGAGTAGTAATGACATAAGTTATACTAGTTTATGCAAGGACTTAAGATAAAGATTTTATAGAGGTGTAAGATATGGAGGAATGTTATGACTTAGAAAGCGGTCTAGGTCCGTATATGTAATGAGTTAATTACTACTTCAATGATGGATTTCAAATTGCTTCTTGTAAATTGATAGATTTTGAAGAACAGTTAGATTAGAAAGTTTTAATTTATGGATCTAAGAGATTCTCTTAAAATAGAGAGAAAACATGTTGTGTGACAAGTTAAATTATAAGATAAAGAATTTGTCTAAGAGTTTCGGTAGCACACTATATGTTCATGTATGGCTAACATTAATAATTGAATCTAATCAGAAGTTAGAAATATATGATTTGGAATGATTCAATTTCTGTTTTAATTTGGAGTTGGAAGTTTGTCACATATAAGGGTTATCTGTTGTAGAACAAGATATAGTTTTGAAGATCCGCTAAGTGAGTACTCGAACATATTGATGGTTGGTCTACCGAGAGAATCGTGGAATGGAATTGATTGATACTCTGAATCTATTGCTAATATATTTAATTAAAGGAATTGTTAAGGTTAATAAATAATTGATTAAGGTTTTACTGTCTACAACAGAAACAGATACAGAAAAGAAACAGATGCAGAACAGAAACGGACACGGAAACAGAAATAGATATGAAAACACTAATGGACAAAGAAATAGAAATAGATACAGATACAGATAGAGAAATAGAAACAGAAACGGAAACAAAAACAGATACGGAGACAGAAATAGACACAGGGACAGAAAGAAAAACGGAAATGGAAACAAATTTTTGGAAATGGATTTATGGGAACGGGTACGGATACGTGCAGAATTATCAGAGTGTTTCACATCTTGGGTTTTTCAATTTATCTTCTCGGGTTGTAGAACTGCCTGGGACTAGTAGACATATTGGCTGACATCCCGGTCGACATGCACAATCGACTGTTCCAACGCTAAAAAGGATTTAATGGAAAATTGTGTGTGACCGATCGACATGCACAATCGATCGGTAATTCTCGGTCGACATGCACAGTTGACCACTCCCACATGAATGTAATGCCCCGCGTTATAAATCAATTTTCTTTCTTATATTTTTAGCCATAAAAAAAGTTTCTTTTTATTTATTTAAAAAACATGTATTAATACAGTAAATCAGAGTTTAAGTGGAATAAGCAGAATCAATTCAAAACATAACTTCACTTAATTTAAATGTAGTCCATATTTATTGAAATTAAAGCCATAATCAAAACAATCGATTTTTATTTTTCCTTGAGCCATAATACATTAGGTCGTATTCGACTGATAACCCAAGATTTCAACTGGCAATGCCTCCTCCTCTACGTCAATAACATTAAGTTCATTACTTGCATCACGGGCAATACCATGCGCCTAGGGTTCAGCAAGAAATAGAATGTATGCAATGCACATGTTATGCTTATGCAGTCTGTCTCAGAGAAGAACTAATCTCCTCTTCTTTTTATTTTAGTTTCACTTAACAGTCCAGATATATGAGATTTATTAGTCTAAGAAAATATGATACATCATATTGTCTTGTGGCTTAACTGTCACATTAACGAGGATATACATCCATTATGGGTGTCACCACTATTAACCATCACCTACTCTTCCCAATCTCATGCACCTATTTACGTTTATTGGTTTATTTAATTTATCATGCCATGCATATGTCAACAGTTTCATAAGTCCTATCATGATTCATGAATGCTACAGTTTATAACAGTAGTATATAAAAGGAATTAAAGCAATTCATGGAATATAATAGGAAAATATTGAAACAATCACTATATTCATGCTCAGAAAAACATTTTATTATTTTTAACTTTTTCTCCGTAATTTCATGCAATATAAAGAATTATTTCTCTTTAAGTAAATTCATTATTTTAACGGTAATTTCAACAATAATTTTAACAGTAATATTAACAATAATTTTCAACAATAATTGACAGTAAATAAAAAATAGTCCCTTGATGCAGGGCCTCTACTAGCCACCGCATCCTATTTCTTACCACATGAAGAATTTTCAACTATTGAATTTCCCAAAGCATAACTTCTCCTGATCTACCCAAGTAATTCATCCTCCACACTTTCACTCCTCTCCTTCTTCTTTGAATTCTCTCCTGATATGCATTTTCCTTCAATTCAAAACCTTTATTTATAGGCAAGAAAAGAAGGAATATGCCAAGAAATATTCTGTCACAATGGAATATGTCAAGGAATATGCCAAGAAATATTTTTTTCATTAATTAATTTCAATTAATCAATTCCCTTAATTTACATTTCTTCGAATTTAATTTCATATCTTAATTAATCTAAAATCTCTACTTAATAAATTCCATAAACATCCAAATAATCCCTTATCAAACTTTTTTACACCCAATTGATTTTCTAATTTTCTTACTTAATTTCATTTACGGAAAATCAGGGTATTATATTTCAAACTAAAATCATCCAAAATTTCTAAAATTCATATTTACTAATATTTTTAATCCCAATTAATTTTTGGGATATTACAATCTCTTCTCTTTATATAAATTTCATCCTCGAAATTTGTTAACTAAATAACTCTGGGTACTTAATTCCATATCTTCTTTTCTTTCCCATGTGGCTTCTTCAGTTGAATGATTCTGCCATAATACCTTAACTAGTGGAATCTGTTTATGTCTAAGCTCTTTTACTCTCTTGTCCGAAATCTGTACAGTTCTTTCTTCATAGCTTAGGTTCGTTTGGACTTCCACATGGTTAGTAGGTACAATCAGATTTGGATCTCCAAGGCATTTCATCACCATTGATACATGGAATACGTTGTGTACACCTTCCATGGAGGCTGGTAGTTGTAATTGATATGCTACATTCCCCGTCATTTTTGTGATCAGAAAAGAACCGATATACCTTGGACTTAGCTTTCCCTTCTTTTCAAAAGCCATAATTCCCTTGAAAGGCGATATTTTTAGAAAAACCAAGTTTCCTTCATCAAATTCCAAGTCTCTCCGACGATGATCTACATAGCTTTTCTGACGACTTTGAGCTGCAAGCATTCGTTGTCTTATTAGAGCAACAGATTCGGCAGTTTGCTGTACAATATTAGGGCAAAAAAATTTAACTTCTTCCACTTTGCCCCAATATAAAAGAGATTTGCACTTCCTTCCATATAACGCCTCGTAAGGTGTCATTCCAATTGTGGCATGAAAACTGTTGTTATATATGAATTCCACTAATGGCAATATCTTTCCCCATCCAATTTGGAAATCAAGCACACATGCCCGCTACATATCTTTAAGTGTCTGGATTGACCTTTCACTCTGACCATCAGTCTGGGAATGAAAAGCAGTACTGAATTTTAATTCGATACCCATAGCCTTATTCAAACTTTTCCAAAATGCCAAGGTAAATCATGGATCCTGATTAGAGACAATGGAAATTTGAACACCACACAATCACACGATCTCTTTAATATATAAATTTTAAAATTGATTCATTTTGTAGGTCATCTTTACTAGTAAGAAGTGGGCAACCTTGGTTAGTTTATCAACAATCACCCAAGATTTGCAACGGTTGAAGCAATCCATGGTCTGCTTTCACTTGCTGACAAACCTGGCACAACACCACATATTCAGCAATGTCATATTTCATCACTGACCAAAAGTAATGCTCT
>CM039469.1:22246876-22571707 GCA_022433065.1 Begonia loranthoides
GTATCGAGTTTCTTCATACCATTATCCATTAGAAATGCATTTTCTAGCATTTGACTCCGTACCACTGAAGGATTTAGTCGCACACTTGAAATATAGCCCAAAAAGGCAAGAGAACGCTTGGATAATTGGTTTATATAGATCCTCTCTGGTTGTGACCACACATAAAAATAACATTGCCATAAATGGACAAGGTAATATTTCCACTTATTCATCAGAAGAGGCATATCTTTTGAAACCAGAATTGCTTTTCCTTGATATCTAACATAATGTATAAAAGGATACTTGAAGACCCGTAGGATAGCCCGAAAATAATTAGCAAATACTTTTACAAGATGTTCTATTTTTCCATAAAAAAATATTCGCTCAAAAAAAAACCTATAAGATGTTAATCGTAAATGAGAAGATTGGTTACGGAGAAAAAGTAAAATAGATTCGTATTCACATACATGAGAATTATATAGGAACAAGAATAATCTTCGATTTTCTTTTGAAAAAAAAGAAATCAATTTATTTGGAGTAATAAGACTATTCCAATTACAATACTCGTGAAGAAAAAACCGCAATAAATGCAAAGAAGAGGCATCTTTCACCCAACAGCGAATAATTTGAACCAAAATTTCCAGATGGAGGGGGTATGGTATTAATACATCTGACACATAATTAAAATGTGGGAATTTATCCTCTAAAAAAGGAAATATTGAATGAATTGATCGTAAATTATAAGATTTTGTGATTTCTGCTTCTTCTAAGGAAGATACTAATCGTAAGGAAAATGGAATTTCCACAATGAGTGCAAACCCTTCTGATAGAATTTGAGAATACAAATTTTTGTTGTACCCCAAAAAAGGATTTTGGTTATAATAATTAGTGGAAATAATCAAATGATTCTGTTGATACATTCCAGTAATTAAACGTTTTACAATCAGTAAACTGGATTTCTTGTCATAACCCACATTTTCCAACAAAATGGATCCATTTAAAAAATGATCATGAGCAAATGCATAAATATACTCTCGAAAGAGAAGTGGGTATAGGAAGTTGTGTTGCCGAGATTTATCAAGTTCTAAATATCCTTGAAATTCTTCCATTTTCAATTAGATTTGAACCAGGGATAGTATAATGAATTTATTGGGTTATCAAATGATACATAGTGCGATACAGTCAAAACAAGGTATTAAAGAATAAGAATATATACCTCGTAAACAGGTAAGACTCATCAACGAACTCTCTATCCGCTCTTTTCTTTTTCCTTCTAATTGGTTTATGTTTATTTTAGGATAACAAGATGGTTAGAAATCCTTTATTTTTTCAACGCAATCGCTCTTTTGATTTTGGAAAAAAAAAAAAGATCTTTATAGTGGGTTTAGCAAAACATGGTGGAAGTGTAAATAAAAATCATTTATTTAAAACATAGCGGAAGCATAAATTATTTAATAAACAGAACTAAACAATCAAATACAATTTGAGAAATGAGAACCGAATAATTAAATATATTTTTATTACAATCGTGCTCTCTTTGGTTCTCTTCAGCTTGGCCAGCCACATGTTCTCGCCCGTGCAAATCCTTGATCCCTGCGTTTGATTTGTGCATTGCTTTCATCTTGACTCCTAATTCTTTGCATTTGTTTTCGCATACACGTATGTACACCTACACCACAAGTAAAACGTGAGCCTAATTACCCAGTAAGGAAAAGGATTTATGCAATATGATATGCCTCTCTTTAGTCATTTTGGAATGGGGGCCACCCAAACCAATCCTTTTATTACGTCATTCGTTTTGTTATCTCCTTTGCATTAGTTCATTCGTTCGTTACTCGTACATCGAGTTGGAGATTGGAGGTTATCCATTGAAATGACATACTTTGATTAGCTTCTAACCTCCTGTGTGCACACTAGTCCCCTTCCCGACAAGGTAGGGGTGCATCCTAGCTGCCAGGCTAGATCCGAACTACACATTTACCTAACTCCCTTTTTCTTTTTTTCCCTTCAGGTGTATCCCGCCCCCGGCTTTTTCCTAGTGATAGGCGTATGCCACCCATCTTGAACATTCTTTTCTTTTATTTCCTTAACATTTTCTTTAACATTTTACCTCACATAATGCATGTGTGAGTACCACCACCAAGGTGGCACTACCTATTACTTTCTATTAACATGATGCATGATCATACATTCTCAACCTAGCATGATGCAATTCGCATTGTGCATATAAGAAATGTAAATAACAATTGCATTGAAAGTAAAGCAGCTATAATTGAATTTGTGCATATAATGAATAACAGTAATTGAAAGCACACAACAATTATAATTGAAAGTGCATAACAAGAAGCAATTATGATATTGAATTGAAAGCAACAAATGAGCAATATGAGACGTTAAAGTAGCATGCGATGAATTACAATTATCCAAACATGCTCATTGGACTAAGCTAGACTAAACATGTAACGACCTGGTTTATTATTTAGTTTAAAAATTGTATAAATTTAAAACTTTTCTTTTTATAAAAACATCAGAGTATTTATCTTTTATAAAACTAGGTCATTAAAACCATTTAGTTAAAACATTTATCAATTGCAGTGAAAATAATAAAATCATTTTCTGAAACGCAGCGGAATTAAAACAAGCATTAAATAATTTACAAATCCTTTTACAAATAATTTTCATTTAACTCTTTAGCCCAGCCAGCCACAAGATCCACTCGTGCAAATCCTTCATCGACTGCCTCTTAGTCTGTTCACCTGTGCGTGTACCTATATTACAAGACTTAACAAATGAGTTTAATGCTCAGTAAGTGATATAAAATAAAAGGTATGATGCATATGTCATGCAACTTTCAAATCTCTTTTCGTTTTCGGTTTCTGTTTCTCTTCTTTCTTTCTTTTCTTTTCTTTTACGTTTTCTTGATCTTAACTTTGCTTTATCTTGACTTTACTTCACTGTTCCTTTCTTTACTTGATCGTTACTTTACTTTATCTTGAAAGGCATTGGAGATGTCTAACCTTGACGAGGAGGAGCAGCCAACTCAACCTCACATCCCCAGACGACCCCGTTTATGTTTATGGTTGTCTTAATCTTGAAATGCATTAGAGATGTCTAAACTTGACGAGGAGGAGTAGTCAACTCAACCTCACATCCCCAGACGACCCCGTTTATGTTTGTTGTGTGTCTTAATCTTGAAAGGCATTGGAGATGTCTAAACTTGACGAGGAGGAGCGACAAACTCAACCTCACATCCCGAGACGACCCTGTTTATGTTTATCTGTATCTTGAAAGTGTTAGAGATGTCTAAACTTGACAATGAGGAGCGGCTAACCCAACCTCACATCTCGTCACACCCATTTACATTAATTTATTACATTTCACAACTGTCTCGTTTCTTCTTTGTTTCCTTCTTGTCATTTTGTAATCGTTTTGTTTCTTCTTTGTTTTCTTTTCAAAAGTATGCATGGAAATTATTTTCGTATCTTTTGAAAAATATGATGCATGATGCTCGTGAATGCATACATTCTTTATAAGAGGAATTTAATAAAACAACCAACATATAATTCACAGATCATGCTTATAAATTCTAGACATGCTTATAAAAACAGTAAACAATGAAACATGCTATTTAAAACTGTAAACACCGAAACATGCTATTTAAAACTGTAAACACCGAAACATGCTATTTAAAACTGTAAACATCGAAACATGCATCTCCTATTCTTGCGATGTAGGGCCCTAAGGACCAAAACACATGCTTATCACTTACCTGCAGTCTGTGGCGCGTTTGAGACTCTATTCTTTTCCCGTTAATACCTTCAAAATAATTAATATTTATTTATTAATATATTTACCCATTATAAACCTTAACTTATATATCATTATTCTGTTAGTTCATTTCATATTTTTCGTCCAATTATTTTCATCGACTAATTCACTAATAATTATTGATCACCGAAGTTTCATAAACCTTAACGCTTAATAATTCTCATTAGTCAACTTAGTTACTTAGCAACCACGCAATAATAATTCAAATATCTTAACATATGCAACGAGATAACGATAGCCAACAATAGTTGCTCATTCCATCAATGTAACCCGATAATAGAGAGAATTTACTTCACAATACAATTCATTATCTTTTAATGAAAATCCATTGGAAGCAGCAAAGCATTTATTTAACTTCATTACCCAAAATCACACCTTGCACATTTAGGCCTTCCAATACCCAACTAATCACTCAACAGTTTCCCAAAATCAAGACTTAAAACTAGCAATTAATTGGCATTCAAACAGTCCAACCATCCAACCATTCGAAACCTCTCAAAACCTTCCATTTCCAATAAATGTCCAAACAACAATTCCAATAATAATAACCCATATATTTTTCTTCATTATCACATAATTATAAACTTATTTCCTTAATAAAACATTGCAAAATTCCACCCACAATAAAGTAATAACATTCAACAATGGACACACCAAACATAAATCCAACCAGAGCATATTCTCATTCTTCTTCTACCAAAGTCCAACCCATCAACAGAGAGCATTTTTAACACATGACAAAGATTACAGAACTACAACCAAGTAGAATTGTAATTGACCAGCAACATCCAAACAAAATCCAAGAAGTAAACAACAACCAGTAGTATCCCAACAGATTATCCCTCGGCAGAAACCCAACCATGAACAAAACCATTTTCAACAGAATATTTCTTTAACTATTAACAGAGCATCACCCAGATTTCATCAACAGAGACAAAATCAAAGGATAAAGAAGTCCATTACCTACAGACTTTGCACAGCTCTCTCATCCCTTCTTTAAAGACAACACTCCACCACTTACTGTCTCTCCACTCTTCTCACTATCCATTTCCTTCTCTGCACAACTAGCTTCCTGCCCTTGATTTATAGACAAAAGGAAAAGGAGGCCACCAGTGACGACCAAGCTAACAGAAAAATCACACAATTCGAAGGAGGTGGTCCATTGCCCAATCACCACGTGGAAAGTTGCTGAAGAATACCCGCCAGAGCAATTGGAACAAACCAGTCCAAAGTGAACCAACATCGATGCCCTGCTCCAGCCCTTCACTGATCACGCCTCTATCGACGCCAATTCAAACTTGTCGAACAACAATTGCCAAGGGGAGAAGGAAATTGTCCAAACTTACCTCCACCGGTGATTCGCAGCTCCAATTTCGACCTGCGGATATCACGATCCAAATCTGTGCCCCAGTCCCGCGATCGTCGCACTGTCTGTTACCATTTACCGAATGTCGCCTCATCGCCGCGAATGTTCGTTGCCACTCACCGTCGTCTTCTCTTCTCCCACGATCTCCCTCTCATCGTCGCCTCTCTCGCTTCTCTCGGTCTCTCTCTGCATTCTCCCCCCTTCTCTTTTCTAAATTTCTCTTCTTCAATTTAGAATAAAAACCCATTATAACTCCTCCAGCTGAACCGAACCAAACCGGTTCACCCTTCTTTCTATTTCTTCAACCGATTCAACATCTTCCCTCCTATTTCAATTTATTTCCTTTTTATTTCAATTCTTTAATTTCTTCTTCTATTCCTCCTCAATTTAATTAATCCTCATTTTAATAAATTAGTATTACGTATATATTTTTATGTGTCGAATATACATATTATATATGTTAGTCGACCCAAATTTTAATTCCTGACTTATTCCAAATATCGTTTGACTATGATTATCGATCCAATTTAATTTCTTCAATTCGTTTTCCAAAATTAATTTTTCATCATCAAATAAATCTTTAATTATTCAATTATACCCAAATAATTTTCTAAATAATTTTATTTAATTTTATCACAGAAAATCGGGGTATTACAAAACATGCTCAATCGATTAGTATGATTAACACGGAAACATGCTTGTAAATTTATAATTTCTTATCCTAGTTGATTAATCATGATTTTATTCTAACTAGTTAAACGTACTATAATTTAATAATCTAGTTTAGTCACCCTAATTGATTTAAATACTTTTATCCTAGCCAACTAATCATGCTCGGGTTTAATAAAAAGTAACATGCTAAGGATAAATAATCATATGCAAGGTTATAAGTAACACCCAGGAGACAATAACAAAGGAAAGATAAAACATATAATCACATAGTCAAGAAAACTCTTAGTTCGTTCACGTTTAACTCGTTTCTCTTTCATCTTCTCTACCGTTCTCTAGTAAAGTAAAACATTAAATATGGAAGTTATAATAAAAGAAATTGTAGAAAAAGTAATATAAAGAATAATAACAAGGGGAGGATTAACACGCTAATTCATTAAACATACTACGATTACCAAACTAGTTAATTATACATGCTCAAACCTAATTGATTTTTCTAGATAGATTAACATACTAGTTAAATATCCAGGTTACTTAACATGCTCAAGTAGAATTAAAATCATTAATTTACTTAGTTATCCCAGTTAATTTACATGCTTGGATTCATTATAATTAATTAGTAAATTAACATGGTTACTAATACTCCCATTTAGTTAATTAACCTAGGTAATTAATATGCTTACTAATTATAATTATGTTCACTAGTAATCACATTTAGTTAATTAACCTAGTTAATTAATTTGCTCATGGAAGTTATTATAATTACTAGTTTAGGGTTCTAGTCAATTAACCATTAAACATGCTCAAGGGTGTTCTAATTAATCTACATGTTTAAGAAGGATTAAAGATTTACATGCTTACTATCCTATGCAAAATTATTAGTCTAGTTGCTTGAACATAACAGTTATGATTTACATAGAGAGATTTAACCAAATAATAAGAAACAGAACCAACAATAGAGCAACATACGTATCATGAAAGGAAATATAGCACAAGTAAATAACAGCAGGTAAACACTATAAAACATGGTCATCCTTAGCATAATTCTCCATTCGTTCACCCTTTTTAAGTCATAACTAACTATCATTCCTTAATAAAGCATCGATAACAGAACTAACAATAAAGGAAAGTCACAAAACTAACAGCAAGAGACAAAGTTATTAATAAAGGAAATGTACAGAGCATCACAAATAAGGCACTTAAATCACACAACCATTAAGGAAATATCACAAAATTACAATGAACTATAGAACACTGACGTAAAACTCATGCACTCTACTTGTGGATAGGGCCACCACTGGCCAAGACACACCCAAATTCTTACATCAATTCTTTATTGTGCGTTAGCACTTAATCACTATCCTTTTTCCCCCCTTTCCGGTACCTTCACAATCTAAATATATACTGTTAATATAGATTTCCCCATTAACTGTTTACTAGGATTAAAAACGCTTACGAGCTTCAACATCTACAATTTATCAACATCATCAATATCTATTTTCTTTATTTCTTATTCATGTGCTTGATAGAATTTCATAGCCCAATTACATTTCATTTAGCTAAATATCGGAATAGGAAACAACTTCCATCAATAACCCACAACACAACCGAGAGCAATGTAAGTTCTCAACCCAACAACCACATAGTCCATCCAGAATATCCACTTAACATACTTCAGACCCGTAACCACACAAAAAAACATATTCCAGAGAATGGTAGTTAATCAAATTACAGAACATAACTTGAAAAACTCTAACGACAGAACCCAACAGAGGTGTTATCCATCCATATTATCCAGAAAATCCAAGCCAAAGTCTTAATAGAAATCATGCATCCATAAACAGAGACAAAAACATTCTGAGAAGGGAACCTTACTAGCAAACCAGGAAACTCTCGGCCATTGATGCATCACCAGCTCACCCACACCCATTAACAGATTAGGAACATCCAGAAAATCCATTCAAAAGTGGAAGGAATTCTCACCTGGAGGAACACCCGAGGAGCTACACCTGAGAGCCTTCCGTCTCCAGCATCTCTGTCTCCATTCCTCCTTCTCTTCTACAGTTTTCATCTTACCCGAAGGGACACTCTCTGTCGATTCCTAGAAGGCAGAGAGTGTAGTTCTCCAGCATGCCCGATAGCATCACTGTAAATTTTACAGATTGTTCCCCACGCACGACACACTATCGATTTCACCTAGAGAAGGAACGACAAGGACCAGTTCAGCATTGAAGAACCAACAGGCTGGACCATGGCCTTCGACCGGTCCAGCACGAACTACCCAAATCAATGCCCCTACCCTTCAACTCATCGATGCCTGCATCGCTGTCTCCCCGCCATCGCCGTCGCCATTCCGTCAATGTCAAGCCTCACCAGTTGGCCACCCAAAATTGCGCCCCAACCTGACACCAAAACCAACTAGCAAAGCCCGATCACGCGAATCTGAAATTGCGTCCGGACGCCCACGACACGCCGAGCCCTAGCTCGCGATTAGCCACCTTCGTTGCTCACACGTCTGCCACTGGATTTTTTTAATGAAGGATGATTGACCGCCTTCATGCAGATCGTCCGCATATCTCAGTCTTTTGTTTCACCGACCGATCACGCCGGTCGATCTCTAAGAAGCGATTGTTCGCTGCAATTGACAGCCCAATTTATTCAGCAAATTCAACTAATTTTTGTGTAATTACCTTTATATATATATGAATTTGGATTTAGAGCATTGTATTGAATATTAGAATTGATATATATATATATAACAATTCTAATATTAAATATACGGGGTATTGCATCCTCCCCCTTATTTAAATTTTGTCCTCAAAATTTTAGTTACTGAAACAATTTTGGATATTTAACTTCCATTTCATCTTATCTCTCCCAAGTAGCTCCATCAACGATATGATTCTGCCATAGTACCTTGACCAGTGGAATCTTCTTGTGTCTTAATTCTTTAACTCTTGAATCCAAGATCCGCACTGGTTTCTCTTCATAACTTAAATTTGGTTGAATAATAACATGCTCTTCCAGTTCCACATGGACTGGATTTCCCATACATTTTCTTAACATGGATACATGGAACACGTTATGAACTCCATCAAATTTCATCAGCAGTAATAACTGATATGCTACTTTCCCAATTTTTTTTGTAATAGGGAACAAACCAACATATGGTGGACACAACTTCCCTTTCTTTCCAAATCGCATAACTCCTTTAAATGGTGATATTTTAAGAAACACAAAGCCTCCTTCATCAAATTCTAACTCTTTACGATGATTATCAACATAACTTTTATGGTGACTTTGAGCAGCTAGCATTCTTCGATGAATGATCTCAACAAATTTCTTAGTTTGTTGTATCATATCTGGTCCATAAAATGCTTCACCAACCTCATCCCAATATATGGGAGATCTACACTTTCGTCCGTATGACACTTCGTAAGGTGCCATTCCGATCGTAGCCTAAAAACTATTATTGTAAGCAAATTCTACTAATGGCAGCATTTTCCCCCATCCAACATGAAATTCTAATACACATACCCATAACACATCCTCCAATATTTGAATCATTCTTTCACTTTGTCCATCAGTTTGAGGATGAAAGGCTATACTAAATTTTAATTTCGTACCCGTAGCTTTGTTTAAACTTTTCCAAAACGTAGATGTAAATCTTGGGTCATGATCAGATACAATAGTCACAGGTACTCCATGTAGACGCAAAATTTCCTTGATATACAATGTCGCAAATTGATCGATCTTATAAGTCATAACTACAGGTAAGAAGTGAGAAACTTTAGTTAATCTATCAACGATTACCCAGATTGCATCGTGTCCTCTTATAATCCTAGGTAGGCCCAAGATAAAATCCATAGTGATGTGTTTCCACTTTCATTCAGGTATAGGCCTTGACTGAAACATACCACTAGGCCTTTGTTGTTTTGCTTTCACATGTTGACATACGTGACACAAAGTGACATATTGTGCAATGTCATATTTCATTCCGGGCCAGTAGTAATGTGACTTGAGATCTTTATACATCTTATTACAGCTAGGATGAATAGAAAAACTTGGGGAATGAGCTTCCTTGAAAATTGTCATCCTTAATTCTGATCTTCCCGGTACATACCATCTATCTTTAAACTTCACAATCCCATTACCCGAGATGGAAAAGTGCAAGTATTTTTCAAGAGTGGGGTTTTTCTTATACTCTTCACACTTCTGATCTTCAAGTTGAGCCTCTTTAATTGTTTCCAACAACGAAGGCTTTAATGTCAAAGTAGTCAAAAGAGTAGTTAACTATGTAGTAACTAATTGCATATTCATATTTAGCATATCGGAATGGATTTCATCCGATAATTCTTCATGTACCATATTCATCACAACCATCTTTCTACTAAGAGCGTCACCCACCACATTTACTTTTCCAGGGTGATACTTAATTTCACAGTCATAGTCTTTCACCAATTCCAACCATCGACGTTGTCTCATATTCAATTCCTTTTGAGTGAAGATATATTTTAAACTCTTATGGTCCGAAAAGATTCACATTGCTGTCCATATAGGTAGTGTCTCTATATCTTAAGAGAAAACACGACAACAGTAAGCTCCAAATCATGTGTAGGATAATTTGCCTCATACGGTTTCAATTGTCTAGACGTGTATGCAATTACCTTTCCATCTTGCATGAGTCCGACACCCAATCCATTTTTAGAAGCGTCGCAATAAATGCAAAAATTACCTTTGTCAACGGGTAAGGATCAGATAGCAGCCAAACTTAGACAACGTTTCAGCTCTTGAAAGCTCTTCTTGCATTCGTCCGTCCACCAAAATCGTGCATTTTTCTTTGTCAAACCCATTAAGGATAGTGCAATTCTAGAGAATCCATCTATAAATCTTCTGTAGTATCCTGCTAAGCCAAGGAAACTCCTTACTTCTTTGACATTCTTTGGTTGTAACCATTCAACTACTATCTGAATCTTTACAGGGTCTACTTCAACACCATGCTTAGAAATTATATGACCAAGAAAACTTACTTTACTTAGCTAGAACTCGCATTTAGAGAACTTCACATACAATTTGTGTCTTGCTAATATAGACAAGGAAATCCTTAAATGCTCTCTATGTTCCTCCATAGAGCGTGAGTAAATTAGTATGTCATCGATAAATACAATAATGAATTTATCCAAGTACTCACTAAACACCCGATTCATTAAATCCATAAATGTCACTGGGGCATTAGTTAGTCCAAATGACATAACTAGAAACTCATAGTATCCATGTCTCGTCTTGAATGCTGTTTGGGGAATATCATCAGGCTTAACTTTCAATTGATAGTATCCAAACCGAAGGTCAATTTTTGAGAAGACACAAGCTCCTTGCAATTGATCGAATAAATCATCAATTCTTGGCAGAGGAGGGTATCGATTCTTATTAGTTACTTTATCTAACTCGCGATAATTAATGCACATCCTCATCGACCCATCTTTCTTTTTCACGAATAGCACTAGAGCACCCCATGGTGAAAAACTGGGATGAATAAATCCACTATTTATTAATTTCTTAAGCTGGACCTTCAATTCTCTCAACTCGGCATGGGTCATTCTATATGGATTCTTTAAAATTGGTTCTGTTCCAGGATAAAGATCAATCACAAATTCTATTTCTCGATCTGGAGGTAATCCAGGAAGTTGGTCCCGAAAAACGTCTGGAAAATCTTGAATAAGGGTAATCTCGTTTATTGCTATTTTTGACGCAACCGTTGTATCTAATATATTAACAAGAAACCCTTCATCACCATTCTTCATTAACTGTTCAGCCTTGAGCGCAGAGATTATAGTCAATCGGCCTTTTTCCTTGACTCCAACAAATGTATGTTGTTCACCATCAAGGGAGAAAAATAATACTTCTCTTTTTCTACAATTAATTATTGCTTGATGATGGGTTAGCCAGTTAATACCCAAGATAATATCGTACCCCTTCATGTCTAAGACTATCAAATCGACATAGAAAATTCTATCATTTATTTTGATGGCATAAGCCCTTAGGATTCCATTGGTAATTAGATATTCCCCAAAGGGCAGGAGGATGCGATTATTACTTTCTTCTATTTCAGGGAAGCATTTTATCTTTGTACTAAATTCCTTAGAAATAAAGGAATGTGTACCACCGAAATCAAATAAAGCATATGCCACTATATCATTAACGTAAATCATTCCTTACATAACAATGGACATAATATTACTAACTACTACACATCATTCTAAGGAACTTTATATATATATATATATATATATACATATTAACTTAAATTCCAGGGTGTCAAGGCGTATCTGAGACAATAGTAGCCTGGTCATTCACTTCCATTTCATCAATCCGGACGTTAGGCATCTCCTCACCTGGGTGTCACACCACCGGATCCAGCAATACCTGCTGAACAAAACTTTGCAATATGCCAAGGTTCTCTACACTTAATACACCGACCAGTACCCACTCTGTATTCTCCAAGATGGTTCTTCTTGCACTTTGGACATTGACTAAATTGTTGGGTCCTCATATTAGGTGGGGCAGTGGTTGTCATATTCATTGGGTGTTTATCCTTCATTTATTGTATTTCACATTTAGAAGCCTTTTTTGTCCTTTTGTTTATCATAGGTCCACCCCTTTGTAGCTGATTAGTAGCATTCCTCCAAAATTTTTGTTCACCTTCTGCTGTTGAGCCACCATTAACTCAGCATCCTCCACTTCTAGTGCTTTAGCAACAATCTTTGCATAAGGAACAATTGGAGTACCAGAAATCTTAACTCCTTTAAGGATTTCAACTTTCAGTCCATGGACAAACTAATGGACTTTGTGTTCATTATTTACCACTAGATGAGATGCAAACCGAGCGAGTGCTTCAAACTTCCTCACATATTCGGATACAGATCCAGTTTGGCGCAACATGACAAACTCTATTAGCTTCTTTGATTGAGCAGTCTGGCTGAAGTGCTTTTCGTAGAAGATCTCCTTATATTGATCCCAAGATAAAGTTCGTATATTGTGTGCCACCTTAATAGTATCCCACCAAAACCTTGCATCCTTAGTTAGCAGATACGCAACACATGAAACCTTCTCGGTCTCCCTAATTTTTATGTACTCGAACATATCCTTTAAAGACCGAATCCACTCTTTAGCACAAACGGCATCAGCCATAATTCCATTGAAGCAAGGAGGTTTGAGTCTCCTAAACTTCTCCCAACCAGCTTCTAACGAAGCAACCAATTGTCGCTGATTCCCATTCTCATTTTCCTTTTCAGCGAGGCATTCCACAATTGTTGTCAGGCGATCAAGAACATCATTTCTGACATCTCGTGGAGCATTATTCTCATATTCAGTAGCTTCATTCCTATTGTCATTGTTGTCGTTGGCAATATTGGCTTGAACATTTCCTCTGGTTCCTCTTGCCATTCTATTATCCTACAACGATATGGTTTTTGTTACAAGAACTATTTCAAGGACTAATTGTTGTAGAGAGTGTACAATAGGAAGTTCATTAGGCATAAAAAGATACTTTCATTATATTATTTCATTGTTAATGTTCCTAATTAAGTCTTACTAATTATTCTAAGAAAGACTTAGTTAATTAATTATCACAATATTTTATATATATGGATGTTAATAAAACAAAGCAATTAACTAATTAATTTTACTATAACATAACAAATTCATACTTAGCACAATAAGCAAAATAATAAAGCACTTATAGTTGAAGGAGTATGCCGCAACTGACTTATGTTACCAGCAGTCTCAGAACCGCATTAGACCTAGTTATGCTCTAATACCATAATTGTAACATCCCATTTTCGTTTATAGATTTTTCGTAAAATTTTGAACATTTTAAAATCTCATTTAAAACATTTTTTATTGAAATATATCAGAGTACGTTACGCGGAATAAAACATTAAATTGTGTTACAAAAATAACATAATAAAATACTTAAATCCATAACAATATCTTATGCATTTAAACACAACTTTATTTAATAGAGCCATAACCCCCGAGGTCGTCTAGCGCATGTTAACATAAGCTCGCATCACATCACGCCCCTTCATTATGTACTTCATCCGGCTCACCATTCATACCTACATCACAAGAGGAATAATGAGCTTATTGCCTAGTAAGGAATATAAAATGTAATGCAACCTTCAACTCTATGACAATTCTACATGCTTTAATTTCATATACCATTGTAAGTTGGGTGAGAGCAACCTCTTCAGTCTCCGAACTCCCCACTTGGATTTGTTTTTACATGAGAGCAACCTCTTTAGTATCCGAACTCAGTAAAAATAGATCCACCTACATTTACATTCGTTACCGTTTACCATTTTATCGTTAGATGAGAGCAACCTCTTTAGTTTCCAAACTCACCACTCGTTGAGTAAGAGCAACCTCTTCAGTTTTCAAACTTACTCAAACGAGTTGTTTCTACGTGTGAGCAACCTCTTTAGTTTCCGAACCCACGTAGAAACACCATACTTATCTTTATTATTAGCACATGAAATACATGACGTATATACTATAATGTATCACATGAATGTCATACAAAGCAGTTAATATATTATAACAAACAACTATCAAACAGTTACTATGCTTTATAATCTAAATATTAAACATGCTTTTAATTACAATATCATACATCCATGAAATAAATAGCACACATGCAGGGAATATCATTTGAAGCAAACTATCTATTTAACAGGCACTCACTTAGTGTAAATAACCTACTTTAAGTGAATATTATAGTTTAAACCCTAAACTATCTAATAACTTAATATGCAAAATACTTCGTTACCTTTTCTAGATTTTCCATTACTAACCTTTTATTATTAACCAAAGATATGATAATAGCACATTTATCAATATGATGAGGATATAAAACTAACAGAACTCATCCCAGAATACCAATCTATTAATGATAAACAAATAATAACAGTAATAAAAGTTTATAGATTATATAAACTCATTTCCTTCTTCTCTCTACCCATCAATACCCTAATTCATTCTCTTCATGAAAGTTGCAAACCATTGACAGATGTAATATTATCAAGTGTTAACACTGAAGCAACATAGGGAGTTACTTCATAAAAGCATACTACTGTCATCCTTAGTAACGACTATATCACAAAAACATTCCTTCAGAGAATAACAACGAAAAGAAACAGCTTAAAGCACAACAAAACTATCAACAAAAAATCCTACTCCTGCGATGAAGGTCCTTACAGACAAACCACACGCGATATTCCTTACCTCGTTTGCTATCCTCTTAGTTTCTCCTCTTCTCTGACCCTTCACCGTGACAAATAATCTCTGGAACTCTCTCTCTTTTCTTCTCCGTTCTTCTCTGTTTCTTTTCTAAATATTGAATTATTATACTTATTTATGCACGGTTGCAGTGATTGAGAGTCACCCATTGAAGACAGGAGGCGTTGATGACACTGGAAAGTCAAAAGTCCTGACGTTCAGCATTCCAGACGATTAGCTTTGTCTCCAGACGTTAATAATAAATGGTAGACAATCATTTTTTTAATGAAGGATGATCGACTGCCTTCATACAGATCGTTTGCATATCTTAGTCTTTTGTATCACAGGCCGATCACGCCGGTCAATCTCCAAGAAGTGATCGTCTGCCGCGATCGACCGCCGAATTTATTCAGCGAATTCGACTAATTTTAATGTAATTACCTTAATATATTATATATATATATATATATCAATTCTAATATTCAATACAATACTAACAAATTCATATTTTCACAAAATCCAACCATTACACGAATTTAAATATTTGGGGTATTATAGACACCATCCTAGTTTGTCGTAATAAGATGATTTCCACCATCTTTTGTATCCAGATGGTATGGTTAAAGTATTTTCCATATAATAGTTCTTTGAAGGTCTTCCAATCAAGGGTTCGAACGTCTCGTGTTGCCTTGACAGAGTCCTACCAGAATCGGTCGTCCTGGACTAAGAGATATGCTGCACATTTGACTTTCACTACCTCCCTGATGTTTGCATAATCAAACATGTCTCTAGGGATCTGATCCATTCCTCATCTTGAGGTACATCGAAAACATTCCCATCAAAACAAGGAGGCTTGAGCCACTGAAATGTTTCCCAGCTAGCTTCTTCAGGAACCACCATTGCTCGTTGGTTTTAATTTCCATTCCCATTTTCCATGAACCGTGTCATGAATTAGATATGTTGCTCCATATATTGAAATTGTCTTTCAACCATAGTAGCAATACGATCGAGAGCTTTATCTCTACCATGCTAAACACCAGCACCCTCACCCGTATGTCCATTATTTTCTTGTTCCATGGGTGCATCTTCCCTTACATCATTCATGGGTATGTTAACTCTTGCTTGTCTAGCCATTTCTATAGTCCTACATATTTTGACGAAGTATTAGGAAATTGATAATTTATTTTGTTGTTTAACATAAGGGAGTGGATTTCGTTTAACATGAGGGAGTAAATTAAAAGAAACGTGAATAGTACTAACAAGAATAATTCCTAGCAAAGAATGCTCTTGGCAGATTCATCAGAGAGAATTTCCTTTCCAAGTAAGTTCCCAATAAAGGCTGGAGGGCCACAAATGACCCACTTAAATTCCAATCTCCTGGACAGAGCTTACTTACACAGTACAATTACACTAGTAACCGGTACAAAAAGTATTAATTAATTTATTTTAATTTTTTTAATTACGTAATTTCATTTACCTATTCCTACTACAAGGTAATTCAACATTTAAATTACACTATCAACATAATAAAATTTTACTTATAGTCGAAGGAGCATTTCCCAATAAGTCTTGCATTATCAAGAGTCTATAGAACCGAGTTTGACCTGGTTATGCTCTGATACCATTTGTAACACCTCAGGTTATAAATCTATTTTATATCTTTCATTTTTAGCAATAAAAAAAATTTCTTTTTATTCATTTTAAAAACGTATATTAATACAGTAAATCAGAGTTTAAGCAGAATAAGCGGAATCAATTCAAAACATAACTTTACTTAATTTAAATGCAATCCATATTTATTGAAATTAAAACCATAATTAAAACAATCGATTTTTTTTTTTTTTGAGCCATAACACATTAGGTCGAATCCAGTTGATAACCAATAATCTCAACTAGCAATGCCTCATCCTCCATGTCAATAACATTAAGTTCATTACCTGCATCACGGGCAACACCATGAGCCTAGGGCTCAGCAAAAAATAGAATATATGCAATGCACATGCAGTCTATCTTAGAGAAGAACCGATCTCCTCTTCTTTTCATTTTAGTTTCACTTAATAGTCTAGAGATTTATTAGTCTAGGAAGATGGATACATCATATTGACTTGTGGCTTAATCGTCACTCCGACGAGGATATACATCCATTAGGGGTGTCACCACCATTAACCATCACGTACTATTCCCAATCTCATACACCTATTTACGTTTATTGGTTCATTTCATTTATCATGCCATGCATATGTCAGCAATTTCATAAGTCCTATCATGATACATGAATGCTACAGTTTATAACATCAGTATATAGAAGGAATTAAAGCAATTCATGGAATATAACAGGAAAATATTGAAACAATCACTATATTCATGCTCAGCGTAACATTTTATTATATTTTAACTTTTTCTTCGTAATTTCATATCAATTTCCTCCTTTAATCTGGATGTGTGCAGATAACTAGATCAATAATCTATGAACTAGTTATAATACTATTGTGTAATGTTATTGTGTCTTGGTTTAGGTTAAGAACAATAGATCTTCTAGTTTCAGTTAGCACTAATTCATTCAACATGTTTCTCGTTATATTAGATTATTCAACATGTTTCTATCCATCATTCTTCAAGTAAACTTCTGGATATGATTTGTTAAGCATGTTTTATTAGCAAATCTTTGAGTACGCCTCCAATAAATAGATTTTATATGTATGATTTATTTAGCATGTGTTCGCCGTTTCATTTCGACCATTATTCGATGACGTTTATAGTCATTTAAAAAGCATGTTTTCGTTGTTTTGTTTTCGCAATTTCTTAGTGCTATTATTGTCATTTAGGAAGCATATTTTCGCTATCCTGTTCAATATTATTCCTGCAAATTTTAGTTGTTGGAGAGCATGTTTTTCACTATTTCGTTCATTAATATTTACTGCTGACTAAAATCGTTAAGAAACATGTTTTGCTGATCTACTTTCGATATTTTTGCTGTTGTATATTATCGTTTAAGAAGCACGTTTCGCTGTTTCATTTCAATTATTATTCGCTGCTGTATATTATCGTTTAAGAAGCATGTTCCGCTGTTTCATTTTGATGTTGCTTATTGCTATTTATAGTCGCTTGCAGAGGCATGCTTTAGTTATTGATTACTGCTGTATATAGTCGTTAGAAAAGCATTTTTTACTGTTTTGCCATCCAAAAGCATGTCCCGTTGTTAAGCATGTTTTTCGCTGCACTATTGGAAAATTATTGTTGCTTTTTTAATCGTTAATAAGCATATCGTTGCTGCTGTTTTTAATCATTAAAAGCGTGTTTCGCTGCTCTGTTCAAATATTATTTCCAGCTAATACTTCCGTTTAAGAGCATGAATTACTATTATTTCATTGTTATACGCAGTCATTAACTTTATCGTATAGAAGCATGTCTGTCATTTCTGTAGTGGAAGTAAGAGCATGAATAGTTTCTATTTCATTGCAATATACTGTTGTATTAGTCGATTAAAAGCATGTTTAGTGTTTATTTACTGTCGTGTTATTAGTCATTTAAAAGCATGATTACATGTTCGTTTGCTGTTTTATTTTCATTAAGAAGCACGTTCTGCTATTTCATTTCGATGTTGTTAGCTGTTATATATAGTCGCTTGAAGAGGCATGTTTTCATGTTTTAATTACTGCTGGTTATTGTCGTAAGAGGCATGTCATGATTTCTCATCATCGAACGCTACCATATATTAAAGCATGTTCAATCGTTCTATCCTGTTTGATATATATATATATATACTGCTATTTTTTTATGCATCGTTGAAAACACATTCTGTTGATTTATTCCTTTCATCGTACGCTGCTATTTGTTCATTTATTTTGCTTCATATTGCCTAACTACTATCGATGCATGTAATACGTGTTTTAAATTTTGCCTTAATTATCGATTGTAAATTCTTTAAATCATTGTCATTTACTTTCCATGTATGCGCTATTTAATTGAAAGAGTCATCATGCATCACGATAATAGCAACAACTAGGGGGTGCCACCTTGGGGTGGTACCCACATGCCTTAAGTGAATAAAAGAAGTTAAAGAAGAATGATGGGAGTTAGGGAATTGGGGGGTAAGTACGAATCAGTCAAGTAGATAGGATTAAGAGAGACGTTACATTTCCCTTATTGGGATTGCGAGACTATTTACCTTAGGTGGCTGAAGCCGACAAAGACTACCCTTCCGCCATAGATTCTCCAATGACCTACTCGATGTACGAGTAATGAACTAAAATACGTAAGAAAAGACTGGTTGGGGCAGTACCCATTCCAGGGAGAACTAAAGAGAGGCATAAGCATAACGCATAAAACACATTTCCTTACTGGGCCTTAAGCTCACGTCCTTACTTATGGTGTAGGTAACGAGATGGTTGCACCAGGAGCAGCAGAGGAGGTCATTCCTGAGGAGCCTGCGCTATATCTAAAGGAAACGTGACCCAAGTAGTAGTATGGCACCAAGTGAAGAAGGAAGAAGTAAGTTTGTAAGGGTTTAACAGCAAACTTGTCTTGTAAACGTTAATTACTATTCTAACCCTTATCTCGAGTAGTTAGTAGGTTGTGATTTTAACTTTGAACTTTATCTGATGCTTTAAGAAATATATTCTTCGGTTACGCTTCCGCTAAGTTCTACAATTACTATTTTTCCATGATTTGATTAACTGTTTTAATGAGTAGTGATGATCGGATTTTGTTAAGGCACTCTGATTTCTAAATTGAAAAAATTTTTAAATCAGGAATTTGAGTTATGCACCAAAATCTTAAATTTTAATGTATTTTAAGAAGACAAAAAATCATGGTCATTACAAGTAAAATTCTGCAATTTGTGGATAAAGATGCTTACTTGGGTTGAGCGATAGGCCATTCTGATGTGATGATTCTAGTATGTTTTGTTGTTCTATTATATGGGCAACCTAAAATGAAAGTCATTACGCATTGTGTCGGTCAAAATTTTCCTTTTGATCTAGGATGAGAACATCGATAAAAGATAGAGGTGCAAGGATATATGAATTTAAGGTCAAATCCTTTTCAACCCCATGAGGATGATGCATAATAGACCACGACTAGTTTTTCTTTTTTTATTTTTATTTATGTTATTTTAATTTATCTCATTTTATTTCGTAATAACAAGTGGATAATGGGTTTGTTTGGCTTTGTTGTTGTTGTGTGTGAGTGTGTTTTGTTAAGGGATGTTGTTTTTATAATTTAGTCATTAGAACTTAACCCTAATTAGTTATGGTATTTAAGCATTGCTTAAGGCATTTTGTAAAGGGATTTGAATTTGAGAAAACATAACATTTGTTCAAACTTGTGGAGTTTCTCTATAATTGTATCCTTCTTCGGTGAGTCATATCAAATTAAGCTTGTGTGTGTCAAAATTGGTTTCACCTCATTTGTGATTCTTAGGTGATTCCTCTCATTGCTATATATTTCTCCATCTTCTTCTAGAGGTGGACATGCCCAGTAAATACATAGAAAACTTGCTAAGACCCAAGTTGGAGTGTCTCCACCATTGAAGGTCATTGAAGTCAATAGGTGCGATTTTGGTACCTATTCGGACGAGCTTGCTCCTCGTCATCCATATCTTCCTCTCTTGATCGTTTCTGCCTCTAAATTTTGAAGGGTCTCTTATTCCCTTATAAAGTAAAATTTTTCCAAAATTTCACGTTATTGGAACACATATTGAATCAGTTACGCTTCTGCCATTTCAATCCAATTCTTTCCTTATTAGGCGCTCGGACCAGTTTGCAACCCTTCGTCCATAACTCCCTTTTATGTACCAATGTGTTCATGATATAATAAGGGTTTGTTCTTCACATTTTTCTTTGTGTGGTTCAAATTTTGTGTTAAAATTCGTTCATTTGTTTAATTTTTATCCATCGAAAAATTGCCCTGTAAAACTGTCTTCTCACCATATCCGATTCCAGAGCACCTCTTACTTATGCGGCCATAACTTTCTTTCAATAACGAGTTAGTCCGTGAAACTTTGAGGGTATTCTCTAGACTTTTAATTGGTACTCCTATCCAAAAATCCTGCCAAAAGCCTTCCATTTGCATTGTTTTTGTTATCATCAAAGTTTGAGTAGAATCTATAAAACAGTTTCATTCCTATTGTTCACAACTTTTGGAGTTGCCTATCAGTGGTGCATCACAAGGAGACCTTATCGCTGAAAAAATTAAATTTGTTACAAAGGTAGCTTGTTCTATCACTCTCTCTCTCTCTCCCTCTCTCTAGCTCTCTATTTCCTTCTATATCTCCCCTGTTGGGAAAAAATAAGGATGATTTTGGGAGTTTAAAAATAAGCATGAAAAGTAGTGATCAAGATAATTCCCAAGAAAGATTGTTCTTGACAATCTCCATAGATAGAATTACTTTTCCAAGTTAGTTCCCAAGAAAAACTAGAGGGGTCACAAATGGTTCCACTTAAAATCTATTCTCCTTAGGCATAAGTTACTTACACAGTACAATTACACCACTAACTGATACGAAAAACAAAAGTAGATGTAATCCAAAAATATCAAGAATATTTTTCTCACACTGTTATAATAAAATAGTCAAGAAGTGAGAGAAATAATAGCAAAAATAGACACAAAGAATTTTTACATGGATACCCCAATCAGGAAAAAATCACGGGGATCGAGTCTAAAAAGATCTCACTATGAAAAATAGGATTTACATTATTCTTTTTGAAACCGAATATTTTGTAGAATATTCACTAAGAGAAAAATCACCACTTTTAGATTTCACAATGTGCACAAAAGCACCCCACCTATTTTTCCCACACCCTCTTTCTTTTCTCTCTCTCAAAATAATTCCCACTCTATTTTCTATCTTCCTCCTTTTCTCTTTCTTCTCTTCTTTTTTGGATCTGGATACTAGAAAGTACTGAGTAATTCCTTATTTATAGGGAAAGTTTGTCATAAAATGACAAACTACAAATTGATATGTCAGACCACATATTCAACAATGGAGGTGCCAAACACTCTTCTTTCCTTTTTTTAAAGTTATCTTCTTTCTACCACATTGAATATCCTCATTTAATGTGATAGATTTATATGGGATTCCTCATCATAAAGGAGGGATCCTACAAATATCTCTCCCTCCTAACTTTTGATGAGGTAAGTCTAGTTTAGCTGAGCCTCTACAGAATTCATGCTTACCATTTTGCAAGGTTTTTATCATCATGTCTGAGCCAATTTTATCCATGTGAATCTTCTCCAAATATACTTGTTTGGTGTCCAACACATCTAATATCCAATGATACCTGATATCTATGTGTTTTGACTTCGAATGAAAGCTTGGATTTTTACTCATATGAATAGGCACTTTGACTATCACAATACAATATATATTTGTCTTGTTTATGACTCAATTTTGTAAGAAATTTTTGCATCCATAACATTTTTTTATAGGCCTCTGTAACTGAAATAAACTCAGCTTCCATTGTCGATAATGCAACTGATTTTTGTCGCTTAGATTACCATGACACTGCTCCCCCTCCAATTGTAATGAAATACCTTGATGTTGATTTTCTGGAGTTAATGTCTGCAGCCATATTTGCATTAGTATAGCTTACTAATGAATGCTCTTTTCTCCCAAAACACAAATTTAATTAAGAAGTACCTCTAAGACATATAAGAATCTACTTCATTGCATTCCAATGCTCTCTGCCTAGATTTGATAGAAATTTACTTAATATTCCAACAAAATGTGAAATATCAAGTCTTATACTAATAATAGCATACATCAAGTTACCAATTTTAAAGGCATATGACATTTTTTGCATTTCTATTTTTCCTTCTTCAGTAGAAGGACTTTGTTCAGGAGTAAGCTTGAACTGTTTAGCAAGTGGAGTACTGACCGGCTGCGCCTTATCCATATAGAATCGACTTATAATTTTCTTGATATATTTCTCATGTTATAGCCATAACTTTCCATTTTTCCTATCATGAGTAATACTCATCCCAAATATCTGTTTCGCTAGTCCTAAGTCTTTCATGGTAAAAGACTTGCTAAGTTCTTTTGTTATCTTAGCAATCTTTTCTTTGTCTAAACCCACAATAACCATGTCGTCAACATAAAGTAGGAGAAATATAGATGTACTATCCATCAATTTTTTTCATGAACACACAATAGTCTAATAAAGTTTTCTTGTATCGTTGATTGACCATGAAAGAATCAAACTTTCTATACCATTGTTGTGGGGCTTACTTTAATCCATACACGCTCTTCTTCCATCTATATACTAGATGTTCCTTTCCTTCAATGATGAATCCTTTAGTTGCTCCATGTAGATCTCTTCTCCTAGTTCACCATGCAAGAGGGCAGTCTTAACATCAAGTTTTTTTATCCCTAAGTTTAAACTTGAGGCGAATTCAATTACCATTCCTATGGATAACATTTTCGTGACAGGTGAAATTTTTTTCCAAAAGTCAATGTGTTTCTACTGACCAAAGCCTTTTGTTAGCCTAATAGACATTAGGTTATTTGTTTTTATGCTGATTTTTTAATTGATTAATAAGTTGTTTATTATGAATTTGTCGAATCAAGTGAATACATTATTAATCTTCATTGGAAATACCCTTAATATGAGTATTAATGTTTACTATTGTATTTGCCTAAGTCTATGCAACTTATAAATTGATACTTGGGACATAGACGATTTAAAGAGTTCAAAACATGGAGTATAGGTAGACTCTAGCCCAGATAGTGGTCGACCAAATAAGTTACAGAAGAGCTAGAATAGCGAAGCGGTCACCTAGCGTTGAGGAATGGTCAACTAGAAATCAGATAGTGAGCTCTTCAATCTACAACAGTTGGAAAGCGGTCGACCAGTGAAAAAGTGATCGATCAAAAATTGGACAGAGTCAAGCAAAGTCTGATATGTGAAGAAGTGGTCGACTAGGGCTAACAAAGTGGTCAACCAAACCGATATCATTTCACAAGGGTAACATTCCAATGGTTAGAAGGCGGTCGACTGGACACAACCGATCAAGCAGATTTTATAAATAGATGCAACTCCAAATTGCAAAGTAGAAGAGGAGAGAATCCATAACGAAATGCTACCAAATTCACATAAGACTTCTCCTCAACAAATGAGTGCATAATCCTAACTCTCACTATCCCCTCACTTGAGATTTTTTATCTTGGAGAGTTAGGATTCTTTATTATAATCTTTGAATTCTACAATTGTAATCCACAACATTTAGTGTGACGCCCCATAATAGTCAAGAGAAAAGGGAGACTGCTCCCGTGAATAGTCAAAGGAAAGGGTGACGTCCTATGAATAGTCATTGTAAATGTTTGATTGATATCCAAGAAGATCAATCATCACTAACTTTAGAGGTTAGATGATTAAGGATCTTCAAGTGGGAAACTTTGAGAGCGAATGTATGCGGGTTTGTCGAACCCTGTGAACAAAGTGTTTGCATCTCTCTATCCCTTATCTCTTTATATTTGCTATTGATTGTATATATTGTTTGTATCAAATAACTTAAAGATAGAATAATCAATATCGCCCAAAAAGGTTAGCTCATTTATCCCCCCCCCCCCCCCCCAACCCCCTCTCTTTAGGTGTGCATACTGTCCAACTCCTTTCATGACCAGTCGTGCCTTATACCTTGGTTGTGAACTTTTGTCTTTAGCTTTGAGCCTGTATACTCATTTGTTCTTGAGTGCCTTTCACCCCTTTGGAAGCTGAACCAGTTTGTATGTGCGGTTCTCATGCAATGATCTCATCTCATGTTGCATCACACCCAACTAGTTCTTCTTATGTGGATGCTCCATAGCTTCCTCATAACACTTAGGTTCATGATCGTCAGTGATCATAACATATTTATTTACAGAGTGTCTTTTCCATGGTCGACAATCACTTGTTGACCTTCTTGGCTCAAGTTCTGCAATGTATTCAAGGGAAGTCTCTACTTCTCCTTGGTCAACTTCATCAGTTTCTTGAACACTAGATTCTCTAGCATCTCCCCCGTCAAAAATTGATTTTACAAAATTAACTCTTACTAGAAGCTCATCAGTGATCTCGACACCTTTCTTTAAGTCTTCAATGGTCTGATTTTCAAAAAAGAAAACAACTTGGATTGTAACATCCTGGTTATTCTTACAATTTAAAACTTCAAATTTTGAAGACTTTTTCTTTTAAATCACAGCAGAAGACTTTATACTTGAAAACAAGCTTTAATAAAAAATGCATAAATAAACTCCATTTTGTTAAACCATTTATTACATAAAACATGTTATATGTAAAGCTTTAAAACATTTACAACAACGGAAGACTTGTATTCAATACCAAAAGAATCAAACACAATTTGAAAACCTTCTTAACGAAATACTATATCAAAGGTTCACTTTCCTTAAAACATTATGACCAATCATTACATTTCTTCTTTAACCTTTTACCATAACTAGTCGCCAAGCCCGCAACATATAAATCCCTCACCAACTGCATCTATCCTCCAATCCATGCATACCTACATCACAAGACCTGACTATGAGCCTAACACTCAGTAAATAGTATAAAAGTAAAACATGCTCATGCAATACTATTCAAACAAATATAGTTTTCTATTTTTTTTATCTGTCTTTTATTTCCTTTAATTATCTCTTTGAGTGAGAGCAACCTCTTCAGTTTCCAAACTCACTCACCTGTTGGATGGGAGCAACCTCTTCAGTTTCTGTACTCACCCAAACGAGTTATTTATAATTTAGGGTGAGAGCAACCTCTTTAGTTTCCCAACTATCCACTCGTTGGATGAGAGCAACCTCTTCAGTTTTTAAACTCACCCAAACGTGTTCACCTTCGGTAAGCAGCTACGGCATCAACCGAAAGCTTTGATAGCAGTTGTACACATCAATTCACAACAATCTATTCTGACATCAATCGAGAATGCACTAGCAGCCATGCGCATCAATGATAATGGCCTCACTTACCATTAGTTGGTCTGTTTCGACATCAATCAAGAACAAACTAACAAACTCAAGCTATTCTCTCCGTATTCTTTTATGTAATTGTCCTTTACTCTTATTTATTCTGTGACTCATTCCCACATGAGTGCAACCTCTTAAGTCTCCGAACAAGTAAAAACAAACAATTTATGTTTACGTTTATTCGCAATTCAGTTACGTTTGTACTTTCGTGTCCATTAGGAACAATGATGCAAACATACAATTCTATCTATCGTGGCTATTATCATAACCTCAAAATGTGCACCATTTCCTAATTAAAGAATTGAAGTTAAATCTAATAAACATACAAACAATCATTCAACAATACGTCTCCAAATATAACATAAGCTATGCATTTAGTAAACAAGCATCAAACAAACACCCCCTAATTCCCGTGATGTTGGCCCTTTCAGACAAAACGCATGTAATACCATTTACCTAGAGCCCTTAGCTTTACAAAGTTAGCTCACAAATTTTCCTTCATGAAACCTGAAGGACCAGAGACAACATAAATCCCTCTTTCACAGTCTCACATACTTCATAGAATCATTGCACCATGTCCACGGCTACAACTTCGTCATCCCAGTACAATACCACTCCATCTTATTCTTCACTGCCATCAGGCACTATCAGTTCCTTCAAACCTTCCCAACACCTTCTCATCATGTCTTTCAATTCCAGATTATTTTGCGTTCTCCATTCCTTGAAAACTTTCTCAGTTTTCACATGAACATAGTAGTATCACGTGGTTTCCTTCCATCAAACCTTCCCTCACTGTGTTCTCCTTCACAAACTTTCCAGAGACCTTAACATGAACACAGTAGAATCACGCAGTTTCCTTCCATCAAACCTTCCCTCACTGTGTTCTCCTTCAATAACCTCTCCAGAGACCTCAACCCTAGCCTCACAGGAGTGTCACCCACTCATGGTTTCATCATAAAAACAACCCTCTTCTCTCTTCCACTCTCATTATAATACCCCGCCTTTTAAGTGGGTTGACTATCGGGGTATTACCAAGAACGTACTCGTTAGATAATATATTATGGAAATTAATGGGAAATTAACGTAATCAAAATAAAATAAATATTAATTTAATGAATTTAAAATATATAATATTTGGGATTAAAAATGTAAAGGGATTAAATTAATGGAATTAATGAATTTATATTATAACTTAAATTAATTTAATGAAGTTAATGAATTTAAATTACATTAAGGATTTATTTTTGAGGAGATTTTAGAGGTGGATGAACTGGTACACTGTTTGTGAACCGGTTTGAACGAAAATTACGAATGGCCTTTGGCCTTTCGCTGGAGGGGAGCCCGAATCACGATCGAAGAGAGCAAGAGAGAGACCAGGCGAGAGAAGATAAGAGATGAGCAAGGGAGAAGGGAGAGGATTGCGAGCTCGGGCTTGTCTTAGGCGAATCCTTGTGGTGGCGAACGTGTGAGCAGCGAGAGTGGCGAATCGCGAGCTAGGGTTCGGTGTGTCACAAGCTAGGGTCGCTGGATCTTGGCGTCAGGCCATGCTGAATGGTGACACTCTGTCATTTCCCGGTGCTGCTCAGTGATGGAATGGTGATGGCGGTGGGTTGTCGATGGCGGTAAGGCAGCGAGCAAATCTGGATGGCGTCGGGTGGTAAGGGAGGTTTGCAGTTCAAGTTCGACCGACTGAAGGCTTTGGTCCAGCTTGTGGCTTGGTTTTTCTCCCTCTGGTGCTTGCTCTATAAGTCGACGAGGGAGACAAACTAGACCTCATAGCTGTGGATGATAGAGAATAGATTATGGAGTGCTCTACTGATGTAGAGGGGCAGAGGAGGGTGATGGGTACCCTCTGGAAGGACTAGAAATGCAGTGAGGAGGAGGAGAATTAACGCATAAGAAAAGGAGAGACATGGGAGAAGGAGTGCAATGCTATGTGGAGCTCTCGGGTGAGGAAGGAGGGAAGAAATGGGAACCGGAGGGCTGAAGACTCTGTGATGGACGGAGCGTGAAGATGGAGCTAGAGGCAAGCTGGGAACTCTCCCTAGGATTGGCCGAGAGCGTCGGATGGTGAGCTTTCTTCTTTGTTTCTCAATCTGTGAATTGTGTTGTGATTGTTAGTCCAACGTTTATATTAGTTATTGTCTTGCTAAGGATTTTTGAATGAAATTATGGGTGAGAAAATGTTGGGTTTTAGCAGGATGTTGGATTTTTAACTCTAAAGTGTTGGGTTTCTGGATGATTATTCTTTGGTGAATACATTGGATGAATTAGCTACTGCCTTATTGACCTGTAAAGTATGAATTTATAGATAATAATTGTATGTTGTGTTAAATTGGTAATTTTGTTAACTACTACCTTTGTTGGATGTTCTGTGTCTTTATTCTATGGACGGAATGGGTAATCTGCCGATGGCTAGTGGTGAGTATAGAAGTGTCGTTTTGGTTACGAAATGATACTCTGCAATTTGGAAATGAAGGAGGAATCACATAATCTATTGTTGAATATTGGAAGTGTTATGTTACTTGGATATAAACCTGTTAAATTATAGCTATGGAAATATGCTCTGTTGGTTAGATTTGAGTTATTGATTGGACGAATGTTTGACGGTAATCAGATGCTAATATTAGGATTAATTATTAAGCTAAGGAGCAATTAAAAAACAATTCTATTTAGGAGATTTTAGTAAGTAACGAGGGATTAGAATGACATTAAGATTTAATCTTATTAATGGATAAATGTTTTAAATTGTGAAGGTATCGGAAAGAGCACAAGGGACAACAATTAAGTGCTAGCGCACAATAAAGAATTGAGGTAAGGAAATGGGTGAGTCTTGGCCATTTGGAGGCCCTACCCACAATTAGAGTGCGTGGGTGTGTTTCTTTTATTGTGGTTGTTGATAGTGTAAAATTGTTAGCACTTGGTAGAATATGATATGCTCTATCATTATCTCCTTTATTGCTAGTTTTGCTTTTATAGTTGTCTCTGAAATTGTGATCACATGCTGTACTCTGTAGACATACCCCTGTATTGTTAATTGTTCTTCTTAGTGCTTACGTTTTACTTAATTGTTGTGATGAATTGCTGTGATAAATAAACAATGAGTGAACGTGATAAGTGTAGATGCTGAGAGTGTGAAGGATGAGAAGCAAGAATGAGCTAAGAGTTTTCTTGATGAAGACTATATACATTTCTTTACTGCTTTTCCTTACTGCTTTCCTTGCTATATATTTTACTGCTTTCCTTAGTGCTATACGTATATTGTTCTGCATAAGTGTCTTTCCTTTAGAATAAGAATGACCCTTAACCAAGCACATCTAGTTAACTTTAATTAGAAGCTGAATATGTTAATTAATCTAATTAATTAACTCGTCGTTAAATAACTATTTTGGACAAGAGATATTAATTTATAACTAGCATTAATTCAATTGAGTATTTTAATCAATTTATTGCAGTTCAACTAATCAACTCACTAATCTAAACATGTGAACTATTTAGTTAACGTAAGCATGTGAACTAATTAGCGATAATTGACTAGAATGTGCTTAGGTAAGTTTTGTTGTTTAGTGACTAATAAGTGACTAACTAATATGAGTAATTAAATTATAAGCATGTTTAATTAATTAGCGAATTTAACTTAATTAGACTTGAGCATGTTAATTAATTAGAGTAATTAACAATAAACATGCCAAGTAACTTAACTAGAATTAATTAGAGTAATTAGAACGAGCATGTCAATTAACTAGAATGATTAGCATGTAATTAGTATGTTTAATTATCGTGTCTAATTAATTAAGTAGAATAAAAGCGTCCAGGATAATAATCGAAGTCTTTAATTCAAGCATGCTAATTAACTAGTTGGGTAATTAGTTATTAATACTTGAGCATGTAAATGAACTAGGAAATTTACTAAGACATCTAATTAGGATAATGATGGTACTCACTAGAGCATGTAATTAATTAGGGTAATCAATTAGACTATTAATGATAACATGTTTTAATTAATTAGAATAACAACATGTTTAATTAATTAGAATATAGATTATCAATTTATGAGCAAGTTTTCATTATTTGTTGTCTATGCATGTCTCTATTTCTAATTGCCTAAACGTGCTAGTCTAGATAAATCACTCACATGTTTACCGTACCATCCCTTTATTAATATGCATTCGTTGTTTCAATCACATATTGTACTTGTTTCTATTGTGCGCAGTTATTCCCTTTCATTATATGATTTACTTTCGTTTATATGCGCATTCAATTACAATTACCTTATTTAAATGTGCACTTCAATTTTATGAATGTTATGTCATGGCATCATGCATCACAATAGAGTGAGAATGTATGGTCATGCATTATGTTAATAGAGACTAATAGAGAGTGCCACGGGTGGTACTTAAGCATGCATAAGTGAGGTAAAAAGTTAAGAAAAAGTGAAGAAGAATAAGGGAATTGGGAGAGGATGGGTAGCGGATCTAATCTGCGATCTAGGCGTAGCCCCTCCCTCATAGGGTATGAGAGTTCTAGATGCATGGAAAAAGGCTAGGTCCAACCACTATGCCATTGTACGAGAAAAACCTCCCAATTCTAGCTTGAAGCACGAGTGTGGAATAATGGAATAATTGATAAAAAAGGATCAAAAGAAAAGTAAAGTAATAAACGGAATAATGACTTAACGAAAGGATTGGTTTGGGTGGCCCCCATTCCAAAATGGACTAAAGAGTGACATTCATATATGCATTAAACCCTTTTCCTTACTGAACCATTAGGCTCACGTATTACTTGTGGTGTAGGTACAAACGATGAACAGATAATAAGCAGATAAAGAACAGATAACATAAAAGCAGTGATGATGGGTTACACGCGCGAGGGAGTCCCTGGCTGGCTAGGCATGTAAAAAGGGTAAAAGAGAAATAGTTTAAATTAAGTTAAGATTTCAAAGTTGTATTTAAGTTAAATTAAGTTAAGTTTCCTAATAAGTTGCAATTAATTGTTTAGTCCTTTCATTTAAATGATTTACGCTTCTGCAATGTTTTAAGTTAATGATTTTTAAACGCTTCCGTATTTTATTAACTCGATTTCAATACGAGTTTAAAGAAGGGTCAGTAGCGATCCAGTTTAGCGCTGTGCTTTGATTTCGTTTTATAAATGAATCTTTCAAAAATTTTAAATTTCTTGCATTTTCAAGGATTTACGAAAATCCGGCTCGTTACACTCATAAACACCAGAAGTAAGACATCCTCATGATACTTTAGCAGAGCTTCTGAATGCTCTCTCTCTCCTTGAAACATTGCTCTCCTCCCTCTCTATTTATAGGCTACAAACATCGACTCTTCATCATCCCATTAAAGACAAAAGGCCATTGGACGTAACACTTAATCATCCAGACGTTTAGACAATGAATCGTTCCATTTCCAGACGTTGATTATCATCATCAGATAGCCTTCATAAATGGCGGTTGATCGATTCTTCAGTTAGTCGATCGACTACCATGCAGCCAAACGACCACGAAGATTCTTCATTAAAATCAACGGTCGATTGCCGAGGACTATCTCCCCTTGCCGATCAACCGCCACGAACGACCGCGGCAAGACTTTCTCCATATTATGAAATACATATATGCTATTTCCCTAACGTGACATCTATATACATGCATATACCTTATATATATCAATATATATATATATATATGAACATTTATATCATCTACCAACTTATACTATATGCTCCATCATTCTTCCGTCACATTATTCTTCATTAAATCCAATATGCCTTCAAAATAGTGTAAATCCTATACTTTCAACCTTATTATATCAAAGATTTTCCAATAAATGATAAGAACCTTATTATTCTCAAGCTTTCAATCCTTACAATATCCATACAATATACAAATACTTCCAAATATATTTTCTCTTACTAATTTCACTAAATATAATTCTAATTCATATTGTCATATCAAACTCCAAATACCATCATACATTTCTCCATAACCTTGATCATTTCCAAAAGTAAATATGAACATAATTCAGGTATCGTAATTTACTTATTCCAAATACGTTTTTTTTACCAATATTTTCAAATAGTCTAATTCCACTCCTATCATCCCAAATTATCACATAAGCCTTGTGTTTAGCTCAACAAAAATTCAGGATATTACATGGCTTTTGACAATCTTCTTGTCAACCGAATCCCCAAGCCTATAATTGAATGAATCATTTCTGTATCCGATCAATATACATTCTTTAGCTTTGCTATCTAGCTTAGACCTCCCATTTTTGGCAATATGGACGAATGCTCTACAGCTAAACACCTTAAGATGCTTAGTGTAACACCTTGACTCTTTAAGTTGGATAATTATCGAGGTATTACCAATGATGTATTCGTAGGATTATAAATTAAGGACATTATTGGATAATTATTAAAGATTTAATTGATGGAAATTAATTTAGGAAATGGAATCAGGAAATTTTTAATTGAACCCATAATAATCGTTAGACAATATTTCAGAATAAATCAAGAATAGGGAATTGGTCGAAAATAATATATAGTTGGAAGGAAAATTTTAATTAGGGTAATTAAATGAAATTAAAATGAATGATAACCTAATAAATTGGACTTTATAATTAAGAGGGAAAATTTAGAGAATTAATTAAAATGAATTAAAATATAAAAGAAGAAAATTAAGAATTTTGGGGGATGAGAACCGGTCCAACAAGAGAACCGGTTCTTGTTGATTTGTTGCCTGGATCATGGGTTCGATTGGAAGAAAAGAGGGGAATGGCCCTTGGCCATTCACAAAGCTAGACAGATATGAGAGAGAGGGAGAAGAGGACGGAGAGGATGACCACATCGAGGTGGTGGCTGAGAGATTGAGGGAGAGAGTGCGACGGAGCGGGTGAGCACTCAGGCGAAGGATGCGTCGAGGTGACTTCCTCCGGCACATTGTCTAGCGAGCAGCTGTAGCGGCATAGTGGGTTGTAGCTAGGTTGCTAGTCGAAGCTTCTCCCACAGGCAGATTTCTTCGCGACGATGAGGCACGGTCTGGCGTGCAATGAGTAATCGGCGGTGGCTAGAATGGCTAGTCAGGGGACTTCGATTCGCTAGGCAGCTGCTAGTTTGATTTGCTGGAGATTAGACCAAGCCGGTTCGCTGGCTGGTTCTTGCTTTAGAAGACAGCAGCGTCTGATTTCAAAAGAGGATGAGAAGGAGGATTCGAACAACGAAGATATCGTCTAGAATGGTGGGATAAGTTGTTATGCGTTTCAAATTGCCATCTATGTTTATATATAGCAAGAGATAGAGATTACAGAGAAGGTTGATGGCCGAGAGGTTGGAGCTCCTATCGTCAGGTGAGAAATTCCTTCCATTTTTCCTTATGGGTTTTATGAAGATATTTACCCTATAAATTTGTTATGAGCTTATCTGTCACGTTTTGGAAGGGAGAAAGGTGAAAATGGAGGAGTTTCTGGAATGGCAGTAGAGGTTGTGGGGTTCTTCAAGGATGAGCTTTAGGTATTCAATTTCCTTTCCCGCTTTGATGAATTATGCGATGATGGTTGTTAAAGTGGAAACATGTATCTGTTGAGAGGTTGAGTTTTATGCTTGAGTCTTCAGTGGATTGTCGTGAATGTGATCTTTTGATTTGGGTTCTACCGATTACTGTGATAGCCTTTGGTTTGATTCTACTTATGTGGTTTATTTTCCTTGACTGTGCTATGGAATTGTTGTTGGAAATTTACCTATTGTTGTTAGGATTTATTGGCTTGTGATCCATGTTCTGGAATTTTGATCTATTATAGGGGATTGGTTCTCTGTTGTTGGGGTTGCTTGGTGAATGGTTGTTGACTGTTAGCCCTGTTCTTGGATATGTTTTCATTGATTAAATTGGTTGGTTAAGCTTCAGTTGGATAATTATTTTGATGGTTGTTATGTGATTTTTGCAGTTTAATGGATGAAAAAAACACTCTGTTGGTTGTTGTTAAGTAATTTATGCCTGTAGTTATAAGTGATACTGTAAAGTGTTAGTGGGAATAAGTTACTGCTTCAATGTTTAGATTATGATGGGTTAAGTTCCTAATAATTATTGCAAGTGGATTAAGCTATTAAGTTGAGATAGTTGTAGATAGTGCGAGTGAGTTAGAAATTCAAGGAATATGCTTTGGTTAGATTAATACGATTTTTAAAGGATTGTTATTAATAAGTAAATGTCTTTCATTGTGAAGGTATTGAAAAGAAGAAGAAGGATAAAGATTTAAGTACGAATACGCCTTCACGCTTTGAGGTAAGGATTGGGTAGAGTCTTGGCCGTCAAAGCCCTAACCACAAGTAGTGTGTGTGTGTGTTGTGCTAGATGTATGGCTGTCAATTCCTTGTGAAATTTCTTTAATTTATATATCACTGTTGTGTTGTTTCATTTTCTATACATATCCTTATTATGAATGTTGAAATGGAATGCCTAAGGATGGAATGAATGATGAATAGAAGATTTGTAGGATGATGTTATAAGTATGAATGCGTTATGAACTGCATAAGCCATGATTCAATTATGTGAAATGTTTTACTTTCCGTGATTACTTCTTAGTACTTGTAATTGTTGATTTGCTTACTGTAGACCTCTTAAATCCGAGCATGTTTAGACTAATTCAGTTATTGACTCGTTTCAATTTATTAATTATGTCTATGTTATGTTTTATTCAAATAAGCATGTGTAGATAGATTAGTTTAGCATATTTGAAATCGAGCATATAACATTATTGACTCTTCGTTCTGGTTAGGAGGTATACACATCCTTGGTTTGATTAGTACTAAATTGTCTAGCACATTTCTTGCAATTACAAATTGTTGATCATCTTTCCAACTATCATTCGTTTTGTAGATCTTATAAATGAATTATTCAACATGTTGTGTAGCTAAATTACTAAATGAACCTTCAAGCATGAGTAGTTAAATGGCTTGCTGTATATTCTCTCATAAATCGTTGTTCTATATTCTGAAGAATAAAGCATGTTGTTCATGTCTTCTGTTTGTATAAATCCGATGAACATACCAAGAATAGCATATAAATTATTTAACAAGTTATTAACTGTACTTGAACTCTAACATGTTCTATTTTGTAATAACTGTCCGTAACGGTACACTTGACTAGCATGCTAAATTGATATGTTGTAGGGTGTTATAAGCACGTTCAGTTATTAGTTGTTTTCAATTTATTGGCATATTTCCAATTGTATCCGATTATTAGATTCGTTGATCATCTTGTTGTCCTTTAATTAGCAAGCATGCTTGTTTAAGTAGTTAATTATCAAGTATGTTTTAATTCGTTGTTAAGTACATGTTTCCGTTTAATTAGCAGCATGTTCAGGAGGTTCTAATAAATTGTTGTCATTAACTTCAATTTCTATTGTCGTTCTCGTGGACGTGTAATCAAGTAGGTTATTCGCTGTGTTAAATATTCGTTATTATTGTCTTCTTTAATTGATCATAAATGTAGCTATTCATTATATGTGTTGTATGTATAGTAAACTGTTTTAATTCCTTTCATTTAAATATATTCACTATCCATTTCTGTTGCTTTTATTTCATCATATTATTCTATCTCATGCATTATGATAATAGAAACAAGTAGGCAGTGCCCCTCGGGGTGGTACTCACATGCATGAGTGAGGAAAATGAAATGAATGAATGAAATGAACGATGATGAATGATGGGAAGTTAAAGGGCGGATGGGTAGTTTGGATCTAGTCCACAAATGGCTAGAAGCTGATCAAACTATACCATCTAATATGTGTTCCTTCAACTTTCGGCTCAAAATACGAGTTATGAATGAATGAATAAACGTAATGAAAGATTGGTTTGGGGTAGACCCATTCCAAGTGAACTAAAGAGAGGCATGATCATATTGCATATTCCCTTTCCTTACTAAGCCTTTGGGCTTACAGTTTACTTGTGGTGTAGGTATACGTATATGATGAGAAGAACGATAAACAAAATACAAGGCAGTTGATGAAAGGTTTACACTGGCAGAGCTTGTGGCTGGTCATGTTAAAAATGAGTAAAGTAAATTGTAAAACATAACAATTTACTTAGCATGTTTTTAATTTGAATGTTTTCGCTTCCGCTATGTTTTAAATAAATTATTATTGCTTCCGCTATGTTTTGATAAACGATTTTCATAATGAATGTAACAAATGGATTTTGACGATTCAATTTTAACACTCTGATTATGAAAGATTTTAGTTGTTTTGCATAAGTTTTAAAATTCGCTTATTTTAAAAAGTTATGAAAAACTGGGTCGTCACAATTGGTATCAGAGTAGTTGTTTTAAAAACAATTTTTGTAAGCTACTTTGATAATCGTTTTTAAAACTAAGTTTGCTACGTTTGCTGAGTACAACGATTTTTATAAAAGTCTAACTGATACTATAGTCTGCCAGCATAAGTCTCGACGTGGAAAATCCTTCATCTACTATAAGTATACTACCTAATACTTTACTAATACTTTCCTTATTCTACTTTGATAAATGAATTGTTAGGAAATAATATGTAGGGACTAGTGGACTAGTGGTTAAGTAGACTCGATGATTTTTTAGTATCATTTGTTTTAATTATAACTCCATTTTTTTTTTCCTTTTGTTTTGGATTTTTGAGGGGTTGAAGCCCTGTGGATTGTGGTTCATTGAAGACAGATTTGGTTTAATTTGGATTGAAATTCGCGAAGTTGTACATCGTCCTTTGGAGGTCGCCAGAATTGTCTCTGCAGAAACTGTTTTAGGGTCGTCGCGTTTTTGAATGTGAAATTTGAACTGGATCTTATTCTTGGGTATTCCTCAAGACCCAGTAAATTTCGTTGCATTTGGTTGTATGCACTAAAAGATATACTTGTTGGAAGTTACTGCCATTTTACAAACTAGCCGATTTTGCTCATTTGGGGAAATTTTTTCTTTGTGCATTTTGGGGCACATCATCTAGTATCAGAGCCGACGAATTTCCAGGTTCCCTTGCTCCTATTTTATTACTCCGATATTTGGATAATTTTGTCTTCCTTTATGTTGAAAGGAGGCTACCAGTATGCGAGATGTTATAGTGAAGAAGAAAATGAGTTATTGGCATCTATCCCAACTTTTAGTGGTTTAGACTTTGCCGAAGACTATTTGGATTGGGAAGGCAAGGTTGACAAAATTTTTCTACGATTATGTTTTTAGAAAAGGAGCACAGTAAAAATAATTTCTTCAAAGCTTCGAGGAAGAGCTTCAAGATGGTGAGCCAAACTAATTTCCAACCGAAAAGAAAACGGAGAAGAAGACATCAACATATGGCATTGATGAAGAAATACTTAAGAAGAAAATTTGCTCCATTCACAAAGAGATTTTCTAAGAGTCAACAATCTGAGCGCTAGGAGTTGAAAGCCATTTTTAATAAGGTTAGTCAAATACTGGATAGGATGAGTGATAATCTGGCGTTGATACAAAAGTCTAAATGTTCTTCTACATCACAAGTCGAGAGTCATATTGAGGTTGTAGAAGATCCTAAAAGGACAAAGGAGAATATCCTAGAAAAGATTATAATTCCAAAAGAAGGGCTACTTCATGAAGGGGATTATAAAGATAACTCCTTGATAGTGACTAAGCAAGAAGAAAAGCTTGTGGAGGTGGTTATATTACCTAAAGAAGGGCCACTGCTATCTTTAGATTTTTGGAGCATGAAAGCAAAGTTGTCTGAAGAGGTATGCTCTGAGTCGAAGACCTTGTTGACAAGAATGTTTCCTCGGTACTTATTCTAAAAGAAAAGGAGGTACTCATAGAAGAATGTTGTAAACAAGAGGAGCCTATCCTCTTAAAATGTCATGATCATCCATCTCTCCAACTTCACAAAATTGGACTTCCAAAGGAGCCAAACTTCTAAGACCAGCAAGTAAGGTACTTAACATCAAGTTCCTTAATTGATTGGTATTTTAATATTGGATGGGTAAAGAATAATGATGGTATGGACTGTGCTATACCATTTGAGATTGGAAATGTTGTCATTGATGCTCATGTTGATCACTCTATATATCTTGGGATTTCAATTGGAGTTGATAACTTAAGCATGCCTAATGAGAAGATGGAAGACTGTTCATTTGCTGCTCATTATGGACTATCAAACATGGAAGTCATTATGCTTAGTGTCAACCTTAAATTCCCATTTGATCCAGGTGGAAGGCCTAAGTTGAAGAAGAGGTGGTCAAGCCTTGGATTTGAGGACAAATAATCAATTACTCGGGGCGGATGAAGCGCCCCAAGGTCTCGTCTCCTGAGCCCTAGCCAACGGCTTCTTTTCTTTCTAACCTTTTTTATTTATTTTGTAGGTGTCTCTTTCGTAGTTGGCTTGAGTGATAATTTTAGTTAATTACACAAAGAGGAGTCCATGCATTTGGACAAGTGGAGGTCATGCAAAAACATAGAAGAAATGGTGGACTTTTCAATTCCGCCTAGAATCTGACCTCCAAGCATTCAAGGACACTTTTGGCATTCTGGAAGTTTTGATATCAAAATATATTCTTTATAATGATTGTTATCAACAGTCTAAACGTTCCAGAATGTGCTTTTATGGGAAATGTAGAACTTGTTTGCTATGTTAAACACTGCTTTTACAGATACCAAAATCCCAACCTTGGACCTTTTTCTTTGTGTTTAATATTAGGGATATTATTGTAATTTGATAATTGGACAACCCTAATTTTGTGTGGGGCTTTTAATCCTCCCTTAGGGCTATTTTGAATTCAATTTAGAACCCTATCTTTGCTGTGCAAAAATCATGTTGGAGACTTTTCTCTCAACCTTCAATCGGTGCTTGGATTTGTGGCAACCATGGATTCCTTCACCAAAGCTCCTCCTCTCTCTGTTTCTTGCTCGATCTTGGAGAGGAGGTTCTAGCTAGTTCTTCCAAAATTTATATATGACAATGTCAGTGGTGTGTGGAGCTAGAAGACAGAGCAAAAGCCAAGAAGGAGTGGCCATTCTTTGAGAGGTCCGAACTAGTCGCACATCTCGGGCGTTTGAGGTGCTGCGGACCTTGTTGGTATTTTTCTGTTTTGTTCTTCTTGTTGCTTAGTTATTTAGTAAATGAAACTCTGGATTTGGGTATTCTTGAATGTTCTTTGAAGTCTTGAATGCGTTTTCTTGGGTTTTGGATTCAAAATATTGAAATTGTGCTCATTTTGTTAAAAGTTTGCAATCTATTTTTTGCAGTCTGATTTCCAAGTATCATTTGTTTCAATTATAACTATGTTTTTGTTTTGCATTTTGATCTGACTTTTTGAGGGATTGAAGCCCCATGGGTTGTGGTTAATTAAAGACAGATTTATTTTAATTTGGATTGAAATTCGCGAAGTTGTATGTCGTTCTTTGTAGGACGCCAAAATTGTCTCTACAGAAACTGTTTTGGGCAGGTTAATGTTTCATGGATAACTTCCGTTCCGTCATGTTTTTGAATGTGAAATTTGAACTGGACCTTATTCTTGGGTATTCCTAGAGACCTTGTAAATTTTGTTGCATTTGACTGTATGCACTAAAAGATATACTTGTTGGAAGTTACTGCCTGTTTATAAACTAGCCGATTTTGCTCATTTGGGGAAATTATTTCTTTGTGCATTTTGGGGCACATCATGCTCCTAAGGACAGAGGTATGTTGAGGACTTTTGAACACTCTCTTTTGTTAAGAAGAAAAGAGAGAAATTGTGAGGGAGAAAATTGAGAAGAACCATGGGAGATTAAGGGAGGTGAAGAAGAGGAAACTTTGGAGAGGAAAAAATGATTAAAGGCTAAGTTGTCTATCAAGGTGTTAAAGATCAAGGGGATAATTGAGGACACTTGTAGGGTATTATACTAAGGACCTAATGTAACACCCCATAGCGTTAAATCCTTTTTTTAAAAAAAACTATACGTTACAAAAAATCAGGTCCTTTAGAAAACATACAACACAATTCTGTAAGAAAACCTCATTTGAAATTCGAGCTTAGTAAAATTCAACCTTTATTAAATATAATTTCATAGTCTTTTAAAACCATGCAACAGAAATCTTTATGAAAACTTATTTAAAAGTTAAACATAGTAAAACCTATATTTTAAAATAACCAAAAGCATTTACAAATGTTTCTTGTTAAATCTAACAAAAATAAATTTAAACAAAAAGTTTGCATCGTAAAAATTCATCTTTTCTTAAATTCTCACCCATGGTCAAATTTGCTTTGACAACGCTCTAGCTTCGCCATGAGAATTCCTCTTTAACTGCTTTATCAACAAATCCTTTCATCTTGCTCTTTAATCCCCATCATTACCTACATCACAAAGTTCACCTATAAGTCTAATATTCAGCAAGAGATGTATAATATAAAATATGTAACATATAACGTGACTATGAAATGCAACTTGTAAAACCATGTCTTTTCTTTTCTTTTCTTTTCTTTCAATTTACAGTCCAATCATTGTGGGACATCAGTCTAAGGGAGAGAGACACCATTAGGTCCACCTCATGCGTGATACTCAACTCAAATGCCACCCATAATGATCCTTTACGTTGACACCATTTGGTCCACCTTATGCAGGACAGTCAACTCATTTCATATTTTAAATTCAGTTTTTGTTTTTCTTTCTTGAAAACATATGCATGTAAATCATTTTCGTTACTTTCTTGAAAAACGTGATGCACATAATACATGATAACAGTCTAAACACATCCTCAAGCAATATGATATTAGTCAACATATTCATGACATAATAACTGGTCTAATATCCCTTACGAAATCTAAAAGTATTGTAACACCCCTTTTTTCCAAACCTAAATTTCATTGAGATTTCTTGAAATCTTTTTTTTTCTTTTTTTTTTTAATTCATCGCCCATTAATAAACTTGACTTAAAAACCATTTGAGGTAAGACCATGCATATGTAATCTTTGCAGCAAAAAAAACCTTACCAATTAAAATATAGTTTGCCAAAAACCAAGTTTAAAAGTCCTTTACAATGATTAGAAAAAATTCACTACTTAAATAAAAATACCAGAGTACCGAACTAAATTTACAACCACTAAATATATCATAAAAGAGGCCTTAAGATTATTTTTAGTTCAACCCCTCATTAATAATAGATGTCCCCCACGCACATCCTATTGTCTTAACCTCGTTCGCTCCCTCATCCTACTGTCATCTATATGCGTCCATGTCCATTTAGATTCTCATGTGCCTTGCACGTGGCTCGTCCTTTATTTAGTGTCGAACATCCCTTGCCGCTAAAGGACGTTCCTCTTGGCTAACGAACGCCCCTTGTCACAAACGGACATCCCTCTTTGCTAACGGACATCCCTCATCGTTGATCTAATGGTAAATAGTTCATTTGATCCCTCATTAATAAACTTGACTTAAAAACCATTTGAGGTAAGACCATGCATATGTAATCTTTGCAGCAAAAAAACCTTATCAATTAAAATATAGTTTGCCAAAAACCAAGTTTAAAAGTCCTTTACAATGATTAGAAAAAATTCACTACTTAAATAAAAATACCAGAGTACCGAACTAAATTTACAACCACTAAATATATCATAAAAGAGGCCTTAAGATTATTTTCAGTTCAACCCCTCATTAATAATAGATGTCCCCCACGCACATCCTATTGTCTTAACCTCGTTCGCTCCCTCATCCTACTGTCATCTATATGCGTCCATGTCCATTTAGATTCTCATGTGCCTTGCACGTGGCTCGTCCTTTATTTAGTGTCGAACATCCCTTGCCGCTAAAGGACGTTCCTCTTGGCTAACGAACGCCCCTTGTCACAAACGGACATCCCTCTTTGCTAACGGACATCCCTCATCGTTGATCTAATGGTAAATAGTTCATTTGATCCCTCATTAATAAACTTGACTTAAAAACCATTTGAGGTAAGACCATGCATATGTAATCTTTGCAGCAAAAAAACCTTATCAATTAAAATATAGTTTGCCAAAAACCATGTTTAAAAGTCCTTTACAATGATTAGAAAAAATTCACTACTTAAATAAAAATACCAGAGTACCGAACTAAATTTACAACCACTAAATATATCATAAAAGAGGCCTTAAGATTATTTTCAGTTCAACCCCTCATTAATAATAGATGTCCCCCACGCACATCCTATTGTCTTAACCTCGTTCGCTCCCTCATCCTACTGTCATCTATATGCGTCCATGTCCATTTAGATTCTCATGTGCCTTGCACGTGGCTCGTCCTTTATTTAGTGTCGAACATCCCTTGCCGCTAAAGGACGTTCCTCTTGGCTAACGAACGCCCCTTGTCACAAACGGACATCCCTCTTTGCTAACGGACATCCCTCATCGTTGATCTAATGGTAAATAGTTCATTTGATCCCTCATTAATAAACTTGACTTAAAAACCATTTGAGGTAAGACCATGCATATGTAATCTTTGCAGCAAAAAAACCTTATCAATTAAAATATAGTTTGCCAAAAACCAAGTTTAAAAGTCCTTTACAATGATTAGAAAAAATTCACTACTTAAATAAAAATACCAGAGTACCGAACTAAATTTACAACCACTAAATATATCATAAAAGAGGCCTTAAGATTATTTTCAGTTCAACCCCTCATTAATAATAGATGTCCCCCACGCACATCCTATTGTCTTAACCTCGTTCGCTCCCTCATCCTACTGTCATCTATATGCGTCCATGTCCATTTAGATTCTCATGTGCCTTGCACGTGGCTCGTCCTTTATTTAGTGTCGAACATCCCTTGCCGCTAAAGGACGTTCCTCTTGGCTAACGAACGCCCCTTGTCACAAACGGACATCCCTCTTTGCTAACGGACATCCCTCATCGTTGATCTAATGGTAAATAGTTCATTTGATCCCTCATTAATAAACTTGACTTAAAAACCATTTGAGGTAAGACCATGCATATGTAATCTTTGCAGCAAAAAAACCTTATCAATTAAAATATAGTTTGCCAAAAACCAAGTTTAAAAGTCCTTTACAATGATTAGAAAAAATTCACTACTTAAATAAAAATACCAGAGTACCGAACTAAATTTACAACCACTAAATATATCATAAAAGAGGCCTTAAGATTATTTTCAGTTCAACCCCTCATTAATAATAGATGTCCCCCACGCACATCCTATTGTCTTAACCTCGTTCGCTCCCTCATCCTACTGTCATCTATATGCGTCCATGTCCATTTAGATTCTCATGTGCCTTGCACGTGGCTCGTCCTTTATTTAGTGTCGAACATCCCTTGCCGCTAAAGGACGTTCCTCTTGGCTAACGAACGCCCCTTGTCACAAACGGACATCCCTCTTTGCTAACGGACATCCCTCATCGTTGATCTAATGGTAAATAGTTCATTTGATCCCTCATTAATAAACTTGACTTAAAAACCATTTGAGGTAAGACCATGCATATGTAATCTTTGCAGCAAAAAAACCTTATCAATTAAAATATAGTTTGCCAAAAACCAAGTTTAAAAGTCCTTTACAATGATTAGAAAAAATTCACTACTTAAATAAAAATACCAGAGTACCGAACTAAATTTACAACCACTAAATATATCATAAAAGAGGCCTTAAGATTATTTTCAGTTCAACCCCTCATTAATAATAGATGTCCCCCACGCACATCCTATTGTCTTATCCTCGTTCGCTCCCTCATCCGACTGTCATCTATATGCGTCCATGTCCATTTAGATTCTCATGTGCCTTGCACGTGGCTCATCCTTTATTTAGTGTCGAACATCCCTTGCCGCTAAAGGACGTTCCTCTTGGCTAATGAACGCCCCTTGTCACAAATGGACATCCCTCTTTGCTAACGGACATCCCTCATCGTTGATCTAATGGTAAATAGTTCATTTGATCCCTCATGAGTTTCATCTGATAGTCCTTTTTTACTACCCCCCCCCCCCTTCCAACCCTACGACACTCTTGAGTAGCCAAATACATTTTTCCCCATTGCGCTTACATTCATTATAACGCCCCAAATTATATTATCCCCAATTTTGAAAACCCTAAAATTTTTCCCACATCGGTTTGCAAAATTAGGTTTAAATTGGTCGTTAGAAACCCTAATTCACAAGAATTAATTAATTAAATAGTTATTTATGGCGGAAGCATTTAATTAAACAACATAATGGTTTAAAACTATTTATTAGAGTTAATCCTAATATTCAAATCCCATAAAACATCTAATTAAAACTTTATTAAATCAAACATAGTTTATTGAAAAACCAAATAAAAAACTTATTCAAATAAAAGTAAAGCATTAAATAAAGTTCTTCTCGAAATATTAAAATTTTAATAAAATTTATTATGTTGACCCATCATTGACATATTCGATATTTCCCTCTGTATGCTCTTCTACTTTGGGAAAATCCTCTATTAGTCCAAATTCCTCATCCGTTAAAAATTCACTTACATCACAAGACTAAGACGTGAGATAAACTCAGTAAGTGGAAACACATGCATAAATATTTAATCTCATGCATTACCAAGTTTTTAAGTTTAAAAGTTACATACTGGTTGGAATTCATTTTCCAGCCCTACCAAGTTTCAAGCTTTCATTAGCTATCACAAGGTTTCATGTGTTCAAGATTTCATTAGCCATCTCAAATGTTACTACCAAGCTTCAAGCTTTCATTAGCTATTACAAGGTTTCATGCGTTCAGGCTTTCATTAGTCATCTCAGAGTTTTCGTCAATTCCATCATATTCATACGCATGCAAAATGACCTATAATTTTTATCTTGATTATAACATGTGTCAATATCTAATCATGCATGATAGAATAAAAATATACAATAATAAAAGAAAAATAAAGAAAATACTATATGCCTTGTGATGTAGGGCCTATGGCCAAAAAGTTTTAAGTGTATCACTTACCTAGATTCCGAGAGAGGTAAGGACGTTAGGAAAATTTAGAGTCTTGAATGAACGTTGGAAACCGTCGAAAACCTTACAAAAATAGTTTATCTATTAATTTCCAGCAAATAAAGATATAAATCCTTGAAAGAGATTTGGGCAGAATATTGTTACCGTCAAACCTTAAATGGGTTGAAGACGAATCGGGTCGGGTCTGGCAAATTCGAAACTGGATCGGTTCGGGTCGGGTCGGGTTGGATCACTTGAACTAGACCGGTCAACTTGACTCCTTTTTGACCGAGCTCTTATTCCCCTGTCTTCTTCTTCGTCCTGCGAAAACACTAAGGCAGAGCTCCTCTCTGCTTTGCGTCGAGAGCTCTTCTCTTGTCGTCGGATGTTCGTCGGTCGCCGGTTGCTGTGGGAGGAGATCGTCACGGCGATGGGTGTCTCGGCTGGAGGGGAGTTTGTTTCGGAAGGGATTTCTTCGTGGTAGAGGTAAGCTTTCCAGAGACTTGAAGCTTCTTCGATTTTGGTGTGCTTTCTGAGCTTGGTGAGACCCTCTATTTATAGGGGAGTCTCGAAAAACCTTCCTTCCAGGGCTCTTCACGAATCTGGCCTTCCAGAGGTCCAGATTCATAGCCGGAGAAGGGAAATATTGATTGTTTCTTTGGAGTGTTCCAATCCGCGTAGCAGATTAGGAAACTAGCTCCATTAGGTTGTCAGTTTAGCTGGATTAGGGGAAATTTTGAATTTGATTTTTGAAAAGTTTCCTAAAAATTGCTAATCCGCGTATCACAAATGGAAACAAAGAAATTAAGGTTTTTGAATTTGGAAAGATGCTGTAAATTGGGGAAATTCCCATTGATACGTTATATTCATACACTAAAATAATATGTTCTCTATTACGAGATCACGACATATATACCAATAAAAATCCCTATCCAACCAAGCATTCCCAGTAGTGATATCACAAGCCATAAATCTAGCGGTAACCTATTTATCATCCCAAGTATCTGAAATATAATTTACACAATAAAGTTTTATCCTTCATCCATAAAGATGCATCATGCTGTTAACAACAATATTAGTTATTTCACAACAATTATCAGTTTAGTATACCCATTTACAAATTTTCTGGTCATTATAAGTATCATCTAACATATCATCGATCAACAGCTCATAGACATCATAAACAAAATAACATAAACATAAAAATGATCATATCCTCGAGACTTATAAGAAGAACATCATATATTATCAATAAATTCATCTAATAAATCCTTAATCAACAACCCTTAGGCATCATGAACATAACTATGTCAAATACAATCACATATCCTTAGCATAACAATAACCATAACCTCAAAACACACATGAATAGCATCATATTCTATCAACAGTTTCATCAAATAATATACATCCTCAACGTAACATAGAAAGCACAATATTCTATCAGTCAACCCATCGAGTATGTTCTTAGCTCACTAAATGTCAACTAAACACAGAAAATAAGGCACCACATCCTCAAGATAAACAAGATAATGACAATTCCAAAAAAAAAAATTCTAAATTGGTGCTAAGCAACGTCTATCATCACACATTACAGAAAAATAACATTCTCAGTGCATTAGGCATACATGTAATCATCAAACATACAATATCCTAACATCTTTGTGATGTAGGCCAAGTACATCAAACATCACTTACTTGCTTATGTAGTAGAACTAGAAATCCCTTTTCTTCAACAAACCCACGGTACCCTTAACATTAATAGAAACAGAAAGTGGGTTAACCAAAAGAAGTGGCCAAAGACATAACGACCTACTTGAAACATTATCTCTCAGTTCATCTTATATCCTTACTAAGACTTAAACTTAGAATCGTGAGACTAACCTCTAGAAGACCTAAAGAAAACTTAGGAGAGAACAATTTTCTTCTTCATCTAAGCGGCCGAGAAGAAATAGGGTTTCCTTCCCTATAACCTAGTATATAAATATATGGTTGAATGTAGGGTTACGCAAGATATAATTCCTGTGAAAATCATGATCTGTAATGCCTCATTTTCCTTTCTCTTAGAACATTACAATTTAAAACATTTAACTTTATAAAACACGTAAAATTTAAAATTTTTCTTTTCATAACAGAGGACTTTGCATTTAAATACAAAATATCATGAATAACATTCTGTTCTTGAAAAACCATTACCTTCAAAAAAATCTCTTAACTTAAAGATATACTTTTACAAGTTCAAAACATTTTCCTCTTAAACTTTAGCCTAGCCAGCATAAAGGATCACATGTGCAAATCCTCCATCAACTGCTTCTTCACTCAATACCGTACATACCTACATCACAAGTCTTAAACTATGAGCCTAAGGCTCAGTAAGCAATATAAATTATGCAATGCTCGTGCTTATGCAACTTTTATAAAACATATGCAGTTTTCATTTCCGTTTTCCTTTACCATCAACTTTACTTGATAATTTAGGCATTGGAGATGTCACTGTACAAGGTAGAGTGGCACCTTATGACCCATAAAGAGCAGCCAACTCAAGAACCCACATCTCACAACGTCTATTTACATTTATTTTCTTTTATTTTTGTTTTTCAGTTAGTTCCAGTTACCCATCAAGATGTTAGATATGTCAACTTGACAAGGTAGAGTGGCACCTCATGACCCACTTAGGGCAACCAACTCAATAACCCACATCTCTTCACACCTATTTATGTTTATTTCCATAGAATAACTGTTTCATGTTCCAAACCATGCTTAAAACCATTTTTGTTACATTTTAAAAACTATGATGCATGAATGCTTATGAATGCATATCAATGCATACAATTCTAGTATATCATCAATATAACCTTAGAGCATGATCAACATCCTTAGCTTAATGAACTTAAAATCTAATAAACGCAACATCAAACAATCACCAAGCAATACCACCTGAGCCCGAGCCATGAGGATTATTGTTTATCTAACAAGTGCTTATTTTGCAAGTGAAAACTAAGCTTGAGGAATTGGAGAAGCATCTAGGCATATGAACACTAGGAACTTTAAAGCACCCTATTTGATAGACCACAAATCTGCCAACAATCTGACCTCTGGCAAGAAATTGGACTTGTTAGCATGTTGGAATATTTTATCTCAATTTGGGCTCTTCATAAAGATGGTAGCCAACATTCTAAGCCTTCCGAAATGGGCTTGCATGTTTGATTTGGAGTTTGTTTGCTAAGTCAAACGATCATTTTACAGAGAGCTACAATTTCAACTCGGGGAAAAGATGGTAATTCCAATCCGTGTAATAAAAGGGGTATTATTGTATTTTGGAATTAGGGTTTTCATGGAGGGGTACTTAGCTGCCAAAGAAAGCCCTAATTCGTGGTTAATCATCAATCAAAGTTTAGAAGCTGGTTCTTTTGGAGTTTTCTCTAGAAGCCTTCTCGATGGTTCGATTCTCCTCACCTGCGAATCAACCATTCATCACGTCTTCTCTCATCAGTTCTCATTCAGTCTTGGAGAGAAGATGACCTGCTAACCTTCCCAGCAACTCCCTCTTGAGGTGTCCTTTTGGCGTGGTTGATTAGAAGACTGAGCAAACCCAAGGTGGAGCGATCTTTTTAAGGTCCTAGTGAGTCACTGTTTTCTGTTGTTAGAAAATCAGTGGTCCAGCTTGTTGTTTTTCGATTTCTTCCTTGAATCTTGCAATATTTTGATTAACTTTTGTGGTATTCTGAATGTCTTCTAGATAATACTGATTGGTTGGAGCTATTTTGTGGAAAGAAGATCATTTGAAGGTTCTTGCATCGTTTATTTGGAGTAACCACAAATCTGTAATTTTTGGGTAGTGATTTTCCGCACAGCATTTTGTTTTAGTCATATCTCCGTGAATACAATGTAGTTGAAGGTGAAATTTGGAGGGCCCCTGTTTCTTTAACTCCTCAAGACACCCTCCAAATTTGGAATCTTTTTACTGTATGCATTAAAAGTTAAAAGTTAAAATCGTTTCATTCAGACTGCTTAGATTGAAACTATTATTTTTTTGTGGTGATTTTCCAAGCAGCGTGTTGTTCTGATCGTATCTCCTTGATTATTACGATTTTTTATCTGAAATTTGGAGGTCCCTTGCTTCTTGCAGTCCTCATTACTCCCTCCAATTTTGGGATCCTTTTTCTGTAGGCATTGGAAGTTATACTCGTTCTCATTAGTGTGCGCAGATTGTAAATAGCCGATTGACTCAACAGATTGTTTTTGACTCCTTACATTTTTGGGGTACATCATAACACACAGTCAGCAAGCAAGTCCTATTCTTTTGTGATGTAGGTCAAACAACAACAAACATGCTATATCACTTACCTGGTGTCCTTAGGGAGTTTTATCACTTAAAGATTAACTTTCACAATACCTTCAAAATAATAAATAATATATAATCATCAATAAAATTCTCCAATAACCATATATAGAGTTCCATATTAGCATAAAATATTTCTTAACAATGTTTGAGATTATTATCCTCAACAGTAAACTATCCTTGACAATATCCTTCTATAATATTCATCAACACTACAACCAAAATAGAGAACTAACCCCCCAGCCGTGGCCATCAGTAATACCTAAATATACAGAACAAAATCAAACAACAGCGCACTTCATTCATTTATCTTCTACTATATATTCTTCACATATAGACTAAGGAAAAACATGGAAGAGTTCTAATACCTAAAGACTTGAGAGAGAGCAGAGAAAACAAGCTGGAGAGAGAAGAGAACTTGAAGAGTAGAGCTCCATAACAAAACTTCCCAACCAGAAGTATATAGCCCCCCTGTTGCCTTTAAATATTATCACTTAACATTTTTCTAGCTGCCAAATGGGGGAGGAGGGACGTGTGGAGAACTGCATGAGCTTCCATGGAGCTCCCATGGAGCTCCCATCGCCATTGCCTCCAGTCAGCATACAATATTCAGCTAAGTTCAAGCGACAGTTTGAATTCTCGGTCGATCACCTTCATGAAGACGATTGACTGCAAACCTTCAAATAAACTACTTTCTCCAATGCCGATCGATCACCTTCAATGGACGATCAACCGTAAATCAATGATTTTCACATTTATGAGAATTACCAATTGATCACCAACTAAGTGGACGATTGACCATTTCCAAAAAGCCTCACCACTATAATATTTTGCCAACTTAACGGGTTGATTAATTCCCTCATATTGCGACCGGTTCTTCTAAAATCCTCTACACATTAGATTTTACTCCTCATCTTAAGACATTCTCATTATCCACTATACCATATCATTTTTTAAAAATCATCAATAATTATGTCCATCCTAATATGGTCCCATAAATCTTCAATAATCATCAATCATTATCGTCCTTAGTTTAAGCTTAATATGACCCAAAATTTTGAGTATTACATTCCTCCCTTCATAACAAAATTTTGCCCACAAAATTTGCTTAATATATACTCTATGCAATCTCTTTTTTCCAAACTCAAAATAACTACCATCTTTCACTTTAAGCTTCTCAAAACCCTAACAACATAATCTCCTCATCTTCATAATTAGACTATGCAATACTTTCTCTCTATCAACCCATAACAAGTAAAACACCTGAAAAATCAGATATACTTATCTATCCCATCTAGACTAAAATTTTCTATCCTCAAGAATGCTAACCAGAAATCAATACATAATTCAGATTAACATTCAATGTACTTAAAATCAATGAAGTATTTCCATACCAAGACTTGTGCTGGTAGGCAGTATACATAATTGATTTAAAACACATAACTTTATAAAACACGTAAAATTTAAAACTTTTCTTTTCATAGCAGAAGACTTTGCATTGAAATACAAAATATCATGAGTAACATTTTGTTCTTGAAAAACCTCTTCCTTTAAAAAAAGTATCTCTTAACTTATAGAAATACTTTTACGAGTTCAAAACCTTTTCCTCTTAAACTTTAGCCTAGCCAGCCATAAAGTCCACGTGTGCAAATCCTCTATCAACTGCTCCTTCACTCGATACCGCACATACCAACATCACAAGACTTAAACTATGAGCCTAAGACTCAGTAAGCAATATAAATTATGGAATGCTCATGCTTATGCAATTTTTATAAAATTATATGCAGTTTTCATTTACGTTTTCCTTTACCTCTAACTTTACTTGATAATTTAGGCGTTGGAGATGTCACCGTACAAGTTGGAGTGACACCTCATGACTCATAAAGAGCAGACAATTCAAGAACTCACATCTCACAACTTCTATTTCCCTTTATTTTCCTTTATTTCTATTTTTCATTTAGTTCCAGTTACCCATCCAGATGTTAGATATGTCAACTTGACAAGGTAGAGTGGTACCTTAGGACTCACTTGGGGCAGCCATCTCAATAACCCACATTTCTTCACACCTATTTACGTTTATATCCATAAAATAATCGTTTCATTTTCCAAACCATGCTTAACACCCTTTTCATAACATTTTAAAAACTATGATGCATGAATGTGTATGAATGCATACAATTCTAGTATATCATCAATATAACCTCAGAGCATGATCAATATCCTTAGCTTAATGAAATTAAAATCTAATAAATGTAAATTAAACAATCACCAAGCAATACTTCCTCAAACAATGGCAGGATTGATACCCTAATCATCTAGTAAACACAGTCGGCAAGCAAGTCCTATTCTTTTGTGACGTAGGCCAAATGATAACAATCATGCTATATCACTTACCTAGCGTCTTTGGGGAGTTTTATCACTTAATGATTAACCTTCACAATACCTTCAAAATAATAAATAATATATAATCATCAATAAAATTCTTCAATAACCATATACATAGTTCCACAGTAGCATAAAATATTCCTAAACAATGTTTGAGATTATTATCCTCAACAGTGAACTATCCTTGACAATATCCTTCTATAATATTCATCAACAGTGCAACCAAATTAGAGAACTAAACCCCCAATCGTGGTCATCAGTAATACCCAAACATATAGACCAAAATCAAACAACAACGCAAAACATCCTTCATTCATTTATCTTCTACTATATATTCTTCACATACAGACTATAAGGAAAAACATGGAAGAGTTCTAATACTTGAAGATCCGAGAGAGAGCAGAGAAGATAACCCTGAGAGAGAAGAGAACTTGAAGATTGGAGCTCCATAACTAAACTTCCCAACCAGAAGTATATAGACCCGACGCTACTTTTAAATATTATCACTTAACATTTCTCCTGTTGCCAAATGAAGGAGGAGGGACGCGTGAACAACTACATGAGCTTCCACAAAGCTCCCATTGCCATTGCCTCCAATCAGAATACAATATTCTGTTAAGTTCAGGCTATGTTTTGAATTCCTGGTCGATCACCTTCATGAAAACGTTCGACTGCAAACCTTCAGAATAAACTATTTTTCTCAAATGCTGGTCGATCACCTTCAATGGACGATTGACTGCAAATCCAAGATTTTCACATTTTTGAGAATTACCGATTGATCACCAACTAAGTGGACGATCGACCGCTTCCAAAAAGCCTCGCCCCTGTAATATTTTTCCAACTTAACGGGTTGATCAATTCCATTATATTGATCGACCGGTTCTTCTAAATTCCTCCACACTTTATATTTTACTCCTCATCACAACACACTCACAATATCCACTATACCATATTATTTTTTAAAAATCATCAATAATTATATCCACCTTAATATGTTCCCTTAAATCTCCAATAATCATCAATTATTATCGTCCTTAATCTAAGCTTAATATGTGCCAAAAATCTCGGATATTACATGATCAGTTAGTCTAGATAGGCAAAATTCAACTTGCATGAATTCTGGAATTCATCGCTTAAAATCTAGAAACTAATATGCTTAAAATTGCCCGAGCAAAAGAAAACACCTGCACTGCCGCAACAAATCACTCTCCGGTGGGAACCCCAATCCAAAGGCTCACCGACTGCTGCGTGTTCTAATCTATAGGTAAAACTCATCCGCGGACACTAACGCTCCAGCATATCGCAAACTTATTAAACCAAATGATGACATTTCATACCATCTAAAGCCCTATTTGGGGACACTAATCCATCTGCGGAAACGAACACTTCCATTAAAACGTCGCTAACCGAGACATTACTAATCCAAACAATGTCGTTCAACTTAAATTCTCGCTCTGCCTAATCATCCAACGACTTACATTTCTCTTGCTAAATCTAATCTAACTGCCCATCATTCTTCCCGAAATCTAACGATCAAACACGCTCACAATAATCTGATATACTGTCCAGAACACTCCCACACTAAAACGTATCAACACTCCCGTGAAAGCATCTTCTGTCTAATCCAATGACTCACACCTCATCCACTAAACCAATCCTATGGCTCAACGTTCATTCGCAAGAAAAACTTCTACAAGGAATCTTTCTCCAATCCACAACAATCACAGCCATCCCTCACTCTCATCTAACGGCTCCCATTGCATTTCGGTCATCCTTCCTTTGTTTTACTTAATTTCCAAAATTAAATTGTTAAACTTGTTACCTAAATCATTTTCTAAATTCTTCCGCATAAATTATTAACCCAACAATCTAAACTTTACCTTAACCATGAATATTCATTACTAATTCTATTATGTTTAATTTTCCTAATTTCTTAATAATTCCTATTTTATTCTATCTTCTATAAACTAAACTTCGTTATTTAGTATTTTCTAATTTTATAACTATATGATAATTTCTAACTCTTTCATTTTATTTTTCATAATTTCATGATTATTTAATAATTCTTGAATTTGATCCCTCTATTTTAACTTTCTTAATTTCCTATATTTATTTAGAAATTCTACTATTTAAATCCTTTATTAAAATTCTCCAATTATCAATAATTATTCTATTAAATTCTAGATCATCGTATTAATTAATTAAACTATTTGTAAAACTCTTGGGTGTTACACCTAAGTAAGAGATATTGTGTGTTCTTGGCCTATTGGCTTACATCACAAGAAAATAGGGAAATTCTTTGATATGTTGTGTATATATGGATAGTATTATAATATGATGTGATTAATTGTATGCTATCATGTGATTAGTATGTTAGGAAATATATAAGGTTAGTATAGATCTATTTGAAAGAATAAAATGTTGATTGTTTAATGATAAGATAAATGAAGAAATGTAATATATTGCTATGATATGAAATATGTAGATGATATGGTGCATTGTATTGATCATAGGTATTTTCATGCATCATGGTTTTGATAAAAATGTTTTATGCATATGTTTTAAAAGGAAAATTGAAAATGAATGGAAATAAACATAATTAGACGCTGTGAGCTATGGGTTCTTGAGATGGCTATCCTGTGTGGGTCAATAGGTGGCATTCTCCCTTGTACGGTTATACCTCTAGTGCTTGTATGTGTAAGTGGAACTAAAGAAAAATGGAATAAAACAAAAATAAACATAAATAGACGTTGTGAAGTATGAGGTTCAGAATGGTTGCCCTGAGTGGGTCAATAGGTGCCACTCTCCCTGATACGGTTATACCTCTAGCACCTGGATGGTTAAGTAAAAGTAAAGGTAAACCCTAATCACCTAAGAGTAGCTTGAGAGAGAAACTCACAGGCTAGAGGCTCTTAGGTGATTAGGATTTCAACCCAAACCCTAATATTTATAGACCCAAAAACAAGTAATTTCGTGGGAGAAAATCTCATGGAAATCATGTCTTAATTTTATATTTTCCAAAACAGTCTAAAGATCAAATCGTAGCTCGCAAGTAATTTGGAAAACTAACTATTAAAAATATGCTCTAGTTACAGTGGATGCGTGAACAGCCACTGGGGATGTCTGTAGTAACATGCTCGACGAATGGTCAACAGCCACGTCAGCCCTAAAATTTACATTAACAGTCACCAAAGCTACCACGGAAGCCAATGCTTTTGCGAAAACTCCAATCTGCAACTTCATCCATCAATTGCTGTCTGCCACGTGTGCTTATCTATTGCAAAAACTCCTTCTGTGGACATCAACGCTCCCACGGACAGCAGCATCACAGTGAAATCCACTAAATCCAATAACAACGTTTCACTTCGTCCAAAACTTACCGCGGACACAAAACTGTTCACAGAAGCAGACGCTTCCTCTCTAACACTAATACCGTGACTCCCTAATCCAAATGACGCTATTTCTATCACCTAAAACAATGTCGCAAACACAAACACAGTCATGGAAACACGCAATAACCTAAAATGAGAATGTTCCTATTTACTTAACTCCTATCAAATGACATCTTTCCCTTCTACAGAAGAATATTTTCATAATCCAATGGTTCACACTCCTTCTGCTAATTTAATCCTATAGTCAAACACCCTTCCATGTCCAAGAGGCGACCAACACTTTTGTAGAAGTATCTTTCTCCAATCCAACAATCCACGTTCCTTCCACTAATTTAACCTTACAATCCAACATCCTCTCGCACCCAAGCAGCAACAAACACTCTAGCAGAAACATCTTTCTTAATCCCAAATTATCTCAGCCATTCGTAGATCACATCCTACAGTCCATCTTGCATATGCTCCTTCTTACACGATATTTCCTTAATATCAAAATATAAAATATAAACCAACATTTAAAACTTTCCTTTCTATTGATTATTACCCATTTTTTCTTTTCTAATTCTCATATACTCAGCTTTTCTAATTTCTTAATAATTCCTATTTCATTTTATTATTTATAAAATAAAACCATTTAGTTTAACTTTCCTAATTCCAATTTTTATTTAATAATTCTATTATTTTAAATCATTAATTAAAATTCTCCAATTGTGACAATAGTTAATCTATTTAAAATCTAAATTGTCGCATTGCATAATTAAAACTATTAGACGAAAAATTTGGGTATTACAAAAATGATAGTAGATGTGATCCAAAAATATCAAAAATATTTTTCTCACACTATTATAATATAATAGTTAAGAAGTAAGAGAAATAATAACAAAAATAGACATAAAAAATTTTTACGTGGAAACTCAAATCTAGAAAAAATCAGGGGGACCGAGCCTAGAAAATCTCACTATGAATTCTTCTAGAAACCAAATATTCTAGAGAATATTCATTAAAAGAAAAATCAACACTCTTAGATTTTACAATGTACACAAAAGCACAATACCTAGTTTTCTCACACACTATTTCTTTTCTCTCCCTCATAATAATTCTCACTCTATTTGCTATCTTCCTCCTCTTCTCATTCTTCTCTTCTTTGTTGGATCTGGATGCTAAGAAGTGTTGAGGAGTTCCCAAATTATAGGGCAAATTGATATGTCAGACGACATATTCCATAATGGAGCTCTGAACAATCTTCTTTCTTTTTTTTTTAAGTTGTCTAATTTCTACCACATTGAATATACTTATTCAATGTGGAAGATTTGTGTGGGATCCATCATCATAAAGGATAAATTAGGGATCCTACATCCCCCTCCCTCCCTTACTATTAAAACTCCAACTTTTCTTGTACTAACACTTGTGATAAATATTCTCTAGATATTTTAATGCCAGACTAGTAGATATGTGAAATCCGAGAATTTTCAAGAGAATGAATTTTCAAGTGTAAATTTTTTTCGTGTTAAAATTGGTCATGACGTTGAAAAGTTGATATGAATCGTCGCGTAGCGAGCACGTGTGAAATTTCGGTCAATTAATCAAATCAATAGAATCAGGAATTTTTAAATGAAAAATTTCTTTAAGTGATAGAATTGAAAATTTTAATTGGAGTTGTAAATATCATTAGGTGATGTTCGGAATAAAAGGAATTGAAGTTGGTGGATGGAGTTGAGACATAAATTATGGATAAAATTATTGGATTAGTGAATTAATAAAATGAAAAAAATGATTTGATGAAAGGAGAAGTGATTGGCGGATTGGGGGCTAAGTTTGGAATAAAAAGAATTTGAAGTGAGAGAAAGGGTTAAATGGTTTTTGGAATAAGAAAAAGGTGATGTGATATAAAGAGAAAAAAAAACAGAAGAAAAGATTAAAATATGTAAATGAAGAAGGAAGGAGACGTGTATGGAAGGGAGAGAAGAAATAAAATAAATGAGGATTAGGGTTTTGAAGAGTGTGTTGTTTGGAGGAGAATAAAAGGAAATAAAATAAAGAAAAAAATATATATAGTAAAAAGAAGGGGGAGAGTGTTGTTGGCAGGAAGAAAAATCGAAGAAGGGGGAAGAAGAGATTTAGGGTTTCCCCCTTCCCTGTTCTGCATCGGCAGAGAAGAGAGAGAGAGAGATCCCGACAACCAACGAACTGGCGAGCTCAGAGCAGCGGCGTGCGGTGAGTGACTTTTCGGAGCACTCCCGAGCTGCGAACGGTGACGACGCGGCGACGATCGCTCACTGGAGAACGGAGCCGCTACTAAAAAATGGCATTCCAGCTGCGACGAGTGAGCACCGAACGCGGCCATTTTCGATCTGCGATGGAACAGCTCCAAGCCGAACTCGATTTCCGATTTCGACGAGTGAACCGATGCGGTTCTGCTCGGTTCAGTGGGTGAGATTGTTTTTTATTAGAGTTTTTACTCTGATGTTAAGTCCGGATTTGTGATTGTCATTGGTTGATCTGTTTTCGAGTTTACAGTGGTTGCATTGAAGGATTCTAGAGAGACAATCTCCGATGACGACAGCTTCGGATCTGAGCATATTTTTGATTTCAGCAAGTAAACAGAATGCAATTCAATTTTGTTCTGCTGGGTGAGCGATTCTCATTAAGCCTTTGATTCAGTAATGGATTTTAGAATGTGATTCTGTTTAGTTGGAAATTTTGGTGGAGATACGTGGGTACACATATTGCTATTGTCTAATTCCTGCTTGATTATGCGGACATTAAATTCGTAACAAATTGTTCAGCTTATAAATTCGGTTCACTGCTCTTGAGGTTGGATTGTTTTATTTAGATTTAGAACCTATTGAATTGTTCTGATTTGAGTGACAGCTCTCTAAGTATTGCTGTGCTGCTGGAGATGGGTTTTGGTTATTCAATTGATTTCTGCTCAAGAGATGTCTGAGAAATGTTGATATGTTGGATTAAGACTATTCCTTGAGTTTGGTTATTAGTCTCTAAACGTATTTAGTTTTGGTCGTGGATAATTGGAGTGTTGAAGTCGAAGAGTAAGAGATAAATGCGTTGTCTCATTGTTGCTGTTATTGTCCTTTGTGGGTTTGGAGATTCTAAATTGGATTGCTATTTTGAATAATGAACTAAATTGTTATTGGAGATCATAATTGAAGATAAATATTGAGCATGTTTCTGTTGTGGAATAATGAATTGGGTTATGGATGATGTTCGTTCTCTTGGGGGTAGTTTAGCTATTTTGTTGAGATAAATTAAGGCTACAATTTTGTTATGAAATTGGAGAAATCTAGTCTCAAGGCTTGTTTGGATAAACATTGATTTTTGCATTAGATGTTAATGCACAATGGATGGTTACTAAATAATAAAGTCGATGATTATGTCTACATGTGTAGTTCTATTTTGTGAACTGTGGAGGAAATGATAAGTGAAGTATTGATAGACATGAAACTTAATTCTGGCTTAGGATCCTTTCATTATCCCATGAGATATATTTATAAGATTTTGTTTTCATATTTGACATGTTTTAGGCTCGTGCGAGTTTATGGACTTCGAGCTGGTACTTGAGGTAATTGCTCCTTCGTATATGAGGAAGGATCGCCAACCAGGTAGGGGCTTTATACTTAGTTGCTTGCATCGCATTCCATAGTTTTAAAAATAAAATCGTATTTTGTGGAATACCACACATGAAAAACCTGACGGGGACTGTTCGACAGCACGTTAGCTTTTTATACTGTATATGTATAAAAGTTTTGCACGTTTACTTTTGTGTATTGAATTTCATGTTTTTCTATGATGATTATAATCTGTTTGGGATGAATCCTCCTGATACTTTGAACGATCGCGAACGTCAAAGTATCAAGGGGACACCCTCGATACATCTCCTGCTGCGTGGAGATGGTTTGTTTGTGCGCTGTGTGAAATAGGAGACTTTGGGAAGGTGTTGACTGCTTCCGTGGGTTGCAAATCCCTAAACCTGATCAGGGTGTATTTTATTACGGGCGTGTCATCGCAGAATTTGCACGACAACCCGGGTGATGGGCCCGGTCTACAGACCACCGTCATTTTTCTTCCTCCGGGCTCATGAGGTGTTGCTTGCATGATATGGCCACCTTTCTGTGTATTTGTTCGGAGGAGTCCTTGAGTGACCTTCCTTTTTCACGGTTCACGAGTTTGGAATAAAACACGACGAGAGTATTTAACCTATAGTTGTCTATGTACACAACCATGTTTTCTTAAACCTCGTCGGTGGCCTCGGCCCTGATTTCCTTGAGACGAAAATGATTTCAATGTTTTATTAAAATGTGCATGATTTCCCGAAACTCATGGTTTTTAAGAAAAGGTAAAATAATTTTTACACATGCATAGTATTTAGTATAAATTCCATACTGAGCTAGTCACTCACCCCAATCGACTTATTTTTTCCCAGGTAAAGAGAAGATTAATTAGACTTGAGTAATTCGGGGTAGGGACTTTGTTCTATTTCATATGTTTCATCTAGTTAAACTTTATTTAATCGTTAGGAAATATTCGGGATGATTGTATAATCTTTAGTTTGGATGACTATAGAAATACCAAACTTGGTTATTGGATTTTCTTGGATTGTATGCACAATACTTATTTGGATTCTTAAGTTTATTATTATCCACACTATTTATAATTCTCACAATCACTAAATGGACCGTGGTCCATCACATGTGGGTCACGTCTGGGTATTTAAACAAGTCTTCCGCAACAATTTAACTAGCCTTGGGCTGGGCGATCAGGTCTTCTACGAAGATCGGGTCGTTTGGTCTGGCGTTCCTGTCCGGCCCCCCCTTCGGTCGTGACAAGATAAAAGCAGTAAAAATGAGAAGGGCAGTGTAGTAGATGTTGATGATAATGATTCACTTAGTTTTCCAAAAGAACAGAAGGAAGAGGAAAGAGACACCTCCATGAAAAAGTGTTCCAAGAGGTAGGTGGTAAAAAACAAGGTGTAAGACCGAAATTCCTTTTGGATGAATTTTAAAATGATTAAGAATTTTTCAAAGTATTTAATAATTATGGGATCGACCTATTGATAGGGCATATTATTTTATGATTATGGAAATTAAAGAGGAATTTATGAGATTTCATGGTGGGTATTATCGACATAGCAAGTATTAATTTATAGGGGAAAGATAGTAAATATTTGGGGAAATTTAGTGGAATTATAACAATTAAATTGAAAGAAGAGTTAGAAATTATGCTAGGGATTAATGTGTTTATTTTTGGTACGTGGATTATTGGCAGTGGGTGGAATTAGGTGAATTTTTGGAAGGGAATACTGGATCAAAATATAAGGAATTATTAAGAAAGTATTTGGGAGGATATATGTATATATATAGGTTAACTAATGAATTTGTGGCTTATGATTCATTTCTAGGAATGTTTGGCTAGATAGGGATTTTGTTAATATATATATTTTAACCTCGCAATTGGGAATGATTATTGTAGTGTAACTATGCAAGTGGTTTTGGAGGGATGTCTGTGGGCTAAGAGGGACGTCCGTGGTCCGCAGGAGAGTAGCGTAGGACAATATGAGGGAACTAAAAAGGGACCACTAGATCAAACGGAATGTTGACCGCTGGATCAATAAGAGGGACATTCATTCTTTAAGGGGGATGTCCATCGTTAGAGACATCTGACACTGAAATAAGAAGAGCCAAGTGCAAGGCATGTGGGGATTTAATGGAAAAGGACATACAAGGACGGCTGTCGGATGAGAGAGTGTATGTGGTTAAGACTGTAGGATGTGAGCGGGGGACGTCTGTCATTTAAAGAGACGTCTGACGCTGAAATAAGAAGATCGACGTGCAAGGCACGTAGGGATTTAATGGAAAAGGACACACAAAGATGACCATCGGATGAGGGAGTGTACGCGGTTAAGACCGTAAGATGTGAGTAGGAGACGTCCATTGCTCATAAGGATGTCCGACGCTAAAACAAGGGAAGGGGCCATGTGCAAGGCACACATGAGAAATTTAATGGAAATGGATGCGTATGGATGGTCGTCAGATGAGGGAGCAAACGCAGTTAAGACCGTAAGATGTACAATAGGGATGTCTGTTGTTTAAGAGGGACGTCCATTCTAGAGAAGTGCCACGTGCAAGGCACGTGAGAACCTAAAGGAAATTAGACACGTTTAATGACCATCGGATGAGCGGAGCAAACAAAGTTAGGACAATGGGATACGCGCAAAGGACGTCCTTCAAAGGCTGGGGAACATCTGGCGAAAAAAGGAGAGCTCGATTCCTCTAGACAACGTTGTCTCGAAGGAAGAAAACCTGTGGGCAACGATTCTACACCCTAACAGAGGGTATAAATAGCTAACATTTTGAGGAAAAGAGGATCACTCTATCGAGGGGTGGCCGTATTAACTCCATTTCGAGAGTGTTGAAAGGAGATCGTATTTCAACGCCGGGAAGTCAGGCTGACCTAGGCCAAGGGTTTTCTTCCATATTTCTGATCATTGTAAGAAATGTTGTTTGTGTTTTTGCCTTTCGGCCCTACAATGCAAAGTGCTAGGTGGTTTGCCTTGTTTTCCTTATTTTCACTATGGCTTTTATTAACTGATAGTAGTTTTGAGAATATGTTCACTGCTTATATTTAGAAACTCTTGAGGACTTGATTGTTTTGTTTTAGTTTAATGGCTATTTCTAGAGACGTATTGCTTACTGCTTTCTTATGGATTTCTTGAGGATGTGTTGCCTTATTTACAATGTTTATTTCTATGTTCATTGGAGTGAGGATTGATTTTTCATTGATGATCCGTTCTAGAGGGATTTCTTATAGCTATAGATAACTGTGTTCATAGTGGATAGGTATTTGGAGATTTGTTATTGTGGTTATTAACATTACGCATGATGTGAGATGTTTAGGTTACATGGTAATGTATGTTCAAGCATGAGTCAGCATATAAGAAAGATAAAATAAGGATAAATGCACGAGATATGATTGTGTGTCCATCCAGACCAAGTGGATGAGTTCTAGGCTAGTGGTATGGGATGCTAGCCCAAGAACAAGTTTGTGCGGACCGATTACCCATTCGTGCTACCTACTTGGGCTGAATGGTTACCCACTTAATATCAAAGCGAAAGCAAGTATGTAAATGATGATTGAGGACAGGCTGCCCAAAAGAGTGGGCCATTGGGACTTAAGCTCGTTAACTAGCTTCCAGAACAACCCAGAGGCTGACGAGCATAGAGGTTTGCTGGGCAGAGGGCTCCCAAAAGGGCGTAGAGTCCGATTCTCCCAAAAGGGCGTGGAGAAAATGTAGTGTGTGCTCCATTGTTGTGCCTACTCATATCCAAAAAGGAAAATGAAAGAAACGAAAGGGAAAGAAACGAAAAAAATTGAAAAGAAAAGAAACAATAAGAACATAAATGGAAAACAAATGTCATGACATGTCATATTCACGGTTACATGCATTTCTTGCTAAGTCTTAGACTTATAGATGAACTTTGCATTATAGATACAGGTATTACAGAGGAAAAGGCAAATGCGAAGACACCTTGAGGGAGCTTGCTCATAATGAAGACTTGGCAGTTGTTGGGTAATTCCATGGTTTATCTTACTATTTTTATAGAATGAATATTTATATAGAAAATTTGTAAAGGACTATTAAAACGGGAGTTTGATAAGAAATGTATTTTAATTTCAGAAAGTCTTCCGCGGTAAATGTTTTATAAATGTTTGGTTTAGTATTTGGTTTTAAAGTATAGTTTTATCGCAAGTAACATCATTTTAGTACGATGGTTTTAAAGAAAAAATATATATCACGAGAATTATAACAAAATATGTTTTTTTTTTCGAAAACAGGGCATTACACAAGGGGTCTATGCAAAATATTGTTGAGGATCCTATCGAGAAAGTGAAGTGGAAAAGAGAGAAACCTAACAAAGATGTATCAGAAGAACAGGTAGAGCACAAGGTTGAGAGGAGAGATCAAATAAGAAAGAAGATTTTAAAGCATGAACTTAACGATGCTAGAGATCTCATGAAGAAAAACGTTCAAAGTAAAAAAGTGGAAAGAACAGAGACAAGCATTCAACAAAAGAATTGCAAGGCGTAGAAGAATTTGGCATGGAGGTCAAAAAGAAGCAGAAAAAGAAATCAAACAAACCAAAGTCGGTAACTTAGATGTTATTGATGACCCCATTCAGGGATCTCTTTGTCGATGTGCCAATGTCGCTCCAAAAGATGTGGAAATAATGTATTTATCAGGTCACATGATAACGTTTCCGACTAAAAGGAATATAGATTGTTTCCCAATTAGAGTCATCTACCATAGAAGTTGGAATGGGTGGGACATCACTTGGAGTGATGATCTTTAATGTTGTTCTTCATTGTATTCCCCTCATGCGTGAATATGGAAGAAGTGTGGCATTATGATTTTTGCTTTTCTACATATATAATGATTATAGTGAAAATTAGCTTAAATAAAGTAGGTTTTAAACTTTAATTTTAGGTGAAACTTAAAGGCATTAGTAGGAAACATACGAAAGAAATCACATGTGACAGACAGGGAACTGGCTTTGGGCTTGTGTAAGGGAAAAAGGAATACACAGGAGTCAAAGTAGAAAATAAAAGAAAGTCTGATGCAAAGATGAGACCAAGTGGAGGGATCTGGGCTCAGAGCCGGAGCCCAAAGGAACACAAGGGGATACATACTTACCGCCAACCTTCAAAAAGAGTCATCACGCCTGGCTGAAGAAAACACTTTCTTCTTTTTCTTAACTATTATATTGAATGCATTCACACCTTTTTTTCTGCCACCACCCCTTTTTTTTCAACATTAATTGATGGAGGTCCCTTATCATACAGAGAGATCATCCACCAACAGGCGTCAGATTAGAAGGGCTCACCTACATGATGTATCTCAGAAACTGAGAATGCCATGCAATTGGGACAAAGAAAAAGAAGAGAAAAATTCGCACTAGTATTATTTGTCTGCTCTTAGCCGGAGCGCCATCCATCAATTCAAATTTAGCAAGTGTCTCCGTCTCGATGTGTTCATTGGTTGGCACATGCTCTAGTTGATTCTTTGCATCTCATCTCCTCGACCATATTTCTTTTAGAGTAAAATATAAATTAAACTCTAAACTAAATTCTAGGAGTTCGTTTAATTTAAATCTTAAAGTTTTTTTAATGACATGAATTTCAAACTTTGAGATTTATTCAACTTAGAGCTTAGATTTTTATTTTAACAAAATAAACTTTTAACTTTGTACTGTGAATAAAATGAACCTTGAACTAATATTTTCGATTTTCCTTGTTTTGGTTGTACTCCGATTTCAGTTTTAGATTTTCATGGTTTAGATTAGTTTTAGTTGGTTTAGCTCGTCTAACCAGTTTTGTTTAGTTTTTATTACTTTTTAAAATTAAAATTAAAAAATATATATATATAAACATTACAATACTGGTTCGGTTTGGTTACGATCAGTAATTTGTATAGTGTCAAGTTCGAGATTTATTTTGTTCAAAAAACATTTAGAGTTTAATGCACAACTTCATCTTCTCTTTTTATATCATTTCATTTTGTACTCAAGGTTTATACATCCTAATATGGTGGCATAGGTGGTTGGATTTTGCCAACATATTTTTGACAGTGAATTTGGAAGTGTTTTATTCAATAAAAGATGAATTTCAAAACAATTTTTTTTATGAACCATGAAAGTTTTTCTTACATAATCTCTCTTAACATAAATAAATTTTCATACATAATTGGTTCATACATACTCTGTCACAACCCTCAAAGGATCCGAGACAAAATGGAGAACGACCCGATCCAAAGAACTGAATCGCACAACCTATTTCACTTAATTTATTAATTCACAACGAAATTCTTAAAATAATTAGTAGAAGCTAGGGCCCTACAAATTTGGGCTTAACATGTTCAAATAGTGACATCAGATAGCATAATAATAAAATCAAAATAAAAAAAAATAACTGTGCAGAAAAGTAAACTAGGGATTACAACTTATTAATAAAAAGTTTACCTCACAAAGTCTCTCAATGAAATTTTATTAGTAAATTACGAAAAATAAAATAAACTTTGTGGGGTTTAATCTTGGCTCAAAAATTTGAAATCCAACTAATAGAATCCTTAAATGTGTCATTGGGGTGAGTTGACTAAACTCAATAGGAATTAAATTTAATAACTTTGATTAAAATGATATTTAAGCATGCATGAATTTGAAATTCATATTTTATAAATTCATTTTAGAAGATTTGTACAAATGACATGTGTTTAAAACAACCCACTAATATGTGGTACGTAATTGAAATATGTATTTGTTGTACTAAATGAAAATCCTAGTGAAAATGGAGTCACTCACGGACTCCGGGCACACCAGGTAATACCCCGAGCTTTCGTATTAGATAATGGAAATGTTAAGGATAATTAGATTATATGATGATAAGGGTGTTGGTTTAGTGTTTTGGCAAGGCAATTGTGAGATTAATGGGCCACTAGTAGTGTAAATTATGTTCACGGGCTTTATACGGAGGTGGCGGTCGGTCGAAAAGAGTGGGGCGGTCGATCGTCAACATTGAAAAATATTATTACAGAGGTGAGCAAAATGCTGAGCAGTCGATCATGTGAGTGTTGGTGATTGACCGACTCCTCCAAGTTTTAGGATTTACAGACGATCAAGACGAGATTTGTGGTCAATTGTGGCCTGTGAAGTTGAAATATTAGAATTTGCGGTCGATCGTCTTCATGAAGGTGATCGACCAGGAAGTTCAAACGTCCCCTGGAATTAGTAGAATATCGTACTCTGAGTAGAGTAAAAGTCGGTGGGAGCTCCATGGATGCTCATGCAGTCGTCCACCTGTTCCTCCACCTCCAGATGATAGAAGGAGAAGTGTAAGGTTGTGGAATATAAGGCAGTTTGTGAAGCAGAGTTCTGGATTCTGGATCTCTCAAGGTTGTCTTCTCTCTCGTGCAAGTTCTGTAGGTATTTAGAGAATTATTTCATAATTTTCTTATGAGATTGTATGAGAAAGTTGTGTTGTTCCCTGTTCAGCACACTGTGTTAGTGGATAATATAGAGGAAATGTTGTTGTTGTATGAACTTTAAGATTTCTCCCTTGTGATTGAGTTTGGTTATGTATGTTTGGGTACTATTGATAGCCACAGATAAGGATTTTGTTCTCTATTTTGGCTGCTATTTTGATGAATATTATAGAAGCATCATATTCTGTTGTGAAAGATGGTGTCTTATTTTGGTTATGTTTTAATAGAAGTTGTTGAAGATAATGAATTGTAGAAATGAGGTTTTATGATTTATTTCACTTGCTGCTTTGATGGGCAAGGATGAGGTTAATAATATGTTGTTATTGATGATTTTTTATTATTTTTGAAGGTAATGTGAAGGATAATTTTAAGTGCTAAACTGCCTAAGGATTCCAAGTAAGTGATATCACATGTTTGTTGTCTTTTTGGCCTACATCACAAGAAAATAGGAATTGTTTGTTGATTGTATGTAATAAATGATTAGGTTCTTGATCTTGCTATTGTTCGAGGATGATTGCTTGATGTTTTGATGTTGTGTTTATTGGACTTTAAGTTCTTTAAGTTAAGGATTTTGATCATGTTTTGAGGTGTTATTGATGACATGTTAGCATATCTTAAATTGTATGCGTTCATATGCATTCATACATCATGGATTTTAAAAATAAATGAAAATGGTTTTATGCATATGTTTTGGAAATGAAATGGACATTATATGGAAGTAAACGTAAATAGGTGTGAAGAGATGTGGGTTCTTGAGTTGGCTGCCCCACGTGGGCCATATGGTGCCGCTCTACCTTGTACGGTGACATCTTCAACACCTGGATGGGTAACTAGAACTAAATGAAAATGAAATACATGGAAATAAATGTAAATAAACATTGTGAGGTGTAGGTTCTTGAATTGGCTGCCCAACGTGGGCCATATGGCGCCACTCTACCTTATACGGTGACATCTCCAATGCTTAAATGGTCAAGTAATTGTAAAGTGAAAGATAAAGCCAAAGGTAAAGGAAAATGGAAACGAAAACTGTATATGTTTTCTAAAGTTACATAGCATGAGCATTTCATATTTTATATCACTTATTGAGCTTTAGGCTCATAGTTTAGTCTTGTGATGCAGGTATGCGATAGCGAGGACTGGTGTAGTTGATGGAGGATTTGCGCGTTGCAAACCTTGTGGCTGGCTATGCTAAAGATTAAAGGAAAAAGTTTTGAATTTGTAAAAGGATTATTGTTTTAAGTTAAGTAAAGTTGTCTAAGTTGTAAATGTTTTAAAGAAAGGAATCGTATCGTCATATGCTTTGTTAATCATAGTCTTCCGCTATGTTTTGTAAAAGAAATGGTCTTCTAAAATATATGGACTTAAATGAAAGAATTTGAATTAAAAGCAAAGTTTTAAATTTTATGCTTTGTAAAAAAAAGAGCATTTTAAACTTTCAATGTTATAAAAAAAAACATGTTGTTACACACCATGTTATAGACATATAACAAAATAAAAGCAATGTTTAGCGATCGCGAAAGCCACATAAAATACGCTGATCATGTTTAGGGTTTTACGCTCAAGGACACGATACATACAGTTGTCTTTTTACTCTAAAATCAACAAACAAACACATCTTCCAATGGTCAAATGTGCATAAAATAAAACAGACCCCAAATCTGGTCGATCGAGTTAATCCAGAAATTTTAATGTGCATGCTTAATTGAAACATATACAAAGAAAAATTAAATATAATTTAAAAATCTGACAGCCATACGTCATTTTTATATGAGACACGTCTTAAAATATTTATTTTATAAAAATTATGCAATGCAGTGCCTAAAAAAATAAATCTCTACCTCGAAGTAACTTACACTGGCTAAAGCCCAAAATCTAATAACTCAAATCCAAAGGTTCACAAATTTTTAATCAAATATGGGTACCTATTCAAAATTTAAGGTATTAAATTTCAGTCAAATATTCATACCTTAAAATTTTTTATTATTATTTAAAAATTAAATTTAAATTTATTTGGCTAAAAAATACTAAAAATCTGGCCCATAACAGGTCCAATATAAACCTTGAACCGCAGGCCATTGGTCTGGCCTGCAGTTCACAGACCTAGACCAAGGCCTAAAATTAGATTAGACCACGACCACTGGTCTGGTCTACAGCCTACAGTCCACACACACGACTTGAGACTATGGGTGAAGCTTGTGATTTTTGCCTTCCTCTTCGCGGACGGTTTCATTCTATAATGTATACTCGTAGTTTCAACGCGATCAAGCCTGACACTGGCCTAGACTATATTGGCCAATAGTCCAATCAACCGAAGCTGGAGGCTCCATACATTGTGCACCGCAGCTCAGCATTTGCTGAGTTGCTTCCTGGCAATTCAACACTAGCGAAAACGAGCAATAAATTTGCCGTATTCCGTTCAATGTTCGGCCAATCAACAATTAAATTGAAATCCAACTTCAACATTTAGAATTAAGACCAAAGCGGAAGAAGATGGAATAAATTTTTGAAGATAAAAATTAAGTTTTTATACCTTTAACGCCCCTGTTTTCGATTATGGAAATCCAACGTTCCACCACTCCCCAAAAGCACGATCTCCTTACATTCGAGAGGCGTAATAGAAATCAAAACTTCAATAAAAATTTGGAATCACTGAGTTGAATGATTGGACTTATCGTAACGATGTCTGACACTGATCTTCACACTGTAATGTCAAGAGGTGCTTTTGTCTTGTAGGGAAAAGTAATTGTTGGGAATTTGAGGCAGAGGAAAAAACCAAGAAGGAGAGGGGAAATAAGAAGCTAGTGTTAACAAGTAGAGGAAGGGCAATGGAGGAGAAATAGGGAAGAAATTTCCTTCCTCGATTGTAACGTTTCCTTCGAATTGGGGAGGGAGATTCCTTTCATTTATTTTCTTTCCTAATAGAAAATGAAAATAAAAATAAATAAAATTTTAGCAGATTTTACATACTTGATTCTCACACCTTGATTCTCACATCACAGTGGACCAAAGTTCAAATAATGCAGTTTGTTGCTAGCCGTAAAAAAATCTGTTATATTTTTACAACTTTTCATTGTTTCTTTTAGGGAAATTAACAAATCAACAACTATACTTTGTGATCAATGACTAGTCAACCATTAAAGTATTTTTGCTAACAACTTAACTACTAAACTTTGGGAAATAGACACTGCAAACATCGCTGGCATATTTGCCGTTAAACATTTTAATTTTTTTTTCGTGGCAGAAGACTACTAATGCACCAACGGAAGGGAATGAGAATATAACTTGTTGAGTATTTGAAGTGTTGAAGAAACTGATGAAGTGTTGATCGACCAAGGTGTAAGTATTTTGAAGAATGGGTTGATTAGCACATGCAGAGATCGACTAGTAACAAAGAGTTCTAATCGTCCGCAAGATTTGCGGTCAAAAGGGTGGTCGAACGCCTGAATGAAAAATAAAACAGATTCAAACAAATTCTCGAGCAGTCGGTCGATTGAGGAGGGGATGATCTACCAGTCCTTCAGAAGCTTTCTATATTTTACCGCATTTCTCTTTATGGAAGGTCCGACTTTAGGAAGGATATCTCCCTCATTTTAGAAGCTTTTTTATGTAATTTGGATAGCAGCTCCCTTGATGAATATAGAAAGAACCCCTTCAAGAATAATGGAGATAAACACCATGGATTTAGAAATATGCTTGAGAGAAATAGATTGGTCAGAAATAGTATGTATTGTAACTTGTACTCCCGTATGGATGTCTTTGCCAATGAAACTCCTCTTGAAAGTTGGACACCTCTTCACACACTCTTCCATCAAGAAGTAAAAGTAAGGATGTCAATAAGAGAAATCACTTAACTCACAAAGTAAGTTCAATCTTATGATGCAACACACACAAGACTTTTGATACAATTCACCAAAGGTTTGAAAAAGGAATCACTCCAATTTTGAAAGAAAGCAAAAGCTTTTTAATAATCAAACTTCAATGTCTTAAACACACATATCTGGCCGATTAATATACTAGTAATTAGGTATCTTTCTCAAGTAATTATTTAATCATTCTTTGTTGGCTTGGATACATGTTTTGGTGGCTTTTTGGCATCTACTTTCTCTTCAAGTTTTGCCACTTGGATGGTTGCCATAATCATGCATGAATCGGCCTTCCTTTGTAACAACCAAATACTAACTTTTCCCCATTAAGCGATGAAATCAAACTTTGGAGATAAAATTTTATAATACAACTCATCTCTATACGCGTTAAGTGGTGACTTGTAATTTCGTGGGAATTAATTCGGATGAAATTCTAGTTAAAAATGTGAAGGTAACAGAATTTTGATCTATTCGGATGCATACGGACGACCCTGCAGATGTGATGTGTCGTTTGCAAAATGAATGGAACAACCCCCGAGAATTTGGACGACTTAGGACGTGCATACCCATCCTAATTCCCCTTTGTCGAGGGATTTCAGATAATCCCGAACATTGCAAACACAGGCGGATGTTGTAGAATTGAATCTGTCCAATTTCTGTATGATTTCGGACGATCACGGATGATTCGGACCCAGGTGGACGTTGTGAGTTTGAATCTGTCTGGATTTTGGCTGAATTCGGACGCACGCAGATGATACCTGAATTCTAAATTCAGATGGTACGAGAAGAATTGGGATGCATCCTCTCATTCAAATCCTCACGGAGCAGCGACAGAACTAATTTTAAATCAAGAGAAAATGACGCTCAACCAATAGAAACGCAGATCGCTCAACCTCACTTCCACGATCCCGACCAGCAGAGGATGTCTCCTGCACCTCATCTGCCACTCGTACGAATTTTCCACAAGGTGAGCCCTATTTCATCTTCGGCTCTTCATCTCCTTCTTCTTCATTGTTCTTCCTGGAAGGGTTCTAGAGGGTTGTTGTTTGGAGTGTGGAGGGAGAGCTATTGTCCGAGTGAAGGCTTGTCTACAAGGGTAAGGGAATGGTGTAGTCTTGGCCATTTGGAGGCCCTACACCCAAGTAAATGTGTGCGTGAGTAGTGGTTTTGGTTGTAACAAGTTTTCTGTAAATCTCTTGTTGACTCATCCCTGTGGTTTCCCTTCTGTCGTTATTTCAAGTAGATTTTCTCACTGCTTTTAGATGTTTTACCTTGCAGTTGCTCTCTGGATATACATATGTGTATCACTGTTAGTTTCATCTTTTTCTACAACTTAATGCTTGAGCTACAATTTTGGAATAACAAGTTGGTGAGTGTTAAACCCTGAATGATGTTAGGATGAGTAGTAGGGAAACTTCAGCTAAGGACTTCATAGTAATTGTTAACAATCAAATGAACTAAACTCAGTACCTCTATTTACGCTATATAATGTTATTCACTTGTAGTGTTTTGTTTCCGTGACATTGTTCCTGTTCAAAGCATAGATCTACTTCTAGTGGTTCACAATTCTTTCTTTGCATTAACTAGTTGTTCTATTGTTGATGTGTATAATCTCTATTTTTATTTGTTGGCCATTTGAGACCCCACACCCAAGTAAACATGTGTGGGTGTTGATCTTGATTTCTTAGCTTTTTGTGAGAATATTCATCTTTGTGACGCCATGTATGTCTTGTTCTGCTGTAGACTTTTAGTTGTTCTTATGTTAGATCTCTTGTTGTTCATTTGTCGTCTTTAATGCTTATTTATCTTCATAAGCGAATGTCACTCGGTTATGCGTTTTGGATGTTAAGCCTTGAGTTTTTCTGTGGTTATATTTTCATAATTAAACTGCCAAGCTTAGTAGAGGAAAGTTACGAGACATGAGTAATACCTAGCGACTGTTATGCAGAGATAAACTGAACTAAAAAGTAGTATTTTCTGTTGCTTTATTCTATGATACTTCTTTGTTGTTTTCATCACATTGTATATTATCTTGTTCATATACTTTGTTACTGTTGTGAATGGTCCTCTGTTATTAATTTGCATATTATTCTCCAATGTTACTTCATTGCTTAGCATCATAGATTGTTGCTACTGCTGTGATATTATTGTTGTTATTGTTGTTGCTGTTATATGTAAAATCTCTGCTACAATTATCTTGTAAAGTATGTAACTCACTATCGCTTAATCCTGCAAATGTATATAGTTAAACTGATTTGCATGACTAGTTTCGTTAAGTCTTCTAGCACGTTATCTATTTTGCCATTATTATCAAACATGAGTATGAAGCATGTTGATTAGTATTTTTCCCCATTAACTAGCATGTATATTAACCAATTTTCTTAATCTCGAGCATGTTAATCTATCACTTGTATAATCTTCAAACTGCCGACTATTTGTTGTGAAACATGCCAATTTCTCGTGTACGAATGCTACAAGTTAATTATTATTAATCTTCACACATGCTCGTTAGCTAATGTCTCTTGTGCTCTTCTAACATTTAATCAATTATTGTTTTCTCTTGAGCATGATATTCTAATCAATTATTGGTTTCTTTCAGTGATGGGCTACGCCTATCACTGAAAGAAACCTGGAATGCGGGATACGCTGGAAGGGAAGAAACTTTGAAGGCAAGATATGCCGAAAAGGGAAAGAATAAGGAGTTGGGGTAGATGGGTAATTCAGATATATCCTGGCAGCTAGGATATATCCTCACCTAGTCGGGAAAGGGACTAGTGTGCACCCAGGAGGTTAGAAGCCGGTCAAACTAGGCCATCTCAAAGGACAACCTCCAATCTCTAGCTCAAAGTACGAGTAAAGAACGAACGAAGAAAGAACGTATTGACAAGATTGGTTTGGGTAACCCCCATTCCAAAAGAACTAAAGAGAGACATAAACATAATTGTATTAACCCATTTCCTTACTGAGCGAAAGCTCATGTCCTTACTTATGGTGTAGGTAATGAGATGGTTATACTAGGAGCAGCAGAGGAGGCCATTCCCATGGAGCATGTGGCGTATCCGAAGGAGACATGTCCCGAGTAGTAGTATGGCGTTAATGAGGAAGGAAAGAGTAATTTTGTAAGGGCTAACGTCAAACTTGTTTTGTAAACGTTAATTTCCCCTTTAACCCTTATTTGAGTACTTATTCAGAATATTATGTAAGTTTTACCTTGAAAACTCAAACCTTGGATTTCAAGTTAGTATTTTTCAATGATGTTTTAAGTTACATTTTCGCTAAATTTATTAATCATAGTTTCTCTTTGATTTAATTGACTGTTTTTAGTAAGTTGGTAACGATCGAATTTTTTGGCATTCTGATTTTTTTTTACATGTTGGAAGTTTTCTAAATAACGTTTTAATCATTTAGTAAAAACTTAAAACTTTAACATACTTTTAAGACAAGTGAGAATCCGGGTCGTTACATCCTTTGGCCACTTGATTTGGCTGATTAGGGAAGGTTTCTATATCTCTATTTCCCTTGTTCTTTCTTGCTCTTCAAGCTTGTCTTCTTGGGCTTCTTTCCATAGTAATAAGTGTGTGGGCATCCCTTGGTCTTCATGGTTTTGAAGCTCTTCCATTTGGGCCATGATTGAGCTATCTTCCAAATGGTTGGAAGAGGTGTTGGTGAGACCTTGACCTTTGCTTTTGTGAATGGACCTTGTAGTCCATCGTCCTCTCCAAAATTTTGAGGATTTGACCTCAAATCTTCTTTAAGTTCTAGCTTTACTTCATCCTTTTTGTCGTCATGGAGAGAAGATAAGTCTTGTAGGTTGCAAGTGGGTTGAGTGTCGTCGAGATAGGGCATCGGCCACCACATTGGTGTCTCCCTTCTTATACTTGATGAGGTAAGGATATCTTTCCATAAATTCAACCCATTTAGCATGTCTTCAATTCAACTTGCCTTGACTGTGAATGTGTTTAAGGGCTTCATGATCCATGTGAATAATAAACTCATTTGAGAGGAGGTAGTGTTGCCATACTTCAAGTGCTGTTATAACTGAGTGGAATTCTTTGTCGTATGTAGAATAATTCAGAGCAGCTCCTTTTAACTTCTCACAAAAGTAGGCTATAGCTTTCCCTCTTGTATAAGTACTGCTCCAATTCCTACTTCGAATGCATCACATTCAATTTCAAACACTTTGCTAAAATCGGGCAATGTGAGGATCGTGGTATGGCATAATCTTTTCTTGATTTCCTCAAAGCTTCTTTGACATGCATGACTCCATGAAAACTCCTTTCCTTTCTTTATGTGATCCGTTATGGGGGAACCTATGGTGCTAAAATCTTGAATAAACCTTCTATAAAAAGAGGCTAGGCCATGAAAACTCTGCACTTTGGTAATGTTTGTAGATGTAGGCCATTCTTGGATAGCTTTTATCTTTGAGTCACCTACTTCCATTCCATTCTTAGAGATAATGAAGCTAAGGAAATAAACTTTTTTTTTTACGCAAAAGAACATTTCTTCAAGTTCCCATAGAATTAGGTTGATTGGATGACTTCAAAAAGCTTTCTCAGGTGCTCAATATGTGAAGGTAGATTCTCACTATAAATCAAGATGTCAACGAAATAAACCACCATGAACCTTACTAGGAAGTCTTTGAGCATATGGTGCATGACCCGCATGAAAGTGCTTGGTGCATTTGACAACCTGAAAGGCATGACCATCCACTTGCGAAGTCCATACTTGGTTTTGAAGGCCGTTTTCCATTCGTTTCCTTCTCTCATTCTAATCCAATGGTAACCACTCCTTAAGTTAATTCTTTAGAAAAACGAGGCCCCACTTAGTTCATCTAGCATATCATCAACCCGAGAGATTAGGAATCGATACTTGATAGTGATTTGATTGTTAGTCTGACTATCCACACACATCCTCATGCTTCCATCATTCTTTGGTACTTATAGTGTTGGTACGACACATGGATTCTGAGATTTTCTTATAAAACCCTTGTTCATAGCTCAGTCACTTGCTTGTGTAGTTCTTTGGCCTCCTCCGGATTTAGTCTATAAGGGACCTGATTTGGGAGAGTGGCACCGAGCACCAAGTCAATTTGGTACTCAATTTCTCTAATTGGTGAGAGCCCTTGAGGAAGATCTTTGGGAAAAATATCTTGATACTCTTCTAAAAGAGTTTGAACCGATTCGAGTATCCCTCCCATCTCTACACGCTTGTCACAGAACATCATTAATATCACCAAGTCTTTTCTCTTCAAAAGTTTCCATAACTCTCTCTTTGATTTGAATGAAGTAGTCTTTAACCTACTTTCCTTTAATGCTTTGTAATCTTTGGATACTTGTTCTAGCGGGAGAGGAGCTAGCTTGATCATCCTTACTTTGACTGTTAATGTATAATAATTGGTGAAACTATCATGTGTAGTCTTTCTATCATATTGCTATGGTCTCCCCAAAAGTAAATGACTAGCACTCATTGAAACCACATCACATATCGCTTTATCCATGAAACTTCCACTGGAGAACTCAGTTGTAGATTTTTTACTAACCTTGATGTCTTCTCAATCATTTAACCAACTAAGCTTGTGAGGAGTCAGATGCAAAGTTGTTTCCATTCCCAATTTACTCACTAGATCTGTAGAAACCACATTAGCACAACTTCCTCCATCAATGATTAGAGAGCAAACTTTATCTTTGACTTTACAATGGCTATGGAAGATGTTTTCTCTTTGCAATCATCAATATTTGCTCTAGCAGTGAGTATTCTACGAATGACCATAAGGATGGTGCCCTCTTGAGCATGTAAAGTCTCCACTTGTGCTTCCTCCTCATGTGTCTCTTGTGTTTCACTTTCATCATCACTTTCTATCTCATTAGTACTTTCTCTTAATACCATCACTTTCATAATTGGACATTGGTAGGCATAGTGTCTGACTCCAAGACATTTGAAACACTTAATTTTCCTTGTCTTTGGCTTTGGTGCTTCCATAGGTAGCTTCTTGTTGTCACTTGGATTAGTGGTAGTGCCCCTCATATTCATAACTTTGTTGTCAAATTTAGGTGGTGGCTTGGAGAAGCTTGTGTTCCTTTGAGGGAATCAACTATCCCTCTCTTTTTCTTTTCTCTTCTTTTGTCTTTCAACTTTTAGAGCCGACTTCATCACATCTTCCATGGTGTTGTAAGATTGTAGCTCAATAATATCCCCAATATCATAGTTAAGCCCTTAGATGAATCTTGCAATAGTTTGGTCTTCTAGCTTTTGCAACTCACATCTTGTTTTCAAGGTCTCAAACTTGGCAACATATTCTTCGATTGATGACGATTCTTGCTTGAGGCCTTGCAATTGACAATAGAGTTCTTGCTTGTAATGACTTGTAAGAAACGTTTCACTCATGAGTTGTTTCAAAAGTTGCCAAGTTCAGATTTCTTCTCCCCCATGTCTTCTCTTTGAGCTAATGTTGTTCCACCATAGGCTTGCATAACCCATGAACTCAAGTGAGGTTAGTTGGATCTTCTTTCTTCCCAAAAAGTTGTAACATTCGAATATCCTTTCAACATTTTCCATCCATTCAATATAATCATGACCATCGCTAGAACCGCTGAATGGAAGAATTGATACCTTGATAAGATTTGAATCATCTATTTGCGTTGGTTTCCTTCTAGGATTGGGGAAGTCCCCATACTCAGTTTCCTCCTTTATGAAGTCCTTATCACTATCCAAACGAAAAGAATTTTCCCTTGGTCTTGTTGAATAAGGACTTTCTCTTTATTGATCTTTAGAGGTCATGAACTACTGGAACATGGTGTGAAGCTCATCAATCTTCCCTTGTATACTTGACTTGGCTTCTTGTGTTGATGGTGGCTCGGTGTCGAGAACAATGGTTGGATTTGACTCAACCTTTTGTGCCACCTTTGTAGCTCCTCGTGTCATCATGAAGATAAGAAAAGAACGCAATTAATAGGAATCATTTTAACTCTGATACAAAATGATGCACCAACAGAAGGGAATGAGAATATAACCTATTGACTATTTGAAGTGTTGAAGAAACTGATGAAGTGTTGATCGACCAAGGTGTAAGTATGCTGAAGAATGGGTTGATCAGCATAGGCGAATATCGAATGGTAATGAAGAGTTCTGATCATCCGCAAGGTTTGTGATGGGAAGGATGGTCAAACACCTGAAGGAAAAATAAAACAGATTCAAACAAATTCTCGAGTAGTCGGTCGATTAGGAGAAAGTGATCGACCAAACCTTCATAAACTTTCGATATTTTGCCACAGTTCTCTTGATGGAAGGTCCGACTTTAGGAAGTGATATCTCCCTTGTTTTAGAAGCTTTTCTTCTGGAATTTGGCATGCAGCTCCCTTGATGAATATAGAAAGAACCCCTTCAAGCATAATGGCGATAAACACCACAAACTTGGAATATGCTTGAGAGAAATAGATTGGCTGGAAATAGTAAGTATTGCAACTTGTACTCCCGTATGGATGTCTTTACAAATGAAACTCCTCTTGAAAGTTGGACACCTTTTCACACACTCTTCCCTCAAGAAGTAAGAGTACAAATGCCAATAAGAGAACTCACTCAACTCACAAAGTAATCTCAATCATATAATGCAACACACACAATACTTTGGATGTAACTCACTAAATGATTGAAAAAGGAATCACTCCCATTTTGAAAGAAAGCAAAAGCTTTTTAATAATCAAACTTCAATGTCTTAAACACACGTACTAGGTGGCGTTATATAGCCAATTACAAAAGCATAGAATAAGAAACAAAAAAAAATCAGAAATAACCTAGATACTCGGTCGTATGTGGCTGATTACTATACTAGAAATTAGGTAACTTTATAAGTAATTACTTAATCTTTCTTTGCTGGTTATGCTCCACGTTTTGGTAGCTACTTTCTCTTCAAGTTTGTCCTCTTCGATGCTTGCTATAATCATGCATCAATCGGCCTTCTTTTGTCTACTTGCTTTGGCTGATTAGGGAAAGTTTCCATATCTCTATTCTCCTTGGTCTTTCTTGCCCCTCAAGCTTATCTTCTTGGGCTTCTTTCCATAGTAATAAGTGTGTGGGTCTCCCTTGGTCTTCATGGATTGGAAGCTCTTCCATTTGGGTCATGATTGAGCTATCTTCCAAATGGTTGGAAGGGAAGGTGTTGGTGAGACCTTGGACCCTTACAATTGTAAATGGACCTTGTAGTCCATCAACAACACATTCCTCTGTGGAACATCAACGCTAAATATTAAGGTTTTATGCTAAATATTAAGATTTTGGCTCTAACGTTCTGCGGCGGATAGTGTAATGTTCCACAACACTGATGTTCCGCGGTGGATAATGAAACGTACCACTGAGGAACATCAGTATTAATTAAAATTTACAAAGTTTTGCCACAGAATGACAACTTTCCACAGTGGAAGCATAACTTTCCACCATGGAACGTCATGCATCGTTTTGCATTCTAGTGCCCTTGTATATATTATGGACATTTGGAGTGTCGGTGAGTTCACTGATTCCTCAGCAAACTATGAATTCCTTGGCGAACCTTAATTTTCATCTCCACGTGGGCCAACCAACTAAAAAACCCAAACCTAAAAATATCTACTTACAGTTATTCATATTTATTTCATATTCATATAGTTCCAGTTACCAATACAAGTATTAGAGATATCAACTTGACAAGGTAGAGTAGCACCTAATGACCCACATGGGGTAGCCACTCAAAAAACCCACATCTCATCACACATATTTATGTTTATTTCCATATAGTGTCCGTTTGGATTTCAAAACAATGCATAAAACTATTTTCGTATCTTTTCAAAATCCATAATGCATGAAATACATATGAGTGCATACAAGTCTATCATTATAGCATATCATCAATTAAACCTCAAAACATAATCAAAATCCTGAACTTATTGAACTTAAAGTCTAATAAAACACATCACCAAACATCAAGCAATCAACAAGCAATACATCCCAAACAATAGCAAAATCAAGAACCTAATTATCTATTAAACACAATCATCAAACAATTCCTATTCTCTTCTGATGTAGGCCAAAAGGCAACAAACATACAATATCACTTACCTAGTGGTCTTGAATGCAATTCAATATTTATGCTTATCTTCCTGAGTATTCACACCTGAAGAACCAGAGAGAACAGAGAACACTTGAAATTCTAGAGAACTCCCTTCCTTTCGAGAGTTCTACTTCACTTTCTCACAACCTCTTCCTCACGGCTCTCTCTCTCTCTTTCACACTTTCTCTTCGGACTAATCCCCCTCTCCTTTCTCTCTAAACTTTTCTGTTCTTCCTTGCAAAACCTATTGCCTCTTACTTAGACTCCATAACTTCCACCTTTACAGCTACCATCTGAATGTGAAGGGACCGAGTGAGTGATGCATGAGTATCCAAAGTTCCCCCACTAATTATTCCTCCAATCAAAGTACATTGTCCTTATAGTTTCAGGTAATGCTTTTTCTTCCCGCACCTTCATAAGGACGATCGATTGTAATCCCACATTTTCCATCCTGGACGAACGCGTTGAATAGCAAATCTTGGCTTGATCTACTACAAATCCTTAAATTTCACAAAACTTGATGGAGTCAGTCGATCACCAACAAGCACCCACGATCATCTACTCAAAAATTGGTTTGCCTTTGTAATATTCTATTTAGACCATGCTCGACCACCACTCACCCATGATCGACCACTATATAGCAGAACTCCAATTTCCTTATTTAACACTTAAATCACTCCTCCTCAAAACAAAAATCACATCATCCCACATATCTCCAATAATCATCATGTATTACCATGATCACCCTAATTTTAATATGACTCAAAATTTGGGGTATTACACTGTTACACAACTTGAGGTTGAAGCACAACCTCAACCTCATCCTCAGCCTCGACAACAACCAATAGTAGATAAATTGGTCTGTTTCTAACCTGTTACAGATAGGTTCAACTCCCCACTCTTTAGGACTGCTGAAGCAAACGATCGGTATGAAGCTGTTAATAAACATCATTCAATTATGTAGAAGAGTAGATTTTGAGTTACTGGATGAATAGGAAATAGAAGATTTGGTTAAGAGGACTGGCTTAACTGGTTTGTGTAGGTTGAGTGGAAGTTTCTATAAACAGATTGTGAAATTGTTTTATGCCAATTTGGAACTATCCACCCAACCATTAGAAGTTCAGAATTACATGTTTGGATGGTAGTTGAGAATGACTCCCAAGGATATTAACTTGCTACTTGGATGTTTGATGCAGGAACCAAGCGAGCAATATTACCATGTGTCTGGAAGCCAGCTTTCATTAGAGGAGGAGAAGGCTTGGCAGTGCTTAAACTATTGCACTGTGATCATGAGATTGCAATGTTCAAGAAGCCAAAGTCCAATGACTTCAATGCCAAAGCCCGAGTGATCCACACGATCATGACACACACCATTTTACCTTCAGGTGGATATCGAGACCATGTTAGCTGCATGGATCTCTATATGCTGGAGAAGGTGTTCAATCGAAAGAAAGTGAAGATTGACTATGTGATTTTAAGTCACATGAACGAGGTCCTCAACAACCTGGCCAAGAGTTTGCTATTTAATTGGCTCATTCAGAGGATTGTTGAGCATTACAGGATACCGATTTCGGATGAGGAGCCAAGAATTGAAGAGAAGGCCATTCGACGTCTACAACAAATTGAAAGTGGACTGCATGGGGATCTCCAGAGTTGAAAGGGTATGGGTATGCAAGACTCCATCCAAGCCTACCCGAAAGAATCAAGCTAAAGTTTCCAAGCCACTAGCACCCTCACTCGTACGGCCTCCACTCCCCTAAGTTGTATAGCCTCGAACCCCCTCGGAGGAACAACCTCCATAATTGCCTCTACAGTACATGGAGGATGATACTCTGTAGCTAATGACTCTACCCCCTCCTCAGTCATCTCACTTTACATCGATTTCTGAGGAGATTGCCAGCTAGATGCAAAGAATGAAGGAGCAAGCAGAGGAGCGACATCAAATGGTGTTAGATCAAATTTGAAGGATGGAGGACCGACTTGTACGAATGGAGGAGGACTATCAAATGGGGCTGCACCCAATTCCAAGAATGAAGGAGCGAGTGGAGGAGAGCCATCATGAGATGTTGGCCGAATTACAAAGAATGGGGCAGCGAGCAGCTCCTCCACCATCCTCACCATTAGCCTCTTGAGTAGCTCCTCCAGCAGCCTCTCCAAGGTCCTCTCCAGTGTCCTCTCCAGCATCCTCTTCAGCAACCAAATGTGCAGACTGTTTGTAAGTTATTTAGTTTATAAGCAAAGACCATTATTTACTCTATTGTATGTGACGTAATAACGTGTCTCAAATTTGCAATATCATTATCCACTGTGTCAGGTGGATCACAGCCTCCGCCACTTAAAACTATGCATGTGGTACGTCTTCAATTTGGTTATGTACATGTCTGCACTTATTCATGTCTTATTAGTATAATGGTAACTTGTCAATGTTTATTGCAGCCAGGTCAGCTGATGGATCTTTTCACAAACTTTGTTCATGCAAATACCCAGAAGAACTTGGAGACGTGCGCAATTCTTTCAAGAATTATGGTAGGCTTTTTTATTTTGTATCATTAAGTAATTTAGATTGTATACTTAGGATATTTCGCTTGCAGTTTTCGTTTTCAAGTTTAAGATGAGTGCCACATCACTGAGATCATCTTCTCAAAGCAAGAAGTGATGGCAAACATGGTGAGAATTACATTATGTTACATTAAGTAGTTCAGAAGATTTTATCTTAGTACTCATCCTTGTGTTTCATTCTTTGTATGCAGTGCTATGCGTTGGACAAAGAAAAATACTTCAACGTTCAATTTTAAAAAATCACAAATGACATTATGGTGGATTCACTTAAGAAAAAATCTCGTTTTTCTAGTTTTTCTTTCATGTTTGAATAGTTCTAATGCGTGTTTGCTTTAAATTTTAGCCACACTCAAAGCAACTATGTTTTCTGTCGTCTGTTGATCTGCACACTCACTACCCTCACCAAGTGTTGCTACAAGAAGCTATTGCAATTGTCATAGCACCAACGGATAAAGAGTGGTATATTAATATTGCTTTTTACTTATGTGCTGATTTTTCCCTTTGCATTTCAGGCTGCATGGCATCCTTCGGTTTATGAGTGAGGGGTTAGGGCTACTTCGAAATTGCAAACAGATCGGCTTCCACCATCATGAAGATCTACCCAATAGGATTTTGTTGTTTACCAAAGGGTCCAACGTATACGTGGACCCGTAGTTGTCATTTACAATCACCATTTTGCGGAAGAAATCTCGCAAGAAGAACGTAGCGCCAACTTAGTGTAGTTGATGTGTAGGGATACATATTGGGATACTGATTTTGTTGTACATAATAAAAAATTTATTATCTCTTTGAATATTTCATTGTCTCTTTGCATAGTTAATTATTTTGACTTAGATAATATATGTTTACGTTTATGCTTTGAAAATATCTGATTAAGTTGGATTTCTGGTTTTGATAATGTCACAGAGTGGGGGAGAGACTAAAACAGGGGAAACTCTTGCAAAATTTTTATTTTTCTGAAAGAGAAAGAAAAAAACTTTAACTCTAACCAAATTGTCCATTTCATTTATCATCAAAAAACAATTAACATGTTCATTGCAACAATGTAACTAACATATGCAAAACACTAAAATATATAAGGCAGAGGGTATATGTGTATTACAGACGCAAACCAAATTATCAATTCCATTACAAGACATATAATGTACATGTGCACTAAGAGTCAGTGTGTCCCAAGCTAGTAATACTCACTCAAGTTTGCAATGCTAGAAAATTAGCATATTTCAAGGAAGGTTAAGGTCCACACTTGTGTTTGTGGACCTTGCGCATCATACTCCTGCATAACACATTGCAAATAAAATTAGCATAGTTAAAATAACACATGAAAACATAAACGTAATAACATGCTCACCTCCGTCTTGGGAATTATGTCGAGAACTGTCTTAGAGACTGTCTTAAGGACCATGTCGGGAACTGTGAAATCAATAATGTGGTCTGTAAGCTTCCTCTGTTGCCTCTACTATCTCTACCTCTGGGCCTGTGGCTGCTACATGTACTTGACTCTAGGCCTCCACCTTCACATGTGCGGGAATTGTGTCCCACACCCCACACCAGCCACACGCCTTGTTGAAATGTCTCCTGGGCAACATTGTCCGGCTTGGGGCTTCATCAACATCCCTTATTCTTTGTTTTTGCGACCTTCTGGGATGTCTCTTAAATAGCAGTGACATAATTGGATCAAGGTCCATCACAGAAGTCCACATGATTTGTCCACTGAGTGGTTGGACAAAGTGGGAGTACATTGTCATGTATGTTTCCCAGTGGTAGCACTCATGCATAAAATCCTCAGGAGATCTCCTCATAAATTGCATGCACAAGACTGCATGGACATATGGGATGTCAGTCAACCGCCACTAGTAATAGTTACAAGTATGTCTGTCCAAATCGATGGCATATTGTTCGTTATCATTGCTCACCTCAAACTGGGTCGCACCTGAAAAAATAGGACTCTAATTTTGACCTGCAAGTTGTAGTCTTGCAAGTCGATTGTTGACCTACGAACACAAAAGGTTCGTTGAGTGTGCCATTTTTTGTGTTTTTTAACGATCCTACACATGATGCCCTTTCTTATAATTTCAAAAATATCAAGAATCGGTTTCCCAGGCTGGTAGGATGCAGGCATTGAAGGACTCGCTCAAGTTGTTGAGGCTTATGTCACACTTTGGGATAGACTTGAAGGCACGTTTGGCTTAGAATTTCACATCTATTTCTCATAGATATGTGTGTGCTATTAGGTCAAGTAAAAATAGCTTCACCATTTGTCTCTCAAAGTGCGCTGATGTTGTGGCTCTAGAAGCGCCCCACATTGCATCCTTGAACAACCTGCCTTTAAATTGTTTTTGATACTTTGCATACAAGTGTTGAATGCAAAAACAATGCTCTTCTTTCCATGCAACATCTCTGACAACTAACACCAGCCCCTATAAAAAATAATAGTCTGAGTCAAACATTGGTATACAATGCATAACATAAACATAGATGGTAAAAACAATTATCCGTACATTTTGACAGTCCAAAATGATTCTCCAACCATTGTCAGACGAGGTGTTTAGATCCTCGAGCAATAATTCCAAAAACTAGCTCAAAGAATCCCTACATTCTACTTCAACCACTGCTACAACAATTGGATAAATTCTATCATTTCCGTCAATGCTGACAGCAGTGAGCAGGTGGCCTGGAGTCGATCCCTTCAAGTGGCAACCATCCAAACAAATAACTAGTTCTACCACAGTTTAATAGCCCCTTCTTACATGCAGCCAAACACATGTACATCCTTTTAAATGTACTCATCTCTAGCTGAACACGCAGCGAGCTTCCAACATTAGACCTCTGAATCTCCTCGAGATACGACCATATGAGCTTGTATTGCTCATTGTTATCCCCTTCATTCATTTTTTATGGCTGTATTTCTTGCCCTTCAAGCAAGGTTGGGTGTAATGTTAAAATCATTCCTGACTGTCTCAATTATGGAAGGAAGGTCCCACTCGGCCTGACTGTTAAATCTGTCCAAGTAATGCATCACCACCCATTTAGCAGAGGCATGACAGCTTTCTATCTTTCTTGAGCAAATGTGAACATCGTTATTGCTCTTTATTTGAAATGTCATTTCACCTTGCATTTTTTAGGCATGTATCTACCACATGCATTCTTCCTAGCAGGCACCCCTCAACCGATGAGAGTCATTGTGCATCCTGCTTGTGGTGGTCATCGAGGCCTACTCTCTCCCATGTCCATGTCTTCGTCACTGGATTTGCATAAGGAACAGAGCTCCTCCTCGTCTAGAGTTGCTGAGACGAAATGCACCACTATAGTAGCTTCGTCTCCAATTGCACGTACATCATGTGCTAAAACTGAGGACATGGACTCCACTTCAAATTGGCAATTAATAGATTCCTAAACACTCCCAGACGCCTTTGGCGCTCAACAATTACTAATTCTTCAACTTCGTCGTGATGCGATACACTTCAGCTTTCAGAAAACTATAGGGTCCGATAATCATTGAGAAAATTGCTAAGAAAAGTATGATGAATGTCTTGTGAATTTATATAAGGCAGAGAATGCATGACATTACATAGCAGAAAGTTATCCTTCCACTACAGAAAGTTTTCATTCCGCGGTGGAACATTGTAAATTTTAATTAATATTGACATTCCATGGCAGAACATTACACTATCTGCTGCAGACGTTACACTATCCGCTGTGGAACATCAGTGTTAAAACCTTAATATTTAGCATTGACATTGTGTGAAGGAACATGTAGTGTTCCACCATTGAATGAAAATTAAAATGTTTAATGGCAAGCATGAAATCAATTGGTGAACTTCTTGTTATCATCTTCAAAAGTTAGAAATCAATGGAGATCCACTTGGTCATGGGATATGTGAGACTACAACATAGAAAAAACTATAACAGTGGTAAAATTTTAAAATAGAACAAAAAATGGTATGAATCTATTTCATTTTAGTACAGATTAATTTCTTTTCCCATTTTAAGAAGAGAGCTAAGTTGAGGATATAGAAAGTTTCTCTCCATAAGTACTTCCCCTTCTCTCCTTTGTGCACCCAAACACCTTCATTTTAGCAAAGAGTTTTCCTGGTAGTGGGAAAGGGTGGTGTTGGTAGAACCAAAGAGGGACACCTTTGTGTAACCATAACCAGAAACGAAGAGAACTCTGGTGAGTAAAAGCTTTCTAATGTGGTGTAAAACTTCTTGAGGAGGTTGTGATTTTAATCATTAGTTTTGTTTTAGATTTTGTTGTGAATTTTGAAGATTTGTGTGGATCAAAAGTCGTACAAAAGTAAAATTGTACCTTTACAACCATTCATCGATTTTTGAATTTGAAGTTTTGATGAATTGGTTGAATACTGATTTTAATGAAAAGTTTGGAATCTAGACTTTAGGTTACCGTTATATGTATAGAAAATTATGTATTTTGCTAGACCCAATGCATTCTCCAGCGTATGGGAAGACAGAGATGGGTTGCGGATTAGGAGAGGTTAGGTCAGGGCCTGAGTACTCAAACTGGCAAGGTTGCAAACTTGGTGTTGCTGCCAGGATGAGCTGTGGCTCCGCCATGTTGGGTCGTAGCTTAGGCCCAGCATTAGGTTGCGGCTTGGATTATTTGGGCCGCAATTCAAACCCTATTTTGAAACTAATTTGAGTTTTAAACCTTGCTGTTTTTAGGTCGTTTCGGAGCCCATTTTTGCCACTATTTTGCTTTTGACTCAATCATTCTTGAGTCATTTTATTAAGTCTAAGTTTGGAATTAAAGTGAGAATTTTTTACACTAATATTATGATATAGTTATCCTTATATTTTGAACCTTAGATTTGAACTTGACATATATTATTAAACTTTTCAAATTGGCTTGGACTTTGGTTGTTGGTAGTCCCATTTTAATGCATAATTTGTTTTATAAAATTTTATTTTTATACATGTTCTCGTATAAAATGATGTGTCCATTTTTATGGCGATTAGTTTTTATATTATTAGATATTTTTCATTGTGCATGTTTTATTTAAGAATGCATATTCAAATATTGTTCATCTTGGTCGGGTGAACCAAGTTTAATCGACCCATGAAGGGGTCTTATTTTTTGTAAAAACATTTGACCATTGGAGGATATATCTGATTGTGTTAACTAGAGTAATTGAACAACTGACTGTGTTGTGTTTCTTAGTGTAAAACCTAAAATACAATCAGGGTCTTATGTTTGTGGCCTTAGCGATAGCTCAGTATCGTCGTTACTATTTATGCCTATGACATGGTGTGCCCAGAGTCCGTGAGTGACTCGATTTTCACTAGGCTTTTCAAAATGTACAATAAAGCCTATTCTCCATTTATCGCTTATCCTACTATTTGTTTTATAACTAATTTTCTCTCAAATTTTTTATATATGACATGTTCCCCATTGTATTTAAATTTAACATGGAACTTCAAACTTTACCCCGGTTGAGTTTAGTCGAGTCACCCCAATAACATTTCCTTCATATTTTAGTTTGGAGGATTCCTAACAGCTGACACAGGAGTGGGCTCAAAAAGACATTTACTTTAGTATTTTTTCCACTTTGAGAGTTTTGGTTGAGAGATTGGAACTCAATTTCAATTGTATTAGAATTTTCATTATTTACTTTTATGGCACATTTATCTTCAAACTTATATTTATCACTTTATATTTAATGTCACTTATGAATCTTTAGTTTAACCTAATTGGTTGGGCTCTAGCTTTTACTTTTGCATTTAAGACTTCCGCTGCTAAAAATAGATCTTAAGTTTTGGGTCAGACGGTTCAGTTCATTTTGAGTCGGATCATTCCCCAGTCTAACTCGAGTTCCCTTTTGGGCATGACAAAAATTTTGATATGAGAGCCAGATTACCATTTTGAAGAGTAACATTAATAAAAAAGATAGTGTGATAATATATAAGAGTTTTTCAATTACTATGCCTAAGGACATGCTCTAACTTGTATAAAAAGTTTTTCAAATTTCAGAGAATGCCTGTTAAAAGAGCCTTAAGAAATCATACACTTTCAACACAAACTACGCAATCAACTAAGTGACAACTGATGGATCCCCTTATAGCCCTAAGAGATGTACTTCAAAATTTGCCAAGAGATGACGAGGTGTAAAGCCTAGTAGTCCGTTGAATGGATTATTTCAGAGAGTTGGGGGGATTGAATCCACCAGTATTTGATGAAGGATTGGTCCCTCTTGTTCTAGAAAACTTGCTAAGTGTTATGGTGAAGAACATGGATGCTATTAGGGTTCCAACATAGTATAGAGTTCACCTTGGGTTGTTTTATTTCGAGAAATTGGTTGTTGTTGGTGGAAGTCACTGAAGATAGATTACCTGGTCAGTGAGATGAGCTGGGAGCAGTTTAAGGCTGTTTTTAGGGATAACTACTGCAATGCCGGTCATCAGTAAAACATAATTTGTGCTTACCATGACTTATCTTAAGGAGACCTTACTTGGTGCACCAACATAAGTGTAATCCAAAAACAAATAAACATGAAGTTGAAACTTGATGCAAACAGATAAAATTAGGAGAAACTTATCATGTGCGGTCGTTCGGCTGAAGAGTTGTTGTTAAAAACATCACAAATTCAATATTATGTTATTTTCTAGCTAAAAGAGATATTTCAATTGGATGTTGCGGTTATTCAACTTCTTGGACAGTTTCTACAATTTCTGCAATTCACTTTAGGAAAGTTCCAACTTTAGAAACTAATATCTCCATCGATTTAGAAGCATTCTTTATGCAATTTTAACAGTAACTCCCTCAATGAATGAAGAATAACTCCTCCAAAAATAAAGATGAGAAACGCCACAAATTTGGAAATATGCATGGATGAGTGAGATAGGCCGAAAATAACAAGAAGTCACAACTTGTACCTTCGTATGGATGTCTCCACCAATGTAACTCCTATTGAAAGTTGGATGCCACTTCACACACTCTTCCTCCAAGACGTAAGAGCACAAATGCCAATAAGAGAGACTACTCAACTTACAAGTAACCTCAATTTATGATATTACACACACAAGATTTTGGATATAACACACCAAAGGTTGAAAAAGGAATCACTCCAATTTCGAAAACAATGCAAAGACTTTTTCTATTCAAATTCAACTTAACTTAAAAACTTACATAAGGTGGCTATAAATAGCCAATTCTAAACTATAGAATAGTAAATAACTAAATAAGAACAATATCACTAAATTGGCTATAATACAATCTTGGTTGATTCTTTACTTAATTGTTACTAGGCAACTTAACTTAAAGATTAATTAATTAATTCTTGTTTTCTTCTTCTCCAAGTCTTGATGCCTTTTTGTAGCTATTCCTTGTTGAGCTTGGCCACTTGGATGGTTTCCATATCTTCTCAAGGCCTTAATCATCATGCTTGGCCACTTGGAATGGTTTCCATAACAATCATGCGTTGACTTTTCTTGATCCCTATGAAATGGTGACTCCACCACTTAGTCCACTATTGAGTAACCTTCCAAATAAAAAGAAGGTAAGTGATGTGAGTCTTTGGGCTTAAGCTTTTGTGATTGGACCTTGTAGTCCAACATTGAGTTTCAAATAATATTTGCTTTCTGTTCAGGGGGCTTTTGACATAGCAATCAAACTCTAATTTTAATGAACTAGCCCATTCTAGAAATCTTAAGAAGTTAGCTACAATCTTGGGAAAGCACATATTTTGATATAACATCATCTTGAATGCCAAAACTCTCAATGACTTGTCAAAGGTTAGAAAGTAGGCGGATTTGTGAAGTCCACCAAATCTTCTACACTTGTTCTTGAACTTCCACTTATGCTTGATCTTGAATAACTCAATGATAATTTTGGATGTTTGATTAATGTCATTCATCCTCTTTCTTCTTTGAAATCCTACAAAATAATCAATCAAGATAAGGTTAGAAAATCTTCATGCTTGATTGTTGATAGATGAAATCCATAGTCATCATTACTGTTCTAGAGTATCATGTGTAATTTTTGGAGCTCTCTCAGTACATCAGGGAAAGGAATCCTAGAGGAAAGGATGGGGAAGTTTTGGATGAATTTAAGGTCAAAGATACGTTCTCGACTTTCAGTTGCCAAATTCCATAATATTTCAGAAGTTGTGGTTGTTGATCAACTTGTCAAAGTTGACCTTGATGAGTTCTTTAGTGAGTACAAATGTAAAGCAAAGAAAGAACAACCAATGGACGACAATATGACCAAAAAGAACCAAAGGAAGGGGTCAAAACTGTGGAGGTTATTCTTTGGATAACTTTAGTTGGTAATCTAGTAAAGCCCCTTATGCTGGTGGGCATTCAGGCTCTTATGTTTGTCATACTTGTGGTCTACCTAAACACTTAAGGAGGAATTGCCTAGCTAATCAAAGACTTTTTCATGCTAACTTAGAAAATACTCATAAACTACTCAGAAAATTTCCTCTAGACCTACTTCTAGAACTGGTCAAGGATTCTCTGAGCAGGGTCAGTATTCTCATTCTCGACATTTGCTCCTCTACAGTTTACTAGTTACAAGCCACCTTATCAACATCAACATCAGCATCAGCCAGCTGGTACTGACTTTTAGAGGTCTATTGGATACTAACAGGTTTTGCTTCTAATCCCACTCCCATGGGATCTTCCAATCAATTTGCAGGATTTGTTCCAAATTCATCTAGGGGTAGTCGTTGCGGTTGCATAAAAGAAAAAAAAAAGTGGCTAGTCAGACATATGCAGTTACTAGATCAGAGGCTTTTGATTAGACTTGCCAGGGTGTTATGGATGGTACAATCCCTAGCTTTTCTACTACTGTCCATGTGTTATATGATATTGGTGCGACACATTCATTTATTTCTACATCATTTGTTCGTGTTTTGGGCGTACCTTTAGAAAAGTTAAATAATCCCCTTTTGGCAAGTACCCCTATGAACAAGGAGTATGAAATGTCTCATATTTCTTGATTTGTTGCTCTATATGTTAGTGAGCACAAGTTATCAATTTGACTCATCTATTTCTGATGGACCCAGCTTTATGAGAATGTTTTTTCTATTAACTGTGATCATGTTGTGATCAGGTAGGATCCAAAGTTGATAATGGTCTCAGATTTTCCTAATGTTTTTCCCAAGAATCTATTTGGATTTCCACCCGACCATTGAGATTGAGTTATGTATTGTCTTAGTGTTCGATACTGCTCCAATTTCAATTGCTCTGTATCGTATAGCTCCTACTAAGTTGGATGAGTTGAGAACTTAACTAAATGATTTACTGCAAAAAGAATTCATTTGCAATAGCACTTCACCATGGGGTGTACCAGTTTTATTTGCAAATAAGTAGGATGGTTCACTTTGTTTATGTATCAACTACCAGAAGTTAAACCATGTGACAGCCAATAACAAGTAACTGTTACCAAGAATTGATGATATGTTTGATCAGCTTGGTGGGTCTAGGTTTTTGCGAATATTGATTTAAGGTTTGGCTGCCATCAGTTGAGGATCCGTGAGGAGGACATTCCTAAGATTGTCTTTCAAACTCAATATGGGCACTTTGAATTTTTACTGCTTTTGTTTGGTCTGAGTAACGTACCAATTGCCTTTATGGCCCTTATAAATTGAGTCTTCGGCCTTATCTTGACAATTTTTGGTTGTACTTATCAATGAAATCCTCATATATTCAAAGTTTCGTGATGAGCCTCTGGGGCATCTAAGGATTGTTCTACAAAGGTTGTGTGAGCACCAGTTGTATGCTAAGTAGGAAAATTCCAGTTTCTGGATTACACAAGTTAAGTGTTTAGGCAATGTTGTTTTTTGAAATGGCATTTATGTTGACCCAGCCAAAGTTGAGGCAATGTTGGATTGAAAGCCACAAAAGAATGTTACTAAGGTATGCAGTTTCTTGGGCCTGGAAGGATATTATGGCCAATTTATAGAAAATTTTTCTTCTATTATGGTTGTTAGCACAGTTGACCTGAAAAGATGTTAAGCTTATTTGAGAAGGCAAATGTTAGACAACTTTTATAACGCCCCATGTTATAAATCCATTTTCTTTCTTTCATTTTGAGCCATAAAAAAAATTTCTTTTATTCATTAAAAAAAACGTGTACTAATTTAGTAAATTAGAATTTTGAGGGGAATAAATTCAAATAATATTTTTTACATAATTTAAACGCCAGTCCATAATTTACAAACTTTTATTCAAATAAAAACCATAATTAGTTAGTAAACTACCTGATTTTATTTTTCTTGAGCCATAACTTAACAGGTCGAATCTAGCTGATAACCCAAGATCTCAACTGGCAATGCCTCTTCCTCCACATCAGTAACATTAAGTTTATTATAGTCACCTGCATCACGGGTAAAACAATGAGCCTCACGCTCAGCAAGAAATAGAATGAATGCAATGTTCATGTTCATGCGTATGCAGGCTGTCTTAGAGAAGAACTGATCTCCTCTACTTTTCATTATAGTTTCACTTAATAGTCCAGATCTATGAGATTTATCAGTTTAGGTAGATAGGACAATCATATAACCTTTGTGGCTTAACCCTCACTCTGACAAGGAGATATATCCATCAGGGGTGTCACCACCAATAACCGTCACCTACTCTTCCCAATCTCATACACCTATTTATGTTTATTGGTTCATTTCATTTACATACCATGCATATGTCAACAGTTTTATAAATCCTATATGATGCATGAATGTCATTTCATATACAATTCAACAATTCATAATAGTTCACAATATAATCGTTCAACAATTTAACAGTATAATAGTTCAACATTCCAAAGTTTAAATAGTTTAACATTACAACAGTCTAGTAGTCCATAAAACATATATCGACGATATTAAAGCAGTCCATAAAATATATATCAAGAAAATATTAAATCAATAATATAATAGCTTATTTTCAGACAAAACAATCCACATCGTTTTCTAGCACTTTATCAACAATTTATAAGCAACAATTTCTAAGAAGCAATTGAGAGGGCCATTATGTAAATTAAACATTTGTTAACGGAGAGCAGTTTGTACATGAATTAACAAAGAACAATTCGTACGTTAACTAGCAAGGACCAATTCATATTTTTCATTTCGCAACTTATATATTAATTTCATAGGAGCAATTTATATTGAAATTTTAGGGGACAATTATGCCTTAGTTAATAAAGACTAAAATCCACAGACAATATCCACGCTTTCCTTGCATGACAACAAAGTGAACTTTTCTGTAATTAAAGAAACTCCTACATGGTATAGTCTTTTAAACCAACCAACAACAAATACTAATTCATCCAACGGTTAGTAGACCAATTTTTCACTATTAATAGAAGCAATAAAGTCTTAAGCAAATTACAACAGAACAATTCTTCACTACAATCAGAAATTGGCAATTGCTAAATTCTTCTACCGTAAGTTAGTTCTCACAGCAAGTTAACAATTAGCAGTAGATATCAACGATTCATCTTAAAAAGTTCAATAGGATATCTGAGTAGATCAACAGTAGGGTATCAACGATTGCAGCAACAGTCACAAATTTCAGCAAGAAATTGACAATAGGCAGAAGAGAAATCAACACTTATTCAAGCAATGTTAACGAGTTATTTATAGTAGCTTAATAGCAGAAAACCAAGGCAGAGCAACAATCAAAACAAACATCCTATGATGCAGGGCCTCCACTAGCAAATTGACATCCAATTTCTTACCTATAATCCTCCATTGTCAAATTCCCCTTTTTGCAGTTGGTCTCTTGTTCAAAATTCAGCAACTTCTCCCTTTCTTAAATCGGCACCCACTTCCTTCAATTCCACGTTGTGTCTTTATCCTATTCAGCAAAAGGGTAATGAAAGTCATAAAGGTTGAGACGAAGTTGTGGGCACGTTTCTCTTTGGGAAAGTCGTAAAAGGGAGGAGGAAATTTTTGGGATTGGTTTGATAAAATGACAAAACACCTGTGGTATAAAATGGGTTTTATGAAAAATTGTGTAATTTTGGTCATGTAAGTCTATAACACCCTGACTTAAGTTGGACAATTATCGGGGTATTACCGAAAAAGTTTTGGAGCGTTAGGTCTAAAGGGTATTTCTGCTACGTTTTTCCCGTATACGCGATGTGATTAAAGGATGAGGTAATTGGGACATTACGTTGTGTATTTATACGTGTCATTCTACGACGTGTATTTATGAGGAAAATGTTATGAGTTAAGTGAGGAAAATGTGAGGAAAGTGATGAACTGTGCACTGGCGGACGACTACAGACGACTCCGCGAACGCCGTTCCTCGTCCGCAAGTGTATATAATGTTGTCCTAACACTTTGGGATGACTTAGGGACATTGTCTTCACATCCCAAATATCGTCCCTACCTCTGTTGTCATTGCAGACAAGGCTGTGGATGCAGTCAATTTCATATGGACGCGGATGGCCTCGTCCGTGTCAAATCTGTCCAAATCTGGACACCTTCAGACGCTCGCGGACAGGTGCAGATGAGGTAAGGCCTCGTCCAGTTTGCCTCTGTCCAATTTATGGATATATGCGGACATGTGTGGATGCTTCACACAGTCACCATAACGCATCTAAACATCGTCTGTAGATGGTACGCCCTGGACAAGGATGCCGGTTCTCGTCCGAGACCACAATTTTAGCCTTAGTAATTTTAATGTTGCAGATGAATGCAGATGAGGATAGAGCGTTCGCACCCATTTGAAGCAGCCCAGATCTGCCACAATAAAGGATTTAAAATCAAAAGGAGAATGACCCTTAACCAATTAGAACGCAACCCCCGACAGCAAATCCTCCTCCAAACCACACCTAGCCGACCTCCCTGCCCCCTACACATACGGTTTGTTCCCCCTCCTAGGTATAAGCTTCCTCTCCCCTTCCATTTCTACATTCAGCTCCTCTCCCTGTGCGAACTCCCCCTCCCTGCTGCGTGAGGCTTCTCTTCGTGTGAGGAGTGCTCCTGCATGTGAGCCTCTGAGTGTGTATGAGTTGTGTGGTTGAGTGGTGAGCTAAGTGTGAGTTCCAGTGTGTGAGAGTGGACTTCCTTATAAGTTGATAGTAGTGAGTGTTCCTTGGATGAGTGTGTAACAACCCAATTTTTATTTACTTTAAAATCGCGTGAAATTTAAAACTTTTGCTTTTATAAAATCAAAGTAAGACTTTTCTTTATAAAACCTAATTGTTAAAACTCTTTACTTAAAACACTAATCAATTTTAGCAAGAGTAATGAAATCCCTTTTGTAAAATGCAGCGGAATTAAAACAAAATATTAAATAATCTACAAAACCCTTTTTTACAAATAGTTTCCATTTAACACTTTAGCCTAGCTAGCCACAAGATCCACCCGTGCAAATCCTTCATCAACTGTCTTTGACCTGTTCTCTGTTTCTCGTACGTACCTACATCACAAGACCTAAAATAATGAGCATATTGCTCAGTAAGTGATAGACTAAAATGCAATGCAGATGAGATGCATGATCACACGATGCATTACAGAGGAGAACCGTATCTCATTTGTTAACCAGGGCGATGGATAAGTCAATTGATCTCGTGGCTTAACCTGTGTTTTCAACGAGGAACCACGCCAATTGGGGTGTTACCACGAGCTATAGGGGTAGGCACTCCAATAGGGGTGTCATCATGAGAACCATCCCTAATTTTTCCGAACCCCCACATGGCTATTTACATATATTTTAGGATGACATACAATATGCTCATGCCTACATACAGTCCTATGTGATAATATAAATGTCTAATAAACATATCATTAAAAGAACCTAAATCTAGTAAACACACAGCATACAATCCTAATTCTTGCGATGTAGGGCCCGAAGACCAAAGCACAGTAAGTATCAACTTACCTAGGGTCCTTAGCGCGGTTCAGAAATTAACGTTGTCCTTCTTCCCTTTTTATACCTTCAAAATAATTATAATTTATTTATTAATATTTCTATGAATTATAAACCTTACATTTAATACCGTTATTCTTCGTTTATTATTTAATACTTTAATTATCGCTTAACGAATTTCTATCAATTTATCTTCATTAATTCCAATGTCAATAAACGAATAACTTTAATTTATATTTTTCCCCTTAAATCACAATTGTCCAATTAACCGATATTTATTCATTAATATTGATAACTGAATTTCCATAAGCCTTAACGCTTACCAAATCTCATTAGTCATCCAAATTACTTAGCAACCTCACAATAACCATTCTAATATCTTAACATGTGCAACAGGATAACAATAACTAACAATAGTTGCTCATTCCATCATTGTGACCTGATAATAGAGAGAGTTTACTTTACAAAACCGGATAGTATTTTATCACAAAATCATATTTTCCACAACAGAGTAGAGAACCATTTAATTCTTTTTATCCAAAAAATAACCAACATAGCACATTTATTTATTCTTTTTATCTGATTAGAAAGACTATAGATAAATCATCCAAATGTACAGAGCATGTATTAACGTGCAAAATACTTAACTTAATCCTCACAGTATATGAATTTAATCCAACACACATGCATAATATCTCCAACAACTAAAACCAATCTCGAAGCATAAACATATTTAGTCTAACAACTATTTCCTAAATTCTAATCCTAAAGGTAGTGAATGATTTAACAACATATGCAGATTGTTGATTTGTCATAAAACAATGAATTAGTTACAAATAAATACATAGATTTTCCAATCCTCAAGTCAAGATGACAGGCTCCAAGAGATGCTTGGAAACCTTAATGAAAATCTGTTCCAACAATCAACAATAATCGACCAGCAATAATCAAACAATTAGAACTCCAACTCCGTAACTGATCTAGAGCTGGAATTTGGAGGGTACAAACTCAATATAGTGACGAAGGTTGTGTCAAAATTGCAGGCCAAAAGACGTTCTGGAGTTGAAGATCTATCCGATTCAAAAATCCCCAGAAAAACTATTCCAAGCAGACAGATTTTACAGTTCAGAATTAAAATGCTATAACTTGAGCTACATGTAACGAATATATGCTCAAATCAACGAGATTAGTTTCCTGACTTAATCCTGAAAAGTTCATTAGAAGGCCTCGAACAGAGACGCTTACCATAAGGGGTTCAAACAGGGGCTTCAATCAGCAAGAAAAACAGTTAACAAAAGTTCACAGATTCTGCAGCTCACAATATTCCGAAAATATCACTTTTCATTCCTAAACTTCCAAAAGAACTTCTTCAGCAACTAACATATATCAAACCTCCATTTCATAGACAAACCCACCAGTAAAAAGGAAACTTGATAGTAGCACAAAAATAAGAAGAAATACACAAAGGAGTTGCGGCACCTCCTAAAGTGAGAGGGAGTTTCTTTGGTTGGCCGAAACCAACAATCTCCAATGGGGGATAGTTCTCTTGCCCCCACACCACAATCCCACCTTAAAAAGGAAGATTGGAAGAGGCAACAACCCAAGGTAGCAAGGTTGAGAAACTTCAAGAGAAGCCTTGCAATGGGATGGAGGAATCGGCGCTAGGAGAGGGAGCTTGGCCGCGGCAAGGAGGAGTCTTAACTCTTCAAATCTATTCTTCAAAAATTGTCCCCCATTCTCACAAAGGAGGGACTTTAACCTAAGGTTACATTGTAGGTCAAATGACTAAAATGTCCCTAGTGACAAAAAAAATGGGCATAAGGGTGAGGTTTTCATGAAAACCGCACACCTCTCAAAATCTCACAACCAAGCAAAATAACACAAAACAATTACAATTATTGTTCCTAAAAGCAATTCTACTAATTCAAAAGATCTTAATAATCAATCTAAAAATCTTCACGACACCACCCTTCAAGAATCGTGGACCTCAGCTTGGGTGGGAGGAATACTGACCAGAGTGATTAAATGAAACGGAACATCTTTGTCATCTTGTGAAACCTCCTTCAAAGAATCCGACATCTTGGTAGTTCCTGCAAAATAAAAACTCGTTAGAAAAGCAATAAGTTTCTTGGCCCGACTCCGGGTGATAGGGCCCTGGAGCACATCACACGAGTAACATTTCAACTTGACAGTGCGTGAAGAGAAGATCAATAACTTATGTTTATAATTCGAATTCCCTAACTTGAGGCAATAACATGTCTTTCCATTTATCTAGTCCCCATACACAGAAAATGAATAGCAACCAAACATAATCAATCCATAAACCCTCCAAATCTTGTGCATGCAGACCTATTGTTCTTACGAATATATATCCCTTACTAACATCCCTCACACCCCATAACTCCAAAATATTCAAAACGAAATTCCAAATCTCAACAGCCAACAATGATGACAAAATCAATTTCCAACTCATTTGCAAAGTCCATAAAACATTCAGAGTCTGAATACCTGAAGACCAAAAGGAGGCCGAGAGCACAACCTGAGAAGCTTCATGAATTTTCCTCCCAAATTACACATTGTCTCGCAACCCTCTACACAGCCAGCTTCCCATTCTCAGCCCTCAGCTCCAGAACATCACCAGTGCTTCTTCACTGTCACTCACAGAGTAATACACACAGAGAAAAAAATCACCTGCCGTATCCACCCACTGCTGCATACCTATATAGGCAGAGCAGACTGGAAAATTTCCAAATTCAAGGAGGGAGGTCCAACCAGCAAGAGCCGCGTGGAAAGCCTTATCCTGTTAGCCAGGGCAATTGGAAAAAGCCAGTTCAACAGTGGACCACAAAATTGGACCTGAACCGTTTCCCCCGCTCTATCCTTCATCGATCACCCTGCCATCACAGCCGTCACCGATTCGTTCACCGAATCCTCCATCACAGATCAAGTTACTCGATAATCAACAATTGAAACACTTACCTTGGACAAACACATACCTCGGCCGACGATTTTGCAGCTTCACCCCGCAGAAACATGGACTTACCTGTACCCTAGCAGTGGCACGCCCGCAACGTCACCAGCAGCACACCGAGCCCAGAGTCGCATGCTACACCCGAGCCATCACTGACGTCTCCCTCACGCCATCACCTTCTACTCCTCGTCGTCCATCCCGATCGCTCCCCCTCCCTCTCGTTTTCACTTTTTTTGCCAACAAAGGAAGGCTGAAGGCCATTCTTAAAATTTCTTCCCCTTTTTTATTTCAATTGATCGACCAGCCTTGAACCGAACCAAACCGGTTCACCCAAACCAACCAGCATCCTTCCCCTTTTAATTTATCCATTTCTCCCATTTAATTTAAATTCCCATTTTTCCTTTTAATTCATAATTTCATTTGATTTATTTTAATTTCTTTAATAAATCAATGACTATCAAATATATGTATAGTACACTAATTAACCCAATTTTCAATCCACGACTTATTCCAAATATTTCTCGACGATAATTATCATTCCAATTTAAATTATTCGATTCGGTTTCCCAAATTTATTGCATCAATAATTATCCAATAATTGATAAAATTATATTCTACAATTGTTTTTCTAAACTTATTTTCGGGATAATATATTCCATAATAAATTTCTCTGAATAATCCAATTATACCTCAATTAATTTCTTACTCATCCTTACTGAATTATGTAACGGAAAATCAGGGCATTATAGAGTGTGTACATGAGTGAGCTGCTGTGAAGCTGGTAGCTGCATGAAGGCTTGCTTTCCTTGTTGTTCCTGTTGTGTTCATCAGTTTAGGTAAGGAAATAGGGGTGTCTTAGCCATGTGGAGGCCCTACACTGCAAGTAGAGTGCATGGGTTTTGTGTTGAATTCCCTGAAATGCTTATTGTTAGTTTGCTTTAGATAATAGTTCTTTGAATGAATTGATGTTGTCATTCCCTTGTTGATAGTGTAGATTTCCTTACTGTTAGTTCTTTTCTTTACTAGCATTGTTTCTCTGGTTTATTAAATTCCTGCAATCTTACTTATGCTATTGTAATTTCTTGTAAATGTTTCTTGACTGCATATGGGTTTTGAAATTGATAGTGAGGAAAGTTGAGTGCATAAATGGTGAATGGTTGTTAAGAGAATTCCGGAATTGAGCTAAGCATTTTATCTTGTTAATGGATGTTTACTTGTTGTTAGTTATTAATTATAATGTGGCTATTTCTTCATTATTGTTGTATTGTTATCACTTCATTAATCTAGCATGTATGTTTGTTAATCAATTTAGTTAATAATTAATCAATTGAGCATGTTAACCAAATTAGTTAATCTAAGCATGTAAACAATTTAATTAGACTTAAGCATGCTAATTAGGTATAAGTACGTTAATCAACTTAAACATGCAATTAACCCAAGCATGTTAATTATAACTGTTAAGCAAGTTAATTACTAGCACGTTAACTTAGCTAGTCCCAACACGTTTGAATGATAATCAATTTGAATTCTAATTGCAACTATGGTAAGAGCATGTTACTTAACTAACTTAATTTGTGTTTATAACTAGAGTAATTGATGAGCATAACTATTAGCATATTTAGTCAACTAACTAGAATAAGAACATGTTTAAATCATCTAGGATAATGATTGTATTCTTCCTGGAGCATGTAAATTGACTAACAAGTAACTACTAGATTGTTTAAGTAATTAACTAGCTTGATTAATTAGCATGTGTAAATCAATTAGCTAGCAAGGTAAATCGATCAATTAGCATGTCTATGATATTAGCAGTGTGTTAATTAATTAGGGTAGAATTGTCAGTACTTGTTAGAATATGACTAGCTCCGTGACTCATTTCCTTTATTGTTAGTTTTGCTTTTTCTACTTGTTCCTATAATTTTGATCAAATGCTCTACTTTGCAAACACATTCCTTATTGTTAATTGTTCTCTTTATTGCAAATGTTTTACCTTATTTGTTATGGATTGTTGTGATAAATGATCAATAGTTGAATATGATGAGTATGTAAATGATGAGTAGGAATGAGCTTAGAATGTTGGTTTTTCCTTGGATGATTTACTGATCTGTTCTTTGTTATTTTCTAGATGCCTAGCTTGGATTCTCTGCATTGATTAGAGCATGTTTAATTAACTTCCTTGAGTATGTTAATGAATTATTACCACAAATAAACTAACGAACATGTTTGCATGTAAATCAACTCAAGCATGTTTAATGGATAACTAATCTTGAGTATGTAATTATCTAACTAGTTGGGTAAGTAAATTAACTAACGGAGCATGTTTAAGTAACTTGGTTGCTTCTTGATGCATGTATGTTAACTAGAGCATGTTAATTAACTTAGAGAATAATGGTGGATAGCTTAATTGTACTTTAGTATTTGAGTTATTGGAATAATTGAAGCATGTTAATAACATAGCACATTACTTAAGAAATTAACATTAACCAAGATATGTAACTAGAATATTAAATGAAATCCTTTCTTGGGCATGCAATCATTCCGAGTATGTAATTAACTAGGATAATAACTAGTCTATTAAATATAGCATGTTTAATTAATTAGAATAAAAGCATGCTTAATCAACTACAATAAGAATTTCCAATTTACAAGCATGTTTCCGTTATTTGTTGTCTAAAGCATGTTTTCATATTTAGTCTAGCTTAGTTCAATGAGCATGTTTAGTTAATTGTAATTCATCGCATGTTACCTATTGTCTCAGATTGCTCATTCGTTGCTTTCAATTTGATAACATAATTGTTCCCTGTATTGTTGTGCACTTTGAATTATTATTATTCACTATATGTGCGATTTCAATTACAATTACTTTTATTTCAATGCGGACTTCAATTTCTGTTAATGTTATGTTATAAAGCATCATGTATCATGTTAGGTTGAGAATGTATGAACATGCATCATGTTAATAGAAACCAAATAGGGAGTACCACCTTGGTGGCGGTACTCACACATGTATGAGTGAGGAAAAAGGTTAAGAAATAAAGAAGTAGAAAAATGTTCAGGGTGGGCGGGATACGCCCATCACTTAGAAAAAGCCTGGAGGGCATGTATGCCTAAAGGGAAAAAGAAACGAAAAGGGAGCTGGGGTAGGTGGGTAGTTTGGATCTAGCCTGGCCTAAGACACATCCCTACCTGGTCGGGAAAGGGACTAGTGTTCACATAGGAGGTTAGAAGCCGATCAAACTATGCTATCTCAAAGGAAAACCTCCAATCTCCAACTCGAAGTACGAGTAAAGAACCAAAGAAACAATGACTTAATGAAAAGATTGGTTTGGGTGGCCCCCATTCCAAAAAAAACTAAAGAGAGGCATTTCATAATTACATTAAACCTTTTCCTTACTAAGCCTTTGGGCTTATAGTTACTTGTGGTGTAGGTGTAGGTTCCTGAATGTGAAAATAAATGCAAAGAATTAGAAGTCAATGCAAAAATGATGAATAGATAATTTAAAGCAGGGATTAAAGATTTGTACGTGCGAGGATTGGGGTTGGCCAGGCTGATTAGAACCAAAGAGGACACAGTTGTAGTAAAAGTGTATTTAATTCTTCGATTTTCATTTCTCTTAAGTGTGTTTGATTATTTAGTTCTTTCATCAAGTTTCTTTATTAAATTATTTAACGCCTCCACCATGATTTGCTAAACCCGCTATGTTTTTAAAAAGATTTTACAACGCTTCCGCGATGATTTTATAACAGTTTTCGTAGTGGGTAGAACGAAAAGGGTTTTAGTAGCGGTCTAGTTAGACACACTCCGATATATATTTCTTTAAAAGAATTTTTAATAAAGAGGGTTGTAGTGGATTATTAAAAGTTTCAAATTTTCACACATTTAAAGGATTTACAAAAAACTGGGTCGTTACAAAATTGCCCAAACTGTCAACCAAAACGTCAAAAATGCAATATGTAACACATTTTGGTCACGATCCTCCACCGTTTGTCAACTGAAAACCCAAAAATGCAATCTGTAATGCATTTTGGTCGAGCTCCTCAACCGTATCCTCAACCGCTTGTTGACCAAAAATCCAAAAATGCAATCTGTAATGCATTTTGGTCGCGATCCTCAACCGCTTGTCAACCGAAAACCCAAAAATGTAATTCCCTCAAACATTTTACACTTTTTATTATCCCAATAAGATTTCTACCATTAATTCCATTGAATCAATTATGAAATTGGTGATTACAAAACGTATTTCCTTTTTATAAAATATTTGTTTTGTAAAATCTTTTAAATAATACATGGGAATTTTATCCAGGTATTGCAACTTTTGAGGAGGTGAAGCAAAGATTGACTACTGTACCAGTTTTAGTAGTACCTGATGAAAGTTTACCATATACATAGTATATAGATGCACCAGAAGTCAGTTTGGGTTGTGTTCTATTGCAATAGAACAGAGTTATAGCTTATGCATCTAGATAGTTAAAAACACATCAGCAGCATTATCCTACATGTGACTTGAAGCTTGCAGTAGTTATGTTTGCCCTGATGATTTGGTAAAGTTATTTGTATGGTGCGAAATTTGAGTTATTTTATAAACATAAGTGTAACACCTAAGAATTTGTTCTCATTTGACATCGTGATAGTCTGTGGAGCATGCCTATGAATGTAGAGAGGCAATGACTCTTCATTATAGTTAACTCTCTTCACTTATTCAAAGGGGAGACCTTAAAAGGCTACCTAGTCACAACGATATAAGGACTCCTTTGGCAGTAAGAAAGAATTTTAGTGCCAAGGGGACTCATGAAGTAAGAGGATAGCCACTTCTTTCCATTTTCAGAATAACCTAAAAAACAAGGCATAAGTAAATATATATTGCTGGAAATTATACTAAAGATTAAAGGTACGTAATGATTGCATTGTGCTTGGCCCTTCTAGGTCTAAACCACAAGATGCTAAGTTGTCCGTAGTTGTTATTCTGTTATTTGATGATATGAATGCATTTAGGATATGCTGATTGCTTAGATCTTAATGATGGATACCATGTTTTGTTATTTTGATGATATAGACGATTTAATGATATGTTGATGGTTTAGATATTAATGATAGATACCATGTTTTGTTATTTGAAGATATAGTTGATTTGAGAATATGTTGATTTGTTAGATGATGTTGATGGTTGTTATGTTGATTTGTTAGATGATGATGTGTAGATGACATGTTAAGTTGCATGCATGTTGCATTATTTTCATGCATCATGTTTTCAAAAAGAAGAACGAAAATGTTTTCTCATGCATATGATTTCATGTAAGAAAGATAAAGTGAAAATACATAACAACTTTTGCGATACGATTCAAATGGTGCTTTGGTGGGCTATGCCCCCAATGGAGCTTTGGTAGGCTTGTTCCCCAATGATAATACAGCTTTGGTTTTCATGTCCCAATGATAAGAAATGAAGAAGGAAAAAAAAAAGAATATGAAAGAAAAGGAAGAAAAATATAAAAGAAAAGGAAGATTGAAACTGCTTATTTTTACAGATCGCATATCATGTTTATTGATTCATTACTTACTAAGCATTAGGCTTATAAATGAGCCTTGTGGTGTAGGTGATGAACTAGATGTTGTTACATGGAATGATAGAGCTAGATGAAAGGTGTAGTTGAAGAAGTATCTCTATGATGGTGACTTGGTGTTGTTATCGCAAGAATGACCACGTGGGGTAAAGTTTGAAGAATATCTTATAAGTTTATGAAATTTAGAATTTATGGAAAATGTATGTCATAAGGATTTATATTGGAAATGATTTTATTTATGAATTCTATTAAGTATTCTTATGAGAAATGTATTTGTTGTAAGGATTTTTATTGGAAATGATTTTATTTATGATTTATAGTAAGTATTCTTTTGAGAAATGTATTTTTGCTGCACAAATTTGAAAAGTATTGATGCTTTTGTATTGTAAAAAGAAAAGTCTTCCGCAATGAAAATGTTTTCAATGTATGAGAAATGTTTTAAAGGGTTAAACATACACATTTTAAGAAAGTTTTTAAAAATCTAGTACAAAAGATATTTCAAATTATGCATGTTTTATATAAGAAAATCAAGGCATTACAATAAGAGCATGAAATATTTATTTACACAACGTGATTTAAACCTTCTATAGCAGCGATAGATGGATATATGAGAATTATGACTTCTCTTTAGAGTATCCTCCTGGAAAGACCAATGTTGTGGCTGATACCATAAGTCATCATCCTTGAGGATCTCTTTCAAGTCTCATACTAGGTGATTGAAAAAGATATTTGGTTTTTCATTATTTAAGATATAATATCAGGAGAATGATCAGGTAGTTCAAATGTTTATTATGGTGGTGACTCCTACGCTTCTACAACGTGTTAAGGATATGCAGATACTAGATGATAAGTTGAAGAAGAAATTTGATCAAATCCAATCTGGTGAGCAGTTTGAGGGTTGGAAGATCAGTCTCTATGGCCTTCTATTTTTCAAAAATCATGTTCTAGTTCTACTAATCTAGATTTAAGCATGTAGTTTTAACTAAGAGCCATAAGTCCAAATTTTTTATTCATCCCGGTAGTACCAAAATGTATCATGACTTGAAGCATTAGTTTTTGGGGGATGGAATGAAGTGGGATGTAGCAGAATTTGTATCTAAGTGTTTGACTTGTCGGTAGTTAAGTCTAAACATCATAGGCCAGTTGGATTGTTACAAGCTTTACTTATCCCATTGATTGATGAAATCTACAGATTTTATATCGGTCATGATGGATTTCTCTTTGACAAGATTGAGCAAATTATATCAAAAACATCGTTTGTCTTCACGGTATTCCTTCAAGCATAGTGTTAGATAGAGATACTAGATTTACTTCTAAATTTTGGATAACCATTTTAAGAGAGTTTTGGGCACGATGCATCTTTTGAGTATAGCTCATGACCCTTAGACAGATGGTCAGTCTAAGCATACTAGTCAGACTCTAAAAGATATACTGTGTGGCAGCCCGCCCTGGAAGACCAAGATGGCGTATGTGAGGGTCCACCTCATATCAATGGGGGTGCACAATCCCTCATCGCATGGAAGAGTGGAAAATACATGGTTTATAAGTAGGATTCTCCTCCCTAACAAGTACAATATGTTTTGGGCTAACCCCAAGAACAAAATAGTACGGTCTTCGATCCAAAGTGGACAATATTGTACTAAGAGGACTTAAAGTCATTACAAATGGTATTAGATCCAAAGCCCAACTAAAAGTGCCATACGGGCTTCAACCCAAAGCAGACAATATTGTAATAAGAGGACTAGGGAACATTACAAATGGAATCGAGCCAAATCTCAACCAGAAGTACGGCCGATGTAAACGTCAGGTCCCCAAAAGGGAAAGATTATGGTAGTCCGCCCTATGAAGACCAGGATGACCCATGTGAGGGTCCAACACATATCAATCGGGGTGCACTGTAATAACCCGATAAATACTTCCATTCATGTAATATGAATAATTTCATGAAATAAATATTTTAATTATGTGACGATGTTTTGTAGCCAAATAATATCGTGTAAATGTGTGGAAAATATTATGGAGTGATTAAAGTATAAATTGTTAAGGGGAAAAAGTGCATTTCGAGTTTTCGGTCGGAGGGCAATCGAGGTTCTCATTTGAAATGCATTACAGATTGCATTTTGGGATTTTTGTTGCAGGGCGGTCGAGGTTCTCATCCGAAATGCATTACAGATTGCATTTTGGGTTTTCGGTCGAAGGACAGTCAAAGACGCAGTCGAGGTTCTCATCCAAAATGCATTACAGATTTCATTTTGGGTTCTCGATCGAAGGGTGGTCGAAGACATGATCAAGGTTCTCGTCCGAAATGCATTACATATTGCATTTTGGGTTTTCGGTCGAAGGGCAATCAAAGACGCAATCGAGGTTCTTGTCCGAAATGCATTCTAGATTGTAATTTTCACATTTCAGTCAATGGTGAGGTCGAGGTTTAAGTTGACTTACTCGACCAAAATTGCACAGTTTCGGGAGAAATCTATTTTTAACCAGCTAGTGTTTTTCCGTTTATTCATTAATTCTTCCACTCAACTGACAAGCCAGCACCCCCTCCATGTTTTGGCGACCTCCTCTAGCTATTTTCTGAGTAAATCAATGGCCATGATTAAGGCATGGGAAAAAGGGGTGATGGGTTTCTCCTGATTTTGAGTTGTCTTGCTAGGCACGGGTGATTTAAGGGGGGAGAGTTCTGCTGGAATGGGGGATTTTCCAGTTGCTGATTTGTGACTGAGAGAGTGAGCCTAGAGAGTATGTGTGAAGGAGAGATACCAATTGTGCGTTGTGAAGGTGGTTGTGAGCTGAAGCAGGCCATTGGTTTGGACAACTTGTTGCTGTGTTTCTTTAGTGCATAAGACCTACATCGGTTGGTAATTGTGGGGTAAGAAATGGGTTGAGTCGTGGCCAGTAGAGGCTCTACACCACATGTTATGTCCTTTTTCATTTATTGCTTGAATACATGTTCTTTGGATTATTTGATAGTGCTTGGATTCTTGGTTACTCTCTGGTTGTTAAGTCCCTGTCATTTGCTGTTAAGTTGTTAGTTAATTTCCTTGCTCTGTCAAGTTAAGATTTCTATTTATTGGTTGATTGCTTTGCTCTTGATTTCCAATAAACTCTCAGTTACCTCTTGGTTAATGTTGGATACTTTGCTGCTAGTTAAGAACATTAAACTGTGTAGTTTAGATTTTATTTCCCTCTATTAAGTTCATAACCTCTGCTTAATTATATTTCTTGCTATATAACTATCCTGTTAGGTTGATTGTTTGGTGCATAAACTTGTGAATTTGAGCAATATTGTTCTCTGGCTTATTAATTAGAGAAGCATTGTTAGTTTAAACTCTCATTTACTACTTGGTTGATGTTGGACACCTTGCTGCTTGTTTAGAACACTAAACCGTTGTAGTAAATATCCATGTCTAAGCTTGCAGGCTAGTTGGTAATGCTCTTGTTTAATATATGATGGCTGTATAGATAATTCCCTACTGCTCTTGAAGAAATATTTAGTTGTTAGTTCTTATTTTGCTGTAAGATTAGACACTTCGCTGCTGAAGTTTATTTCTCTGTAAAGTTGATTTTTAGACAATGCATATGTCAATTATAAAGCTTGAATATACTGTAACGCCCTGTTAATTGAAAGTCATTTTCCTTAATTTAAATACGTATAAAATTTTTCGCTCAATTTATTTACTCATTATTTGAAATTCATTTTTAAGAGAACGTAAAATCAAAGTAATCCATTGCGGAGACATTACGAAATAATAATAGAAGGGTTCAAAACGTAGTTCAAGGTTTTACCAAAAGTCCTAAAGTCCCTATTACATTATGAAAATATTCAAAATACTAATAGTGGAATTTACCAAAACACCCTTCTCTCAAAATACCAATACCTCTCAACCCATAAGCGCCACACCCAGCAAGTCAATTCAGTTGATAACACAAGGGGTCATCCTGGAACGCCTCCTCTTCCACTGGTAAAAATTCTTCATTATAGTCATTACCTACATTACGGGAAAAATAATGAGCCTAACGCCGAGCAAAAATCAGAATATAAAATGCAATGCATATGATGCATGATCATGCGATGTATTATAGAAGAGGTCCATATCCCATCTGAGTCAAGGCGATGGGTAAGTCTAGGTCCCATGGCTTAACCATATTTCAGATTGAGAAACACACCAATCGGGGTGTCACTGCGAGCCATACCCATTCACTTTTGTTGAAGACATTGGGAATTTCAGAACAAGAGAAATTGGAATCTTATGATTGTCATGGCTTAACCGTACCTCACCTCCCCCTAATTGGGAGGAGGCACTCCAATAGGGGTGTTACCACGACAACCATTCCCAATCCTCCCGAACCCCCACACGCCTATTTACATAATTTTTGAATGACATACAATATGCGAACAATTTCATAAACCCTAGGATGAATGCATGAATGCCACAAACAAATCAGAGAAAATAACATACAATGCATAAAACGAAAACACAAACAATTTGCAGGTAAGAGTGTATTATGTATTCATCTTATTATCATGAATTAAGGTGAAAATGAGGCAATACATGATCTTACTAGATATAAAGCTCTACGACATCCTTAGTCACGATCTATCATGGTCTCTTTCAGATCAGATTCAACAAGTTAGACAGCAAACATATACCAAACTCAATGATGTCAATGGTAATTACAAATGACAATTCACACTTCCTATCCAGTCACAGGGTATGCCAATAATGATTTTAAGGGATTGAAGTGTAATTCTCCAGATATTCTACTAAGTTCAGATTAGATTGTAAAGTACAAGAAAATCCTACCTTCCATTGACCATGCTTTTTCGTTCAATTTGAACATCCACTGTCAATTTCGTATCCTTTCTCCAATGAATAACATAGCAATTCCATTACTAATTATCAAACCTTTCACCCAATCTATTTCAACATTTGATATGAATACAGTGGTACTTTCCAACATTCTACAACGATAACAAAATACTACACTAACAAGGTACTAACTAAAACATATGATTCTCATTCAAGGATCAGACAATAAAATCAACATCCAACAAGCAAAACTCCTAATGTAGGGCCTCCACTAGCCAACTACATATTCTAATTCTTACCTCAATTTTTGATGGTAATCAACAACCAATCAATAGCCCAAACAATGGAGTTTGCAACAGCGGCCAATAAGATACAGAATTATGTATCCAATCTTTCCAAACCTCCAAAATGTCCTAAGGAAAGATAACATTTAAATCAAAGGTATTCTCAACAAATTCTAAATTCAACTCAGAATCCCATAATCAACAATTTACTTGATAATCCATACCTCTAACGTGGGAAAAATTCTCTTTAGCAACAATCTTCAAAAGAACTCACTCTCTCTCACAAGAACATAGGAAGCATCCACCAACAAGACTAAGCACTCAGGAATACCAACCTCTTATAGACGTACACTAAAGGGAAAGGGGAAGCAAGAGAACTGAGCTGAGCAGAAGATAACCTGGAGTTGCAGACTGGCCATTGTGCAAACCAACAAAAAGGGTGGTCCAATATGATAGATCCACATGGAAAGCCATCCATCATGATGGGAGAGACAAGGCATCGCAGGAGGTAGACTGGAGGGAGAGATCTAGGTTGATTTCAGTAAGAAATCAGAAGAAAGATAAAACATTTAAAATGGGTTTCTCAGAATTTCCCGATCTTGCAAACAAGTCGAGTTGTCCGCACTCCTCATCTGCATCATCTGAAAGTCGATTTGAGATGAGAAAATATGTCCTCAATCTTTCGTCTGTACCGTCCTCAGGTGCCTTTTGGACGCAACATGTGGTCAGCATGTATCGTCCGCATCTTCTGAAAGCGTCCAAGATTTAGGATAGATTCATTCGGATGCCATTTTGTTCCCATCTATAGTCATCCGCATCTTCCAAATTGTCCAAAATTTAGGACAGATTCATTTGGACACCATTCATCCTCATCTGCCATCGTCCGCATCGTCCGAATTGTCTAGAATTTAGGACAGATTCATTCAAACGCTACCCTGTGTCGTCTGCATTGTCCGTCGGCGTCCGCAATCCGACGCTTAAGTATGTTTCCTAAGTTTTTCATACGTAGGTCATTTTCCAACATTAACCCTCTACTTTTTGTGCATAATTTACGCTTACCGTTGCATAATTTGACGTAATATTCATATATTAGATTATCTAGAATTATTACATCATCAAAAAGGACAATACATTTTTGGGGTATTACATATACTCTGTACTAATGCTCCATTTCTTAGATATTATGCTGCTTTGTTTGTTATGCCTATGTTCATCTCACGTCGTCGATTTATTGATCTAATAAGCACGTTTCCTTCAATGATTAATTGCTGAACTTAAAACGCTGTTTTGCAATCCATGATATATTACCTCGTTGTTAATAAAATGAATTGTTAACTTATATTTAGATAGCTTTGAAATATCACGTTTTAGAGCATTACTCCATGTTATAGCATGTTATTAGTTCATACCATGTTCCATACTTTATTGCTATCTTTCTATTTAAATTATGTCATGCTAATTGTAATCACAATATATTGCCTCGTGTTAGCTCTCCGTTGTTCAATTCACTGATTTTAGTTAATTGGAGTATTACTCATAACCATCATATTATATTATGTTGCTTGGTAATATAGGTTGTTGACTCATTCCTAATTGTTGGCTTGGATTTGATTTAATTGGATTCGTTTCATTTCTATTAAATGATATTGATATATATTTTTGAGATTATAGCACCGCATTGGTATTCATATGCATTTTATGAGAGGAAAAGGGATAAAGTAAATGAATGTAAGGGAATTGGAGGTTGGGGTGGTAGTTTGGATCTAACCAGGTAGACTTGAGATTATGCCCTTCTCTTGTCGGGTCGCAAGAGCTTGTCTACCTGAGGGTTAGATGCGAACTAGCGACTAATTTCCCTGCAATGGATACCTCCAATGTTCCTCCAATGTTTCAGCTCAATGTACGAGTTAATGTATATAACCATGAGTAAAGAATAGTTTAGGTGGATTCCATTCTGACATAATCAGTTCCAGAAATGCATCATATTGTATTTCATTTCTTGGTGGGCTTTACGCTCACTGTTTGCTTGTGATGTAGGTAACTGTCAGGATATTAGCATTCTCAGAGTGTAGGAGGGGGTATTAGCGGTTGAGCACTTGGGTTACCCAGCTAAATCAACCTGAGGGGTTATGGCTCGCATGAAGCAAAAATGTCGTTTTGAAATGGTTTGAGAACTGATAAACGTTTTGTAAAACTATAAACTCACGTTTTAATTGTCAAACTGTATTTTGGACTTATTTATGTTTCCATTTTTACTCTTTTTTATTTTATGCATTTTTATTTATCTCGCTCATTTTCATTTATTTCCTCTCATATGTTTTAACCAAATAAAAAGAAAAATTTTTACACATAAATTAAAAGGAAAAAAGTTCAAAATTAACGCGGGCGTTACAGTTGGTATCATTGCATAACCAGGTCGAGCGTGATTCTGTAGACCGCTGGTAATCCAAGACTCATTAGGTAATACTCCTCCAAGCGTAAGTTTACTTTTGTTCTTTGAACTTTTTTCCTTAACTTATTATTTTATAATGTGAAAACATATTGGATTAAAAAATGGCTAGAGTAAACATTCCAGCTAACGACGAGAGGAACGAGGCGCCCGGCTGACACAAAAATAATAATGGCCATGAGGGTGTTGGAGCTTATAACGAGAGGATGAAGCCCTAGATCGTATTGCCGCGGTTGTGGAGCGACAATCCCAATATATGGAACAATACTTTCAATATATGGAGAAATTCATGGGGAGAGAGAACGGGAATGGAAACGAGGATCATCGCGCGGTTGTGATTCCGAAAAAAGCAGGATGGGAGAAGTTTCAATGGCTCAAGCCTCCCAGTTTCAATGGCAATATCTCTGACATTGCGGGAGCTGAAGAGTGGATCTGCTCCCAAGAGGATATGTTCGAATACACGAGCATAAAGGAAATCGATAGGGTAAAATGTGTTGCCTACTTGCTGATCCAGGATGCCCGCTTCTGGTGGGACTCAGTTAAAGTCTCATGAGATGTTAGAACCATCAATTTGGTCAGCTTCAAAGAATTATTCTATGAGAAATACTTCAACCACACCATTCGGATGCAGAAGCTAGTGGAATTAGTACGCCTACGCCAAACGGGAACAGTGTCTGAATATGTCCAGAACTTTGAGGTGCTATCCCATTTTGCCTCACATTTGGACGTCCTTTAACGCACAGGCTTGAATGGCGTTAAATATAAAGTAACGAAGAACCTCCCGATTTGAAGAACGAACGTCGTCCCTACAGGCTAATGAGCTAACAGATGATTAACAGCGTTGACGTCTTTTGTAGGACGGACATTCCTTGGCGGGAAATGGACATTGAATTAAAAAGGACGAAGGTCTCTTAGCAAGGCTGGACGTCCCTGGCAAAGGAGACCTACAGCGAGCGACAAAATGACAGAGTATGAATTTGAACGAGACGGCTCTGGAACTCGATTCTTTGCACGCAGAAGTGACGGAATCTGAAATTTGAATTTGTCTGAATGTAAAGTATAACTCCCATGGCTGAAATGCTGAAGAAAGGACAAAGCTTGGAAGCTGGAAATTGTCTTTGTGAAATGAGACAATTTGCTTCCGATGAAAAGAACTGAACCGAAATGAATAAACGAAAATTAACAAGGTGGTCCGAACAACACTATGGCAGTGTTTCTGACTTCAACAGCTACTTGTAAGAAACAACACTCCAACTCGGATCTTTGAAAGTTTTCTTCTCCTTTACTGGATAAGTTCTTCTTCGACGGCACAAAGAAGAGAAAGGAGAAGCACTAAGAGAAATCACCCAAAAACTTACAAATTGATGATTCCAATTTGATACACACAAGCTTAATTAGATATTACTCACCGACAAGGATGCGGCAGACTGGAGAAACTCTAAGGTTGAACAAGCGTTCGGTTTTCCTATTCAAAATTATTTACTTACAAATGATGCTTAATGAAGCTTAAATACTAAGCTAATTAGGGTTAAGCCCTAATTACCCAATTATAATAATAAGCCTACAGCGTAAGCAACCTAATCGATAGACAACAAAAAACAAACTAACAATCCCAAACAATAATTAAACTATTACAAATAAAAATACTTAATTTAAATCAAAATAAAATTGATATTGATGCAGATCTAGGGTGCATCATATGCGATAATTATATATGTGGTATTAAAGTGCTCCCCAGTCATATTAGGTGATCTTACCTTCAAAATAAATAAGTTGCCTAATCCTAACAAGTACTATCTATATTAAAAATATTGTCGCGTATATCTTATATGATTCAAGCACTACGCACTCATTTATTTCAACTGAGTTCTGTACAAAACTGAATTGCTCCTCTAATCTCATAAATTGGGCACATAGAGTGCTATTTCCTTCTAGCGACTGCTTGTCCGCCAATGAAATTCTAAAGGCATATGCAGTTGAGATAAATGGTCATTTATTTCATGTCGATCTAATTGTCATGGACCTGAAGAGATATGATATCATTCTGGGCATGGACTGGTTATCTCATCACCAATCGGTTATCAATTGCAGAAAGAGAGAAGTCTGCTTCTACCCTTCTGGCAACGAATCGTATATTTTCCAAGGGAAAACTCGCTATTATATCTATGCTCAAGGCAGACAAATTACTGAAAAGCAGATGTGGGGGGTTTTTAATAAATGTAATGGATACCAAGGCAACCCCTGTTGTCAAATTGGAAGATATTGCTATAATCTGGGACTTTCTGAGTGTCATTCTCAATGATCTTCCCAGTTTACCACCTAATCGTGAGATTAAATTCGTGATCGATCTATACCCCAATACTGAACCCATTTCAAAGAACTCATATAGAATGGCACCGGCAGAACTATGAGAATTAAAGATTCAACTAGAAGAACTAATCAGCAAAGGGTTCATCCATCTAAGCTTCTCACCTTGGAGAGCACCTGTATTATTCGTAAAGAAGAAGGATGGATCGTTAAGAATGTGTATAGATTATCGAGAATTAAACAATGTAACGATCAAGAACAAGTAACCTTTGCCGTCAATTAATGATTTATTCAACTAGCTGTCTGGTGCCAGAGTATTTTCAAAGATTGACCTTCACTCGGGATAATATCAACTGAAGGTTAAGCCAGATGATGTACCTAAAACAGCATTCCACACGAGGTACGGACATTACAAATTTCTAGTGATGTCATTTGGGCTAACCAATGCCCCTACAACTTTTATGGATCTGATGAACCAAATTTTCAGAGCCTACTTAGACAAGTTTATCATCGTCTTCATTGACGACATTCTGGTTTATTCTCAAATGGAAGAGGAGCACTGTGAATATCTCTGGATTGCACTATTTGTTCTTAATCAACACCAGTTGTATGCCAAGTTTTCTAAGTGTGAGTTTTGGCTAAGTGAAATCAGCTTCCTTGGCCACGTGATTTCCAATAATGGAATTGTCGTGGATTCAGAAAGAATACAAGCGATTGTAGATTGGGTAGAACCAAAGAATGTGGGCAACATAAGAAGCTTTGTTGGACTGGTTGGATATTATAGATGCTTCATCGATGGATTCTCAAAGATTACCCTACCTCTCACCAGCCTAACGAAGAAGAATGCACAATTTTTTGTGGTCTAGTAAATGTGATGAGAGCTTCCAAGAACTGAAACATCGGTTAACGTTAGCACCTATATTGGCCCTACCTATGGACAAGGGGGATTTTTATATCTATTGCAATGCGTCCAAGAATGGACTTGGTGAGGTACTTATGCAAAATGGCAAAGTGATTGCATATGTTTCAAGGCAGCTTAAATGTCATGAAGCTAATTATCCCACGCACGATCTAGAGCTCACTGCTGTTGTGTTCACACTTAAAATTTGGAGACACTATTTATATGGGCAATGTTGCAAGATCTGTTCAGATCATAAAAGCCTCAAATATATCTTCACGCAAAAAAAGATTAACATGAGACAACAGCGGTGGTTAGAGTTCGTAAAGGACTATGATTGTGAGATTTGACATCCCAGAAAAGCTAACGTTGTGGCATATGCTCTAATCTATAAGGTTCTCGTCATGAGCATTATATGTGATGAAATGCCAATGAGACTTCAAAAACACATCTGAGAGCTTGACGTGCAAATAGTTCTGACTCAATTGGATGTTGTATTATTGAAACTGACACTGAAGCCTTCCATACTTGAGCAGATTAAGGAGGCCCAACAAGGAGATGGTGTATGTGAGGGGTTTAACTTGAATCCAAACTTACCTGAATATTGAGACTACTCTGTGTCTACCGATGGTATAATTAAGTACTGGACAGATGGTACGTGCCTAGTGATTCGGCATTGTGAATGACAATCTTGCAAGAAGCTCACTCTTCAAGCTTCTCTATCCACCCTGGGAGTAGTAAAATGTACAAAGATCTCAAGAAGCATTACTACTAGATGATTATGAAATACAATATTGCTCAATTTGTGGCGTTGTGCCAGGTATGTCAGCAAGTGAAAGGAGAACATCAGAGACTTGGTGGAATGCTTCATCTGATTCCAATACCATAATGGAAGTGGGAACATATCACTATGGATTTCGTAACAAGCTTACCCAAGATTGCTAAGGGGCACAATGCGATCTGGGTAATTGTGGAGAGATTAACGAAGGTTACCCACTTCTTGCCTGTGATGATAACATACAAGATGAATCAATTTGTTGATTTGTATGTCAAAGAAATTGTGTGATTGCACGGTGTTTTAGTCTCCATCGTATCTAATTGTGACCCATGATTCACTTTGGTGTTCTAGAAGAGTTTGAACAAGGCTATGGGCATAGAATTGAAATTTAGTACCGCATTTCATCCTCAAATTGATGGCTAGAGTGAGAGATTGATCAAGACACATGAGGATATGTTGCGTGCTTGTGTGCTCAAGTTCCAAATTAGATGGAGAAAGACACTGTCGTTGGTTGAGTTTGCCTACAATAACAGTTTTCATGGCACGATTGGAATATCACCCTATGAGGTGTTATATGGCACGAAGTACAGATCTCCTTTATATTGGAGTGAGACTGGTGAAGCTAAGCTATACAGCCCTTATATGGTACAGAAAACTGCCGAATCTGTCGCTATTATCAAACAAAGAATACTGGCCGCTACGAGTCGTCAGAAGAGTTATGTCGATAATCATCAATGAGACTTGGAATTAAATGAAGGAGACCTTGTATTTCTAAAAATATCTCCATTCAAGGGAGTTATGCATTTTGCAAAAAGGGGGAAGTTAAGCCTAAGGTATACTGGCCCCTTTTGAAATCACGAAAAGGATTGGAAATGTGGCATACCTGTTGCAACTACCGGCTTCTATGGAGGGTGTGCATAATGTATTTCATGTATCAATGCTCAAGAAATGCCTTGGAGACTCGACTATCGCAATGCCTCCTAGCGATGTGGAAGTCGAGACAAACTTAAGCTATGAGGAAAGACCTGTGCAAATCTTGGATTCGAGAATAAAAGAGCTTTGACACAAGTGGATTCCACTAGTCAAGGTTTTATGGCAGAATCATTCAGTCGAAGAAGCCACATAGGAGAGGAAGGAGGATATGGAAGCCAAGTATCCAGAGTTATTTACTTAACTAAATTTTGGGGACAAAATTTTCTTAAAGGGGGTAGAATGCTATACCCTAATAAATTTCTCCGTATATGTAATATAAATAATTTCATGAAATAAATATTATAATTGTGTGACGGTGTTTTGCGGTCAAAATAATACGGTGTAAATGTGTGGAAAATATTATGGAGTGATTAAAGTATAAATTGTTAAGGGGAAAATGTGCATTTCAGGTTTTTGGTGGCAAGACGATTGAAGATGCGGTTGAGGTTCTCATCTGAAATGCATTACAAATTTCATTTTTGGTTTTCGGTCGTAGAGCTGTCAAAGACGCGGTCGATGTTCTCATCCAAAATGCATTACATATTGCATTTTGTCTTTTTGGTTGAAGGGCGGTCGAATACAGGTCAAGGTTCTTGTTCGAAATGCATTACAGATTGCATTTTGGGTTCTCGATCGAAGGGCAGTCAAAGAGGCGGTTGAGGTTCTCATTCGAAATGCATTATAGATTGCATTTTGGGTTTTTGGTCGAAAGGCAGTAAAAGATGATGTCAAGGTTCTCGTCCAAAATGCATTCCAGATTGTAATTTTCACGTTTCAGTCGATGGTGCGGTCGAGGCTTCGGTCGACTTACTCGACCAAAACTTCATAATTTCTTGAGAAATCTATTTCTAACTAGCTAGCGTTTTGTCGTTTATTCATTAATTCTTCCACTCAACCAACACGATAGCACTCCCTCCACATTTTGGTAACCTCTTCCAACTATTTGCTGAGTAAATAAATCAAGGGCCATGATTGAGGTATGGGAAAAAGGGTTTCTCTTGATTTTGAGTTGTCTTCTTGCTCATGGGGTGATTTAAGGGGGGAGAGTTCTGCGGGAATGGGGGATTTTCCAATTGTAGATTTGTGACTGAGAGAGTGAGCCGAGAGAGGGTGTGTGAAGGAGAGATGCCCATTGTGTGTTGTGAAGGTGGTTGTGAGCTGAAGCAAGCCATCGGTTTGGACAACTTTTTGCTATATTTCTCCAGTGCAGAAGACCTTCATCGGTAGGTAATTGTGAGGTAAGAAAAGGGTTGAGTCGTGGCTAGTGGAGGCCCTACACCACATGTTATGTCCTTCTTGATTTACTTGAATACATGTTCTTTGGCTTATTTGATAGTGCTTGAATTCTTAGTTACTCTCTGGTTGTTAAGTCCCTATCATTTGCTGTTAAGTTGTTAGTTGATTTCCTTGCTCTGTCAAGTTAAGATTTCTATTTATTGGTTGATTACTTTGTTCTTGATTTCCAGTAAACTCTTGGTTACCTCTTGGTTAATGTTGGATACTTTGCTACTAGTTAAGAACATGAAACTGTGTATTTTAGATTTTATTGCTCTCTATTAAGTTCATAACCTCTGCTTAATTATATTTCCTGCTATATAACTATCCTGTTAGGTTGATTGTTTGATTCATAAACCTCTGAATTTAAGCAATATTGTTTTATGGCTTATTAATTAGAGTAGCATTGTTAGTTTAAGCTCTCACTTACTTCTTGGTTTATGTTGTACACCTTGCTGCTTGTTTAGAACACTAAACTATTGTAGTAAATATCCATGTCTAAGCTTGTAGACTAGTTGATAATGCTCTTGTTTAATTTATGATGGCTGTATAGATAATTCCTTGCTGCTGTAGAAGAAATATTTAGTTGTTAGTTCTTGTTTTACTGTAAGATTATACACTCTGCTGCTGAAGTTTATTTCTCTGTACAATTGATTTTTGGACAATGCATCTGTCAATTATAAAGCTTGAATATACTCTGTACTAATGCTCCATTTCTTAGATATTATGCAACCTCTGTTTGTTATGCCTATCCTCATCTCACGTCTTCGATTTATTGACTAATAAGCACGTTTTCGTCAATAATTAATTGCTGAACTTAAAACACTGTTTTGCAATCCATGATATATTACCTCATTATTAATAAATGAATTGTTGGCTTATATTTAGATAGCTTTGAAATATCCCATTTTAGAGCATTACTCCATGTTATAGGATGTTATTAGTTCATACCATGTTCCATGCTTATTGCTATCTTTCTATTTAAATTATGTCATGCTAATTGCAATCACACTATATTGCCTTGTGTTAGCTCTCCATTGTTTAATTCGCTAATTTTAGTTAATTAGAGTATTGCTCATAACTATCGTATTATATTATGTTGCTTGGTAATATAGGTTGTTTACTTATACCTAGTTGTTGGCTTGGATTTGATTTAATTGGATTCTTTTCATTTCCGTTAAATGCTATTGATATCTATTGTTTAGATTATTGCATCGCATTGACATGCATCATGCTAATGGAAACAATTAGGAATGCCATGTTTGGATTTGTATTCATATGCATTTTATGAGAGGAAAATGGATAAAGTAAATGAATGCAAAGGAATTGGAGGTTGGGGAGGTAGTTTGGATCTAACCGGGTAGACTCGAGATTATGTCCTTCCCTTGTCAAGTTGCGAGAGTCTATCTACCCGAGGGCTAGATGCTAACTAGCAGCTAATCTCCCTGCAATGGATACCTCCACTGTCCCAGCTCAATGTACAAATTAGTGTATATAACCGTTAGTAAAGAACAATTTGAGTTTATTCCATTCTGATATAATCAGTTACAGACATGCATCATATTGCATCTCATTTCTTGTTGGATTTTAGGATCACAGTTTGCTTGTGGTGTAAGTAACTGTCAGAATATTAGCGTTCTCGGAGTTGAGGAGGGGGTATTACTAGTTGAGCACTTGGGTTACCCAGTTGAATTGACCTGAGGGGTTATGGCTCGCATGAAGCAAAAATGTCATTTTGAAATGGTTTGAGAACTGATAAACGTTTTGTAAAACTATGAACTCACGTTTTAATTGTCAAACCGTATTTTGATTGTATTTATGTTTTCGCTTTTACTCTGATTTATTTTATGAATTTTTATTTATGTCGATCATTTTCATTTATTTCCTCTCGTATGTTTTAACCAAATAAAAAGAAAAAATTTACACATAAATTAAAAGGAAAAAAGTTCAGAATTAACTCGAGGAGTTACATGCACAATCTCACATCACTTGGGAGAATGAAAAATGCATGATTTATAAGTATTGTTCTCCTCTCTACCTAGTACAACTGTAACACCCCAAATTTTTAAGTTGGATAGTCATCGAGGTATTACTAAGGGTTTGTTTGAAGCATTAAGTCTAGGGGTATTCTCGTTACATTTTCCCCATATACGCGATGTAACTAAAGGATGGGTAGTTGGGACATTACGTTGCGTAATTATACGTGTCATTTTATGATATGTATTTCTTAGGAAAATGTTATGGGGTAGGAGATAAGTGGGAAAAATGTGAGGAAAGGTTGTCTAGGGCATTTTCGGATGCCTGTGGACGACGCTACGGACGAGTCATGTCATCTACAAACGTTTAGAGCGTCATCCCGTGTATTGGGACGACTCAGGACATGGTTTCTAGTCCTAATTCACCTATGCTGCGAGTTTTCGGACGACTCTGGATGCTTGCGAACGTTATGGAGTTGAATCTGTCCTAATTCTGGACAGTTTCAGACGAGTCCGGACGAATGCGGACGTGAAGAGGCCTCGTCCGAATTGTTTCTGTCCAATTTTTTGGGCACATTCGGAAGCATACAGACGCTACATGCGGACGCCATATCGCGTCTGAATATGTTTTTGGACGGTACGGATCAAGATAAGGACGCCATTCCTCGTCCAAAATCGCGGGTTTGCCTCCAAGATTTTGTTCTTAGAGACGAATGTGGATGAGATCAGTGCGTCCGCACTCGTCCAAAATAGCCCAGACCTACACAAAGGTAGGGTTAAAATGATGAAATGTTGTCATTTAGTCATTAATTGGAGATAAGGAATGACCCTCCCCCACCCTAGACGACCAAGTCACCCTTCCTATGCCTGGAGCCAGCCTCCTCCCCTCTCATATGCCTATGGGTTGTCCCCTCCCCTCTAGGTAAATCCCTCACCCTTCTCTGCTATTTCTTTAGTCCAGCATTTCCCTTTCCCTGCGTGAGCTCTCTCTCCCTTGCATGAGAAGCTTTTGTGTGTGTGAGAGAGAGTGATTGAGTGGGAGTGAGTGTGGTCCAGTGTGAGTGGAGAATTCCAATGAGTGAGAGAACCATTGTGAGTTAGGCGTGACCGTGAGTGAGCTGCTATGAAGCTCTAGCTGCTGTGAGGTGGGATAGTCCGAGAGTAGTGGACTGTTGTCCCTCTCCTGTGTCATCGTTAGTGGTAAGGAAATAGGGGTGTCTTAGCCTGTAGAGGGCCTACACCACAAGTAGAGTGCATGAGTTTTATGTTGGTTCCCTGAAATGCTTACTATTGATGGAGGGTTTTAGACGATAGTTGCTTGGATGATTTCCTGCTGCATTTTCCTTGTTGATTGTCCTTGCTGTAGATATTTTCCTTTGTTATTGCTTTTCTTTGTTGATTGTGTAATTTCCTTTACTACTAGGTGATATGGTTAGTTGATAATGTTGGTGAGAATTATAGAATGATAGACCGTAAGTCTAAGATAGTTAAGAAGGAGAAGTTAAGACTATGAATCTTTTCTGAAAACATAGAGATGGTTGTTTTGTTTGTTATAGTTTACTTGCTGTAACTTTAATTAATATTGCCCTGCTGTATTTAGCCTAATAACCTTGTGTGGATTATAAACTGCTAACTCCTTCGTTGTTAGCCAACTAACCAGTTGTTAAACAATGAATTTGAGTACGTTTAACTAATTGTTTAATTAATGGTTGTTATTCCTTTCCTCGAGCATGTTAAACTAACTAGGACACTAGTTGAGCATGTTTAGTAATTTAGCACATTTAACTGGGTAACATTAATTAACTTGTTCAATTAGTGATCCACATGTACATTGACTAGGGTAAGTAACCAGACTTAGGTATGTTAACGTAAGTAATTTTAAAGCATGTTAATTGTCTTAATTAGAGTAATTAAGCCGACTCAAGTATGTTTAATTAATCTAATTAATTAACCAATTCAAGCACGTTTGACTAGTTGTTTAATTACTAACTAACTATTGAGCATGCTAAGTAACTAACTAGATGAGCGTGATAGTTAACTAGGGGAGCATGTTCAAGTAACTTGATCGTTTTCTTGATGCATGACAATTAATTAGAGTAGTTAACTAACTAGGATAATTAAATATTAATTATTGAGCATGTAAATTAACTAATAGGTGACTTACTCGCATGTTTAATTAACTTACTCGAACGTTTAAATTGATTTACTAACATGTTTAAATTAATCAATTAGCGAACTAGCATGATTAATTAGTAGCATGATTAATTAGCGTGATGTAAATTAATTGGCAGGAACTAGAGTAATTGCACATGACTAGAAAGCATATTTAATTAACTAGCTGTAACGACCCAGTTTTTATTTACTTTAAAATCGCGTGAAATTTAAAACTTTTCTTTTCATATACACATCAGAGTATTCTTCCTTTATAAAACCCGATCGTTAAAACTCTGTACTTAAAACACTTATCAATTACAACAAAAGTAATAAAATCTTTTTATGAAACGCAGCGGAATTAAAACAAAGCGTTAAAGAATATTAAGTAATTTACAAACCCTTTTACAAATAATTTCCTTTTAAATTCTTCAGGCCAACCAGCCACAAGATCCACACGTGCAAATCCTTTATCAACTGTCTTTGACCTGTTCACCTGTTGCTCGTACATACCTACATCACAAGACCTAACTAATGAGCCTAACGCTCAATAAGTGATAAAATGAAATGCAATGTAGATGCGATGCATGATCATAGAATGCATTATAGAAGAGAACCGTATCTCTTTTGAAAGTCAGGGTGGAATACTCCCTGGGGTCATGTTGCCTAACCAGTCACTCCGATGAGGAGATATATCCATCAGGGGTGTTCCACAAGCTGGGATCCTCACTTTTGTTAAAGACGTTGGGGGTTTCAGAATGGGGGAAGAGTGAGCCCTAGATTCCACGTAGCTAACTCCTATCACACCTCTCCCTACGTGGGAGAATCCTACCGTATGGAATATCACCGATCACCCGAACCCCCACACGCCTATTTACATATATTAATTATGTCATGCAATATGTTCGTGAATACATATAGTCCTATATGATGATATAAATGTCTAATAAACATATCATTAAAAGAACACACAACATGCAATCCTAACTCTTGTGAAGTAGGGTCCGAAGACCAAAGCACAGTAAATATCAACTTACCTGGAGTCTTTGATTGGATTATGTCATTCGTCTTAGCACCTCAAAACCATTCAATAAGTCAATATTAAAATCACGTATTATTAACCTTACTTCTACGACTCATTACCTTCACACTTCCACTATCTTAACATGTACAACGAAATAGCAATAACCCACAATAGTTGTTCATTTCATCAATGTGACAGGATAATACAGAGAATGTACTTTACAAAACCAAATATTATTCCATCACAATAACATATTTCCCACAGCAGAGTAAAGAACCATTTAACTCCTACTTTAACATGGAATTATCAAGTGAATAATTTAGAAAGTCAACTTCATATATCCTTAATCAGTCAAGCCTCACATAGCCAACAATGACGTACAGGACATTATTCACTTTTTCAATTAACCAATAATTCAAGTGGCAGAAACCAATATCAAACTATTACTTCAACAGCCTCGGCAGTAACAAAATAAAAACAAGGATTTTACTTATCAGAGCAATATTATTTAAAATGGCATATCCAACATTTCCACATGATCTCCCCCAATATCTTTATTCAACTAATCCTTAACCAAAATCACAGCATAAGCTCAGTAGCATTCTACAACCAAAATATGACAATCACACCATAAAGGATAAACAGAGAGCATAGATAATCATTTCACTCCAATAACAGAAGCCAAATTGCGTAACAGAATACTGCATAGATTTTCAGGCAGTAATCAACAAAGTAATAACTTCACATGAGTAGGGCTATATATAATAGTGGGCATCACCATACATTCAGAATCGAACAGAGCATAACATCTAATAATTCCCTTATCTTTTACAATACCTCTATTAAAAATCCATAAACCATGAAGGAAAATAGTCTCACCTGGAGACGCGAGAGGCAACAGCTCCATTTCCTACTTCTGTCTTCTTTTTCTTCTGCTTTCTCACTGCCTCTGCTTTCTCACTGCCTCACACACAACACAGATCATAAATCAAACAATCAGCAAAACCTTAATTAGAATCTATTGACAGAAACCAATTTGATAGACCACATTCACAACACTCCACAGAAACCCATGGGGAAATTTTCTTACTTGGAGACAAAAGCTTCTCTGTCACCTTTCCTCTTTTTCTCCAGAGATGACACACATATCCCCAGCTCACCATTCACCCGAGAGCAGCTACAAAACCAATCCTTCCCCTGCATTCCATCATCAATGCCATTCCTTTATAGCCGAGGAGAAGACTACCACAGACACAAGGCTGAAGGATAATTTCCCACTTCAAGGAGGGTGGTCCAATGCTCCATCACCACGTGGAAGACTTGCCAAAGGAGAAGCTGGTGGAAACAAGCTCTGGTCCGGTCCAGCGCAAACACACGGTTCGTGGTTCACCCTCCCCTGCCATCACGTTCGTCCGCCATTTCCAACCGAAGCGATTCACAAATTCTGACTGCCGAAATGCCCAATCTGGTAGGCCATGGAGGAGAAATCACAATGCAAAATTACCAACTTACATGGCCTGGAGTACACAGCGACCAATTTCATGCAACAAGGACATTCTTCGTTCCCGCAACACGGGCGCCCACCGAGCCCTTGCTCACAGCCGCTTGCCACCCAACATCGCAGTCCAACGCACCTCTGTTTGCCAGACAGCATCCCAACCCCGAGCGTTCTCCCGAGTTTGCTCGTACTCTCTCTCTCTCTCTCTCTCTCTCTCTCTCTCTCTCTCTCTCTCGCATCGCGTCGTTCTCCCCACTCTCTGTTCTCTCTCTCTCTCTCAAATGCCGAAGGCCAATTTGATTTAAGCCCTAAACCGAACCGGTTCAACTCCCTTCCATTTTTCCTTAACCAATTTTTCTTTCTTTTTCTCCTAATTTATTTATTCCAATTTATTTATTCTTTTATCTTAAATCCTCCTTTTTTTTCATTTATTTAATTTCCCTTAATTAATTATTCCTAATAAATCCCATTATTTATTTTCCTAACATAATTTAACGCGTACCGTCCGACTATTCCAATTATACCCCAATTGATTATTCATTTTATCCTTTTTAAATTCTGATATAAAAATCAGAGTATTACACTAGCGATGCATGCTTAACTTGCTAAACCATTCTTGAGCATGTAAATTACTTAGGATAACTATTTAGAATAATCACCTAGAATAATAAATGTAGGAAGCATGTAAAATGACTAAGAAATTAACTAGGATAATTAGCATGTCAATAGTATGTTTGATTCCTTGTTCGATTATTATTATGTTCTATTAACTCGAGTATGTTTTCCTTGTTTCAATTGGTGTTCAATTTCTGTATTCCCTTATTGAGTGTGTTCGTTGTTTGAGTTCCCTTTGGGCAATTGTTCTTTGATATGTGTGCTTTCAATTTCAGTTATTGTTATTCATTCTATGCGCAATTTCAATTGTAGTTACTCTTATTTAATGCGCACTTCAATTTCTATTAATGTTACAATATAAAGCATCATGCATCATGTTAGGTTAAGAGTGTATGGTCATCCATCATGCTAATAGAAACAAGTAGGGAGTGCCGCCTTGGGGTGGTACTCGCACATGCATAGGTGAGGTAAAATGTTAAGAAAAGGAAGAAGAAAAAGGAGTTGGGGGCAGATGGGTAGCGGGTCTAGTCTGCAACTAGGTGAAGCCCCTCCCTCATAGGGAATGAGAGTTCTAGTTGTAAGTAAAAGGTTAGATCCGATCCACTATACCGTTGCACGAGAAAATCCCCCAATTTCCAGCTCAAAGTATGAGTAGCAAATGAATGGATTAAAGTAAAGTAAAGTAATAAATGAGTAAATGGCTTAATGAAAGGATTGGTTTGGGTGGCCTCCATTCGAAAAGGACTAAAGAGATGCATATCATAGTGCATTAACCCTTTTTCCTTACTAAAACTTTGGGCTTACAGTTACTTATGGTGTAGGTGTAGGTACTTGTATGTGTGAATCAAATGCACGGAATTAGGAATCAGTGCAAAAAATGATAATTAGATATTAAAGAAGGGATGAATGATCTACAGGTGAAGGAGCTTGTGGTTGGCCAAGTTAAGTGAGTAAAAGAGAAAATGGTTTGTAATTAAAGTATATTTAATCGTTGTGTCAGTAAAGCAAAACAAAAGATTTACGCTTCCGCAATGTTTTAAATAAATGATTTTATAACGCTTCTGCCTTTTATTAATTGGTCTTCAATAGAGTTTAAAGAAAAGTTGGTAGCGGTCCAATTTAGATGCACTCTGATCTGTTTTAAAAGCGATTTCAATGGTCTTAGTAAAATTTCAAATTTTAGCGAATTCTTTTAAGGATTACGAAAAATTGGGTCGTTACAACAACGTATTTTGGGCTAACCCTGTCACAACCCGAAGACGGGCCTGACAGAACCGCTGGGTCAGGTGACCCGATCCTTGTAGAGACTCAATCACCCAGCCCAAGGCGTGTGTTTTAGCGGAAGACTTATAATTATTTAGTTCGGCCCAAGATGATATGGGCCTAGGTCCGAGGAGGGATCACGAGAAAATAACAGTGCATATATTAAAATGAAATCCAAAGTACTGTGCAACGATCCAAGCCAAAATGCATTTAAGGTTTACAAACTCAAAATATAAATACCCTCACCAACTGATAATGATCGCTCATCAAAAATAAAATAAACTCTTGATCCCGATCCTTAGCTGCACTTGCTTTTACCTGAAGTTTTAGGGGAGGAGTCGTTTGGGATGAGTGACTAACTCAGTAAAGTATGGCTATACTAGATGCACCTCATGCAAAACTGGTTTTTCTGTATTTTCGAAATCAGGGTTGTGTTTCTCATTTTACTGTACATGGATTTTAATTTGAAATCTCTTATCGTATTATAAATCTGGCCCAAGGCCATCGATGAGGCTTTTATCAAAACTCGCTATATACATAGATAGCTATACCTTATAAAATAGGCCATCATCGTTTTCCAATCTGAAAACGTCATCAGTGAAAAGGGGTGGTCACTCAAGGACTTACCCGCCACTCAGCATAGAAGAGGTGGTCACCCGTCGGCGTCAACACCTTATGAGGCAGGAGGAAGTATAAACGACGGTGGTCCATAGATTCAACACGTCACCCGGGTTGCCCGCTAGAATCTCTGCGTCGGTACAGCTAATATAAGGGTTTCAAATAAAATAGCGAGAACTCTGCAGTGATAACCCATACGATAAAACAGAATGGATACAGTTGCTCGCTAAATGTAGGCTTATTTAATAGCTAAGATACCTAGAGGCTCCAAATGAACGAGGGTTGCCGATGAATAAACTCGGCCGTCCACCCGTCAAATGGAATTGGTACTTAGGTTAACTAAGCCTTAGCGACAGACAACCATCAGATCCGTGGGACAAAAACCTTGGCCAGGTTTAGGGGCTTGCAACCCAAGGAGACGTCATCACTCTCCCATACGAGATTTACGACTTTCAGGAGTTTCAACCTGAGGACACGTCACCAATGCACTACCTATATTTTTACACGTCAAATAATCAACCTTCATGTAGCAGAAGGTATCAAAGGGGATAGAGAATCCATCCCGCAACATATGCACAATAAATTTCAAATCATGTACGAAATTAAACGTGAGAAAACATACTACTAATAAAAACTGACGTGTTGTCGAACAGTCCCCGTCATTTTTCAAGTGTGGTATTCCACAAAATAATTATTTTGAAAACGAGATACGATGCAATATAACGCAAGAGGTATAGAAATCCCTACCTGATTGGCAGTACTTCCTCATATACGTAGGAACCGCTACCGTAACTTACTTTAACCCTTAAGCTCTTCTTCTTCAATACCTTCAATATCATTAAATGGACAATCATCAATAATCACATATTAACAACTTTATTTCTACAACTCATATTCCCCCACAAATTCTTTATCGCAATTACCCATAACAAAATTCCAATCTGATAGGGTATTCAACTGAACAGTGCTTAAAACCCAAACATACAGCACTTTAACATAACACAAATCACTTGTCATGAATATTACTTTCAGCAAACTTAAGCCTAACGAATCCAAGAAATATTCAGACATTTATCATAAATTCAGAAACCACTTTATCAACTTTAGCCCAATCATCAGATTTGAATAGGATTTACATCCATTTCCGAAGCAAGAATTTAACTAAACTTTTCACACTCAATAGGCCCAAAATCACAATGCACTACTTATCCAAAACAGAAGTTCAACAATAGCACTTTCCTTCGACATTATTTCATCAAAATAGTTTATATGCAGAGATCATTAAGTTCTACAACGAAACAGAGCCAACTAACAACAAATCCCTCCTAATCAGAAACGAATCACATTCAAGACCAAATATCGGAATGAAATATCCAACCCACCCAACAGAACAAAACAAAACCAAGTGTTCTGTTTTTGCCGAAATCGGAACTATGCTCGGATCCAAGGCTGTTCTCGCCAGAGAATGTCTGTCCGGGATCTTTCGATTTGATCATTGTAAACCCACAACACAGATCAACCAACGACATCACAAATCCAACTTAACATCAGAATAAAAACTCGAATCAAAGATCTCACCCACTAAACCGAGCAAAATCGCGTTGGTTCACTCGCCGGAAATCGAAAGAACATGCTCAGGGTTGAGTTGTTCGGTCGCCAGAAATCAGAGCTCTCAGCTCTGGCCAACACTCCGTCGCGCAGGGTGTCCTCGGTGACTGTCCGAATCACCTCAGACGGAGACGCTCCGCGGCTTAACAGAGCTCACGAACGTTGGGATCATTCGTCCCTGCCTCGGCCGATGTCGAAGCTGCCTTCCGCACGGACCACCCAAACGAGGCTGCTCGTGCCGTCCTTCATCGCCAGAACGCTGGTCGCTGGTTCGCGCTCGCCATTCCTCTCTCTCGCGAAAGTCGTCGGCCGGCATCTCTCTTCTCCCTCTTGGCTTCTCTCTTGGCCGACATAGACAGGGGAAGAAGAAATGGGGAAGGGGGGAAGAGAAACCCTAATTCTCTTCCTCCCGATTTTTAATTAAAATTTTTTTTTCTTTTTTTTTTCTTTTTACAACTTAAACCCTGCACTTTGCTACTCCAAAATATTTGGCAGGATTTTTCCGCCTCTTCTCAATCCCTTTTAATCTCTTTTCTCCATTTAACTTTATTTTTGTCTTCATTCTAAATTCTACAATTTAACCCACTTCATTTAATTTAAATCCCACTTATTTGCTTAATGTGACACATACATCTTAATCATGCATACCACATTTTTAATCCTTTCGTACCCCACTTCACGTCGCCAAATAACGATTATCAGCCCAATTTAATTCCCCAAATTTCATTTAGTTTGAAAATTTCTAATTTTACCGACTTTAACCAATTGACTAAATTTGTATACGTGGACTTGACCAATTGACCAATTTGCGTACATGGTCGCTACACGATAATTCAATCAACTTCTTCATAGCTATGACCGATTTTCAATGCGAAAAATTTACACGTGGAATTTATCATTAAAAATTTCATGGCTTTTACAAACCCCAAGAACAAAATTGTGCAGGCTTTGCTCCAAAGCAGACAATATTGTAGTAGGAGGACTGTGGGAGATTACATGATGAGATCTTGATGCACTTCGAGGACTGATTCCTAGAGCTCAAGCCAAGAGGCTTCTTAACCATTTTATATTTTCTTATTTTGCAGGAGGAACTTCCTTAGAAGAGCTTATGGATGAACCAACTCATGAAGATAAGAAAAACCAAAGGTTGTGATCTCTAGGGAATTCCATCAAGCAACCGTGGCTAAAACTCCACCCGAGCCCTTGCTTGCATTTGAACTACAATGCCTTGTGAAGACATTTGAAGGCATGGCAAGCTGAAGTTATTCAAGATATTCCAAGTTCCTTAGTAGGTGGTATGAAACTAGTTTGTCATTTTTGGATTTTAAGTGGATGAATTGGATAATGTTGCTTGTTATGTTATTGGTTATACTTGATTAGCCAAGAATCTTTTTGTGTTGTTTTTTAATTGAGGTTACTTTTGTAATTTTTGACTTTAGGGCTACCATTTTGGGAGGTACTTAATCCCTCCTTAAGGGCCTGTTTAAACTAATTTGCATTGAGTTAAAGAAAACCATTTTGAGCTAGTGTTCACTCCATCTTCAATCGGCCCTCATTTTCATGGTGAAACCCGAGTGAGTGTGTAACCACAAGTTGATTCATCATTGTTTCTAGCATGTCTTGAGGTGAATCTCCTACACTAACTCCTTCCTCCCCTTCATCCAGAGGTGGAATTCCATAGAGAATGGTTAGAAAACTTGTTGCAACCAAAGTTGGAGTAGCTTCCTTGAAGGAGTCTGATGTGCACCAAGTGGGCCATGGGAAACCCAGTGCAATATTGTCCGCTTTGGGCCGGGGTCTCCCCCGTCCATACCCGTACGATTTGTTCTTGCGGAGGACCCTCTGAAGAGAGACCAAGCCCCAAAAAGGCCTCGCAATGGGTGAAGCACCACCTCCCACTTAAGTGCGACCAGTCCAGTTATCCCAAATCCGATGTGGGGAGGGTGATGTAGCGCCTTTGCCATCCCACATCGGATTGGGATAACTGGACTGGTCTCACTTAAGTGGGAGTGGTGCTTCACCCATTGCAAGACCTTTTGGGGCTTGGGCTCTCTTTGGAGGGTCCGCCCCAAGAACAAATCCGTACGGGTATGGACGGGGGAGAGCCCGGCCCAAAGCGAACAATATCACACTGGGTTTCCCATGGCCCACTTGGTGCACATCAGAGTCTGTTTAAAGTCAAAGGGTGCGAACATATTGCCCTTTCAGACCAGCTTGTACCTATTCGTACATAAGTTCTTTATTTGAGAGATTTTGGTTCTAAATTTTATAGGCTCTGTTGTATACATTTAAAAAGGTATGCGGTTCAAATTTGGTACAATTTGGACAAGAATTGATTGACTTATGACTATTCTCTTTTAGACCCGAAAACTACCATATTGGTATCCTTCCAGGCACTCATCTTTGTGTTCACTCATCTTCGTCTCCAGTTGGTATTTTTGCTCGATTTTTGGAAAGCATTTTCATCTATAGTGGGATTTAACTTGGTCCTATTTTTATATCATTTGGATGACAAACGACGGAGTTGTGCATTCACCCATTTGTGCTTTGAATTCTGCCCATTGGTGCCCTTACGAACAGTTTTGGTTGTGATCATATAACTTCGTCTATCGTGCTTATTTTTGTGTGATTTTTGGAGAGCACACTCTACGTATGGAATACTTACTGTGATTTAAATTTTACATTGATTGGATTTCAAACTAGCAAGTTACATATTTGAGAATTTGGTATTTTGTTTAAAATTGTGTTAACCGCCACCTTCCAAGTGATTATTCAAGCTTTGCACCCCTTGGTGCATCAGATCTTGCTTTTGAAACTTTGGTGATAGTTGGGTTAACCACTTAGCATTAAGTGGAGTTTGTCTATAATAACAGCTAAGAGGCTAGTACTGGGGTTTCACCTTATGAAACTCTTTATGGGAGATAGTGCACATCACCCCTTTGTCAGGCTAAGGCTGAGGGGTGTGCCATTCTTGAACCTAATTTGATCCAAGAAATGACTTAGAAGGTACTTTTAATTAAGGAACAACTAAGGACAATTTAGAGTCATCAGAAAAGTTATGCAGACCTTCTAAGGAGAGAAGTTTAGTTTAAGGCCGATAGCTTTGTGTTTTTTATGGTTAGACCATATCACAACATAAGTCACTTTGGAGTGAAGGGCAAATTAGCGCCCAAATATATTGGCCCTTTTTCGATTATCAAGTGTGTTGGTTCAGTGGCCTATTGATTGGATTTACGACCACAATTGAATTATGTTCACAACGTCTTTCACGTTTCTATGCAGAGGAGATATATTTCGTATCTGTTGCATATGATTTCCTAGGCTGACATACTTATCCATGAGGATGTTTCTTATGAGGAAGCCCAAGAGGATATTAGGCCTTGAGATCAAAGTTCTACATCATCTTGAAACTCCTTTGATTTGAGTTCAATTGTAATACCCCAACTTTTTATATCAGAATTTAATAAGGATAATTGGAAAGTAATTGGGGATATTTGAATTTATTGGATAATTATCGGGGTATTACTAAGGACGTATTCGCAAAATTATAACTTAAGAAATTTATTAGGATTAAATTGGATTATTTTAGATTAATAATATGAGAATAATGGATCGAACTGGTTTGGTTCCGCTCGGTCTGGATGTAATTGAGTAGTCGGTTTTCTTTTAATTAAAAGAGGAAATAAGATTATGGGAGATTTATGGGATAAATCAGATTATTTAGAATAGGTAAAGGGATTTAATTGATTTGATTAATTGGATAAATTAGAGGGAAGAAATTAAGGAAGATATATGGAAGACATGAACCGGTTCAGCTGAACTGGTTCACTCCCGGTTTGATGAAGCCCAAAAGAAATGTCCTTCGGCCATTCATTGCAGAAGGAGAACCTGAAGAGAGAAGAAAGAGCAGCGAGAGAGAGAGAGCATTAGGGAGCGATTAGAAGGCAACAGCGACGACAGGTCCGGCGAGCGGGCAAGCGAGGAAGGCTCGGGAGGAGACATCCTGGCAAGCGGTTGCTAACGAATGGAGAGGCGAGTCCGTGGACTAGGGCTCAAAATAGGGACTTTTGCGGGTCGTGTTTTCGGCGATGATTCAAGGTACGTTTGGTTGAGTTTCTCCTCTTTTGCATTTTCTGTTGATTGGTTGTTGGCTAGAGGCACAATTCGGGGGACAAATCGGCTATTCATGATTGTCGGGTGGTGTCCTTGCATGGGCAGGGTGGATTCGGACGGGTGCGGATGACACCCGCGACCCAGTTGCATCTGAACCCGATCTAGACGGTTCGGATTGAACTGTTGTCTGCTATGCAGACAAGCCCATCATTCTTTCCAGCCTGGAATCACACCCTACATGACTGACAGCTTCTAAACAACTAAAAAGAAACAAGGGAGTGTTGCCGGGGGAATGATTGTTGATGGACAATAAAAGACACTGATAGGGAAAGAAGATGGGGAGTGATGCAGGATTGTTTTTGAGAGGAGTTGAGAGCTCTCTGCTGAAGAAGGGGACAGAGAGTTGTAAGAAGAAAATGGAGTATGAGAGCTAGAGGGGGAGTTAGGGCCGAGAGCTAAAGAAATGCAGAACTGATGGAGAGCTCTCTGGAATGGAGATGCTGACCGAGAAGGTGAGGTCTTCTCCTATTCTATTGTGGTCCTTTAATTCTTGTTTTAAGATTATGTATAACTCTGATTGCTTGAAATGAATATTTGTGATCGGGTTGGATGGAATAGTCTGATGTTTGGATTTCTGAATGTGTATTGGATGGAATAACCTATTAGGGTTGGAATGCTTTCGGTTGGTCTACAAATACAATAATATTAATGTTCTGGATGGATTTTAGATGATTAATAACTCTGTTAATTACTGCGAAGTGGATTGTGAAATATCGATGGAGGTTTGGAATTGTTTGAGTAATGATATGTAGAATTGGTATTAGTGGCTGAACTTGAGTTATTGGTCTGTCATTTGTTTCCAAAAGTATGAATCTGTTGGATTTCTTCCTACTGCATAGTTGTGTTGGTTGTTGAAAAGCTGTTGTGTTATATTATGGAAAGTTCGCTGCCTTGATAAGATTATAAAATATTGATATTTGAATTAATTTGTAAAGATATTTGTGAAGGTATTAAAAAGAAAAAGAAGAATAATGAATAAATACTAATGCACATTAAAGCTTGAGGTAAGGACTTGGGTGTGTCTTGGCCAGTGGTGGCCCTACCCACAAGTATAGTGTGTGAGTTTTGGTGTTTAGTTTCTGCAATTTTCTTTGTTAAATGCTTTACTTTACTTGTTGTCAAATTATTTTCCTTACTTCTCTTGTTGTACAATGTTCTTACTGAATAAATGTGACTGCTGGAGGATGTTACTGCTTAGATAGATAAGTTAAGCCTGAAAATATGAAGGAGATGAGAGCTCATCGAGAATGACCCAATTCTTCAATCTCTACTGGCTGTCGATTTTACTTGTTGTGTATTTACTGTTCTTACTTCCTTATGCATATAATGTACTTTGCTGCCATTCGTTTGGTCATTATTTGTGATGTAGGTGGATACCTTTGTGTAAATAATGCAATAATGAAAGCATATTTAACATGAATAATCAACTAGATCAGCATGACAAAATAACTAGCACGTTAACTTAACTAAGTCTTAAACATGTTTAATTATTAATCAATTAGAATCCCAATTGTAATTATCACTTGAGCATGTTAATTAACTAAACTAAAATTTAATTAACTAGACTCAAGCAAGTTAATTAACTTAGATAATAATGGTAGCTAACTTAATTGTACTTTATGTGATTATGTAATTGATTATAATAATCTAAGCAAGTTAATTGACTAAATTAAAACTAATTAACTAGACTTACGCATGATAAATTAACTAGACTTAATCATGTTAATTAACTTAACTAGAGTAATGAATTAGACTTAAAAATGTTAATCAACTTAAGCATGTTAATTATTACTTAAGCATGTCAATTAACTTAACTATAATAATTAATTAGACTTAAGCATGTTAACTAACTTAAGCATGTTAATCAACTACAGCATGTTAATTAACTGTTAATCTTTATGTATGTTAGTTAACTATTAGAATTGTTGGATATTAACTCCTTCGTTGTTGGCTTCTTGCAATTCCTGCAATTCTTTTAATTTTCTTTATTACAAACATCTTACTTGTAGAGGTTTTATAGAGATCATTGTTGTGATGAATGCTTAATGGTTGAATGGAATGAATGCTTAGTGCGTAAATGATAATAGCTTCCTTACTAATGGTTTCGTTCTGTACTTTTGTTTTCTTAGTTGTTGTAGTGGTAATTTCCTTATATATTAGTGATAATACTATCCCACTGTTGTTAATTTAGAACTCTCCGTGCTAATTAGAATTCAGCACATGTCAATACCCTAAATCCGAGCATGTTAACTTACTAGGACAACTAAGAACAGTATTTGTGATCTATCTTGAACATGTAAATTATCTAGTATAATTAACTAGAATAATAATGGTAATTCTACTTGAGCATGTTAAATAATTTGGATATCTAACTAGAATAATAAATGTAGCTATTTCTTGAGCATGTAAATGAACTAGGATAACTAGCATATTAATTCATAGTATGCTACGACTTTTGTTTCATTTATTGTTGTGTCCCATAAGTTCAAGCATGCTATAATTTATTGTATATTGTCCAAATATGTTTGTTTAATTTTTGTATCCCTTTCATGATTCGCTATTTAATTTACCTAATGTTCGTTGTTTGATTCCCTTATATGTTTCTTCATTTTCAATTCAATATCATAATTGTTCTCCGACATGCTCTTTCAATTTCTGCTATTCAATTACCTTCTCTTATATGAGCACTTTAATTATTGTTAATGTTACGTTATATTGCATCATGCATCATGTTATTTGGAGAATGTCATCATGCATCATGTTAATAGCAACCACTAGGGAGTGGCACCACGTGGTACTCACACATGCATTGAGTGAGGAAAAATGAAGAAAATGAAGAAAAAAAGAAAAAGAAGACAAGGGAGTTGCGCGATGGTAGGGTAAGTACGGATCAACCATGTAGATAAGATTTTAAAAAAATTACCTTTCCCTTGTCGAGATTGCGAGACTATCTACCCTAGATGGTTGAAGCCGACAAAGACTGCCCTACCACCACAGATTCCTCCAATCTCCAGCTCGAAGTACGAGTAAAGAACCAAAGAACCAATGATTTAAAGAAAAGATTGGTTTGGGTGGCCCCCATTCCAAATGAACTAAAGAGAGGCATATCATATTGCATTGCATAAACCCATTTTCCTTACTAAGCCTTTGGGATTATAGTTTACTTGTGGTGTAGGTGTACGTACTTGTACGAGAAGTTAATGCACAAATCAAAAGGCAGGGGACGAAGGGTTTGCACGTGCGAGACTCGTGGCTGGCCAGGCTAAAGAAAGTAGAAGAGATAACGGTTGTAAATAAATTGTATTTAATTGTTTAGTGTTTCTTTCTCAAACGATTTACGCTTCCGCTATTTTAATAAATCCGTTATGTTTTCACAAAAGATTTTACAGATGATTCCACTATGTTTTAACGAAAAAGATTTTTGATGGTCTGACTTAAGGCACTCTGATATTATTCAAAAAAGGGATTTCATTCATTTGACAAAAGTTTTAAATTCCATGTATTTTTAAAGGGTTACAAAAAGTCGGGTGGTTACATCAATGGAAGAACCATAGTGAAATAGAGGCTACTTGGGAAATTCAATCGGAGAAGGTGACAAAATACCCTAAATTGTTTGGCAGGACGTTTGAAGTTGGCTTAAATTTCAGAGACAAAATTTCTTAAGTGGGAAAGAATGTAGTGTAAACTTTTGAAATAAAGCAAAAAGGGTTATGAATCAATTTAATTTTATTACAAATTAATTTTTCCTCATTTTAAGAGGAGAATTTTCGTTGAGGATATGCAAAAAAATTTCTCCATAAGTAACTTACCCTTCTCTCATTTGCACACCTGAACACCTTCATTTCAGTAGAGAGTTTTCCTTGTATTGGGAGAGGGTGCTACTGAAAAAACAAAAGAGGGACACCTTCGTGCAACCATAACTAGAAACATAGAGAACTAGTGTGAGTTAAAGCTCTCTAATGCTGTGTAAAATTCCTTGAGGAAGTTGAGATTTTAATCATTACCTTCATTTTAGATTTTTTCTAGGAATTTGGAATTGAAGGTTTGTGAGGATCGGAAGTCCTATAAAAGTAAAATTGAACCTTTATAACCATTCATCGATTTTTGGATTTGAAGTTTTGATGAATTGATTGAATACTAATTTTAATGAAAAGTTTGGATTCTGAACTTTAGGTTACCATTATATGGATAAAAAAATTATGTATTTCATCGACCCAATGCGTTGTCAATCGTTTTGGGTCATGACTCTTCAAAAAATATGAAAAAGCTGACAAAAAAATGTACCCAGCATTGGGGAAGACAGAGCTGGGCTATGGCTCGGGAGAGGCTAGGCTGTTACACAAGCCATGGGTTTGGCAAGTTCGCGGCTCAACCAGGTAAGGTTGCAGCCAGGATGAGCCGGCTCAACCATATAGGGTCATAGCTCATTCCTAATTTTGGGTCATGACCTAGCTTATTTGGGTCATAGCTCGTCCTCATTTTAGCCTCAATTGCGACTTTAAACCCATATGTTTTTTGGCCATTTTGGAGCCTATTTTGGCAATGTTTTGGGATTTCAACTAATCGTTCTTGAGTCATTTTAAAGTGAGGATATTCAACACTAATTTTATGATATTATTATTATCCATAAATTCCAAACCTTAGATTTGAACTTGACACATATTATTAAACTTTCTTGATTGGCTTGGGCTTTGGTTGCTGGTAGGCCCATTATGAGGTAGGGTTTGTGGAGTTGTTGAATATCATAAATTATCAAGTTGGAGTGATTTCTTCATTCAGAGATTGCCTTGGAGTAGAAAGTTGTGAACTTTAGCGGCTTTTTGATTGACTTTCCAGTTCGTATTTTTTCTCGTCTCATTGGTTGAGTTTGTGGAGTTGAGTTTTCTGTATTTTGTTGTGGGCTAATGCACCCCAAGATCCTATCAATCGGATCCGAGCCAATAGGCTCATTGCTTAAATAATTAGTTGTTATTTTGCAGGATTGAATAAACTAGAAGAACTTGAGTACGAAGCAATGCATGATGACAAGGAGGCTCCTAGACATTTAATCACATTTTTTACCAAGGACAATTAGGAATTCACTTCCATGAAAAATTGGAGAACGGCCCAACGACCATGGACTTAGATAAGCCCACACACTTAATCAAATGGGTGGGACCAAGTCCAATTGTAGAAGAAGAGAAAGCCCACACTTGAAGTCCAAATTCCAACTCCATATCCTCGGCCCAATTGCTCTCCTTAAATGTGTTAGGTGGTCTTGGAATTACTAAAAGACTTTACATCTTCCTAAGTAAGCCTTGTCCCACTAAAGAAGGATCTAGAGATGGCAATTTATATTCCAAGATACTCTTGTGGTTTTCTAGGCTCTTTTCATCTCCCTAGGTGATGAATCTTCCCTCTTTCTCATCCCCCTTCTTCTAAGTAATTAATGTTTGTCTTGATTTGCTAATGACCTTTCCTCTTCCTAGGTGGTTGGTTGTTAGCATCTACTTTATTACTTAAATGTAACTTGTGTCCTAGATGTGTTATATATACTCCCCTTTTGTAATTCAAAAAGGCAATCAACTTTCAAATCAAAAACTCTTGTGTTTAGTTTGTGAAGGTCTTCACTTTCTATTTGCTATCTCTTACTTTGGTGATATCCAAATTGAGCATTAGTAGGTTTGGTGAGTCATATACAAACCGTAGCTTGGTGAGTCATATCCAAGTTAGCCTCCATTTTTCTTGGTGAGTCATATCCAATTGAAGTTTGAGGGTACATCAATTAACTTGATCCCTCAAGTTAACCCTCTCTCCACACTTAGCAAGGCGAGCAAAGTCCATTCCATCAAGAAAAAGTTCGAGCACCCCCACGGGTCTCCCTTGTTCTCTTGTTCCCTTCCGGACACTTCCAAACCCCCGTTTGGAAACACATCATCGATTGACGTTAGTCGATTGCCCAAATGCCTTGTTTTGTCTTGTGCAAATTTTTTGGGCACATCATGGGCCCTTTTGAAATTTGGGATCGAAGGTTTAGTTTGAGGGTTCATAATTCCTCTCGAAAGTTTGAGAAGCACAGTGTTGCAGATGCAAATTGCCTTCGTCCGGTTGACTGCTCATTAAATAGATTTTTTGTTTCCTTTTTTCAGTCAACCACTCATTGTTCATCAAGTTAACCGCTCTCTATTCATCTGGTCGATCGTCATTTGTCTAGAAGTGATCTTATCGAACCTTTGATTTATTCAGTCGACCGCTCTTCAGGTGCTGGTCGACCGTGCGCTTAAAAAACTCACCCCAAGCTCTACTTGAAGTGCGTCATTTGATATCAGAGCCTATCTTTAAAGATGATGACAAGGAGTGGAGTAATTACATCTCAAACACAAGACTCGAATGTACAATCGCCTAACACGGAAGCAAAATCTGGCACTCAAGGATAAAAAGATGAGATGAGAGCTTCTCTTTCTACCATCACTGAAGGAATCGTCTTGGCTTTCTATATGTTCGGATATTTTTTCCTCGAGACAATCTTCTTTGCTTTTTAATTCCTTATCATGGCTTTGTGTTTGAAAAATTAGAATGCTCGATGAACTTGCCTCAATTCGTTGTAAGATTTTTTCAAACAAGGTGTTAAATTTATTGAATTGAGTTTGTCAACTTTTGGAAGGTTTTTCTTACCGTGTAATTGGTGGTGATGTGCATGGAGCATACTTTGGTCTCAAAAATTTCTTCATGGAACTCTAGGTGTCAATGGCTTTTTCTCCATCCATGCTTCGGTTATTTGTCAATTTTTCCCACCATCTTGAAGCTCTTCCTTTAAGCTTTGAAGGAATGATACTAACCAAGGTCTTCTTCGGAAAAATAGTTCTTTGAATAATCCTTTCGACCTCGTCTTCCCAATCCAAATAATCTTCGAAAAAATCTAAACCGCCAAAAGTAAAGATAGATGCCTCCAGTTTTTCCTTGCTCATAATGTAATCGCAACTCCTTGCCATTATGAAAAAAGGATATCATGAATTAGTAAGAATCATTTAGCTTTGATACCAAATGATTCACCAGCGGAAATGTAAAGAAATAACCTGTAAAATATGTTGTTGAAGTGTTGTTGTAAGTGGTTAAAGAAGTGTTGAAGAAAGAAGAATGTTGGCGCAACCAAGTGGCAACTCCTAGGTCGACCTCAAATGATCAGAAACGCTAGCAGCTTGTCCGAACATGTTATCCCATCCGGCGATCAAGCAGAGGGTCAACCTGTCCTTCATTCCCTAATTTTCTGTAATTTCAATTATGGAAAGTCTGACTTTGGAAGCTTGTGCAACTCCTTCATTTTAGAAGATTTTGAGCTGAACTTTTGACCTCACCTTCTTGGATGAATAAGGAAGAACTCCTTCAATAACTTTTGGAAAAGCCTTCAAGAATTAGAAGATATGCTAAAAACAATTCAAGTGGTCGGAAATAGAAAGTAACACAGCTTGCACTCCATTTTTTGATGACTTTGCAGATGGAACACTTCTTGATGGTTGGACACCACTTCACACAACCTTTCCCCCAAGGAGTAGGGCTACGGATTTCAATAAGAGAACTCACTCAACTCCAAGTGAACCCAATCTTGTGATACTACTCACACAAGGATAACTTTGGATGTAACTCACTAAAGTGTTTGAAAAAGGAATCACTCCTATTTTGAAATAAAGCAAGAGCTTTTTCTATTCAAACTTCACTTTCTTAAAACATTACATAGGGTGGCTTCAAATAGCCAATTACAAATGATAAAATAATATTAAACTAAATAAGCAACAATAACCCTAAATCGGCTCATAGAATAAGTTGTCTGATTTTCTACTTAATAGAAACTATTTTAATTAACTAAAAGAATATTTAATTAATATCTTTCTTTCTTCTTCTCTAAGTTTAGATGCATTTTGGTAGCTAATCCTTGTTGGTGCTCAGCCACTTGGATGGTTTTCATGCAAAAATTTCCTTGGTCTCCAAGCTTGGACACTTGGACTTTCCTTAATTTTTGCTCTCGGTTCAGTGGGCTTTTTCCATAGTAAGTAAACTCTAAATTTAGTGATCTAACTCTTTCTAAAATGCTTAGGAAGTCAGCTATAATCTTCATGAAGCACTCTTTTTTAAATGACATCGTTTGGAATGCCTACATAGTCAAACACTTGTCAAATGTTAGAAAGAAGACAGTTTTGAAAGTCCATCAAATATTCCACAATTGTCTTTAGACTTCCACCTATGTTTGACATTAAATCTCTTCATGCTAATCTTGAAAACTTGATTAATGATGGAATGGACCCATGGTCGATCACATAGTCTAAGGTATGCCAATGACATTTATGATGATTTGAGGCATATGAAACTTTCCATACAGGTGTTTAGGGGGTCTAGCAATGGCGACGAGTTTCTTGATTGGGTGGAGAAAGTTGAGAAAATCTTTGATTGCTATAATTATTCAAAAAAGACAAGATTCAAATGGCCTCTTTAGAATTTATTGGTTATGCTAATCACTGGTGAGAAAGTCTTAAAACTCAATGAAAGCATGATGGCGAGGGTCAAAATTCTGAGGTGGAGCATCATGAAAAAGTAATGAGATGAAGATTTGTGTCTAGCCACTACAAGCAAGATCTTTTCTTACAAATGCAAAGTTTAAGGCAACGAGTACTATCCGTGGAGAATTATGAAACTAAATTTGAAACTTTTAAGATTCAAAGTGGGATTTAAGAGCCCGAGGAGCAAACTAGAGCAAGACTCATCAAGGGTTTAAATAAGGAAATTGGAGATGTAGTATAATTACAATCGTATGTACACTTGAATAGAGTAATCCACTTAGCCTTGAAAGTAGAACAACAACTGAAGAGATCCTCAAAATCGTTCAGCAATAGCTCAACACTAAGGGCCCCCAAGGTAAATAAACTACCATCTAAACTTGAAGTTAAACAAATTCCTAACAAGTTCACAGTGGGATAACAGCAAGAAGAAAAGAAAATCAGTGGAGATACAATGTGAACAAGGGCTCGGGAAATCAAGTATTTCAAGTGCCTTGGTTTTGGACACATAGCCTCCCAATGTCCAAATTTGAGAGTAATGAACCTAAGAGAAGGGTCCAACAAAGTCAAAAACAAAGATGAAGACGCTGTAATTACTAAGGAAGATGAGGAGTCACATGAGGAGATGGTTTATGCTCAAAAGGGTTCTCTCTTCATGGTTATTTGGAGGGCTCTTATGATACAAAGTTGAGATGACATGTGCCAAAGTGAAAATATCTCCATAGCCATTGTTTGGTCAAAGATAAAGTATGTTCTTTAATTATTGATGAAGGTAGTTGCGTTAATGTTGCCTTTATGGATATGGTAGAAACTTTGCTTTAAGAGACATTTTTACACTCGACTCCTTACAAGTTAAGTTGGCTTAATGATAAAGGAGACCTAGAAGTGACAAAGCAAGCGACAATTCCCTTTTCTTTGGGAAAATATCAAGATGAAGTAATTTGTGATGTAGTTCCTATGGATGCAAGTTACATCTTATTGGGAAGACCATAGATGTAACAGCCCAACTTTTTAAGTTTGATAATTATTGAGGTATTACCAAGGGTATTCTAGAGCCCTAAGTCTAGGGATATTTTTGTTACGTTTTCCTTGCATACGCGATGTGACTAAAGGATGGGGTGATTCGGATATCGCATGGCGTATTTATACGTATCATTTTATGACATGTATTTATGAGGGGGGATATTACGGGATAGGAGTTAAGTGAGAAAATGTGAGAAAAAGCTGTCCAGGGCATTTTTGGACGCTTGCAGACGACACTAGGGACAAATAGTATCATTCACAAATGCGTTGCACACACGAAAAATGGGTTGGGATGACTCAGGACGTGATTTTGCGTCCTGACTTCACTGTGCAGTGGAGTTACGGCCGAAGTCCCGAACAATGCAAATGTGAGTTGTTTCGTCCGTATCAAATCTGTCCAAACTCTAGGGACTTTCGGACGAGTCCGGATGACTGCTGACGTGGAGTAGCCTCGTCTGTTTTGCGTCTATCTGATTTATGGACGCCTACGGACGCCACATTCGGACGCCAATTCACATCCGAACCTCGTCTGTGGATGGTAGGGATAGGGACGAGGATGCCAGTTCTCATCTAAAGCCATGTTTTAGCCTGAGAGATTTTGTTCTTGCAGACAAATGCGGGTGAGATCAGTGCGTCCACACTCGTCTGAAATAACCCAGACCAGCATAAATCTAGGGATTTAATACCAATTTCTTGGCATGTAGTTATTTACTACACCTGATTCTCAACAGGAAAATCCTCCCCAGCGTAGGGAGCTAACCTCTCCCTGCCCATAGCTGCATCCTCTCTACCTCTCTATGTCTACGATTTGTCTCCCTCCTTTGGTGTGGCCTTCAAGTAAGCCATTCTCTTCTTCTATTTCCTTCAGCTACATTCCTTTCCTATATGAGAAGTCCCTAAGAACGAGAGAGAGACCTGCAAGAGAGAAAGGGAGAGTGAGAGACCTGTGTGAGTGGAGAGTTCTTCCTACGTGGGAGTGAGCTTTTGAGTGAGTTAGCCATTGAGGGTAAGCGGGTACGTGAGTGTAGTAAGGTGTGAACAGCTAACCGTGAGTGAGCTGCTATGAAGCTCCAACTGCTGTGAGGAAACGTGAAGGGTTGGACCCTTTGCTGTCCGTATGTGTTCTTTAAGTTAGGTAAGGAATTAGGGGTGTCTTGGCTTGTGGAGGCCCTGCACCACAAGTAGAGTGCGTGAGTGTGGTATTCCTTGGGTTTTTAGTTCTTTTCTTGCATTGATAGCTCTATGATTAATAATCTTCAGTTATTTCCTTTCCTTGGATGATTTCCTATGTTATTTCCTTTGTTGATACTCTTTGGATTTCCTTGTTGTTAAATTCTGTAGTTCTTAATATTGATGAAATGCTTAGGAAAGTAACGAATGTTTGATGAATGCTTGCTAATGGATGATAGAGTAGGAACAAGTTCAGAGTTTCTTTGACGAAGAGTTTTAATGTGGATATGTTTGATTGAATTGTTCCCCATTTTACTTGTTGTTTAGTCATTGATTATAACGTTGTTATTTCCTTCTGTTGATCTGCCATCATCTGTTCGCTTTATTTCCATAATCTAGTATGTCTACTCGTTAACCAATTTAGTTAAATGTTAGTCAATAAATGCTAATCCATTGAGTATGCTAACCATTCTAGTTAAATGATAATCATTGGAGAATGTTTACCCATTTAGCCCTATTTAGTAATCTAAGCTTGTAATAAACAAATTTAGCTAAGCATGCCAACTAATTAGTTAATCAAAGCATGTAGACTAATTAAGTGGTGTTTATAACCTTAATAATTTTAATTAGTTAAGTATGTTAATTAATTAGACTTGAGCATGCTAATTAACTAGAGTAATTAACTTAACTAGAAATTGAGCACGTTAGTCGACTAGAGTAGTTAACTTAATTAGAAATTAAGCATGAATAATTAACTTAAGTATGTGGCTAACTAACTAAAGTAATTGTAATTCTTTCCTTAAAGTATGTGGCTAACTAACTAAAGTAATTGTAATTCTTTCCTTAAACACGAAATTAATTAGGATCACTAATTAACCAAGAAACGCCCTGTTTAATTAACTAGCTTAGCTAATTAACTAATTATTCTAAACAAGTGAACTAAGTAGTCGATGAGCATGTTAATTAATCTAATTAATAAATTAGTCGTTAAACAACTAATCAGAGCATGCTTAACTTGTGGCTTAATTAATAAGTGTTAATCATTTCGCTAAGCATGTTAACTAACTAGCATAACAATATATTAACTAGTTGAGCATGTAATTGATTAGCATAATATAAGCATGTTAACACTAATTCTAACTAGGGTTGAGCATGATAAATAATTAGAGCACTTAACTAAACCCTAAGCATGTTGACTAATAACTTTAAGTAGGATATCTAACTAATGAATTGAGCACATTAATTAATTAGGATAACTAATTAGAGTGACCAATGAAATCTTCCTTAGCATGTAACTCACCTAGGATAACTAATCAAAATAAACACCTAGATTAATACGTGTAGGAAGTAGGTAAATGGACTAGGATAATTGATGTGCCTCGAGGACCCGTCACTTGAGCCCGAGCCAAGGGCTCCTTTATTTTCTAACTTTTTATTTATTTTGTAGGTTTTTGAATCCAAATAAACAAGGAGGAGTGGGCATTTAGACTAATGGAGATCTTGAATTCTTTTGGAGGAAATTGTGGGTTTTCCAATTCCGCCTAAAATCTGACCCTCGGCTATTCAAGGGCAATTTGGACCATTAAGACGACTTTCTTTCCATTTTGGTTCTTCATACCAAATGTAGCCAACATCCAGAGCTTTCCAACAAGCTATTAGACGTTATATTTGGTTATCGTTTGCTATGTCAAATGTCTCTTTTACAGAGACTAATTTCCCAAACTCGGACTTATTGTTTATGTTTTATTATTTAGGGTTATTTTAGTAATTTTCTGCTAGGGTATTTTGGTCTTTGACCTATTTTGTAAACCCTAGGGTTTAATACCCCTTCTTGCTGATGAAAGACCAGTTTTTGAAGAATAGAATTTTGAAGAGCTAAGCTCCTCCAAAACCGCGGCCAACCCCTCCACAAGCGCCGATTCTCATCCATCCCTTGCAAGGGTCCTCTTGAAGATTCTCATCCTTGCTAACCCGGGTTATTGCCTCTTCCATTCCTCTTTTTCGTAAGGGGTGAATGTGGTGTGGAGGTAAGAGAATTTTTCCCCATTGGAGATAGTTGGTTTCGGCCAACCCAAAGAGACGCCCTCTCACTTAGGAGGTGCTGCAACTCCCTTGGTGTTCCTTTCTTTATTCTGGTGCTACTATTGGATTTTGTTATTGATTGATGAACTATGGATATGTGGATCTGATATAGGTTGGTTGTTGGAGGTATTTTTGTGGAATTTATTGAATTTAAAGGTGATGAATTTCGGAATAGAGTGAACTGCTGAATCTGTGTTTTCATTATTGATTGTGTTATCGCTGATTGAGGCTTCTGTTTGGAGTATTTGCGTCACTCTTTTCTGGTTAACGTCTTCTAGAGAATTGTTTGAGCTTGAGTAAGGGAGCTACTCTCCAAAATTGAACTTTATTCGATGTATGCATCTCGAGTTATGTCGTTTTGAGTAAACGTTGCTGAAACTGCCCTGTATAAAAACAGTTTTTGGGTCATTGGTATTTAGAGCATAACTTCTGATCTAGAATGGTTTTCTTTATGGAATTTTGACACGAGTATTGTGGTTGTATTGAGGACAGCTCTACCAAGTTCCAGTTTGATCTCACGCACAAATTGAGAGTTAAGTTTGATTGATTGTTGCTGATTCAGTGAACTGTATTTTTCCCGAACAGATTTAACAAAGGTTCCCCATTTGTTTCTTGGAACCTGTCAATAATTAGCATATTAGTTAATCGTATTGTGTTCTATTAATTCGAGCATGTTTTCCTTGTTTCAATTCATTGTATAATGTTTTGATATGGGTGTTCAATTTCTGTAATGTCTTATTGAGTGCATTCATTGTTTGATTCCCTTATGTGTTTCGCTGCTTACAAATCCATATTTCCATTGTTCTTTAATATGCGCTTTCAATTTCTGTTATTCATTATATACTCAATTTCAATTATAGTTACTTTCATTTCAATACGAATGTCATTTACTTTCCTTATATGCGCAATGTGAACTGCATCATGCATCATGTTAGGTTGAGAATGTATGGTCATGCATCATATTAATAGAAAGTAGTAGGGAGTGCCTCCTTGGTGGTGGTACTCGCACATGCATAAGTGAGGTAAAATGTCAATAAAATGAAGGAAATGGGATGTTGGGGGGCGAATGGTTAGTGGGTCTAGTCTGCAGCTAGGTGATGCCCCCTACGGTGTTGGGAACGGGGACCTAACTGCAAGTAAAAGGTTAGATCCGATCCACTATTCCATCCCCTATGAACCCTCCAATCTTCTGCTCGTTGTACGAGTAATGAACGAATGAACGAAAGTAAAGTAAATAACGAACGAACAACGTAATGAAAGGATTGGTTTGGGTGGCCCCCATTCCAAAAAGGACTAAAGAGAGGCATATCATAATTGCATTAACCCTTTTCCTTACTAAGCCTTTGGGCTTATAGTTACTTTGGTGTAGGTGTAGGTACTTGTCTACGAAAACGACGATAACGATGAATAGATAATAAAGTACGGATGAATGAATTGCACGAGCGAGATTGTGGTTGGCCAGGCTAAGTGAGTAGACAAGAGAAAACAATTAATATTAAGTGTATTAATTATTTAGTTCTTTCATTAAGTTCTTTCATTAAATTATTTACACTTCTGTAATGATTTTAATTGGTTTTCATAACGAGTTTTAACAAAAGGTTAGTAGCGGTCCGGTTTAGCATTGCACTCTGATATCATTTTAAAAGAGTTTTACAAAGTTTAAATTTTTATGCATTTTAAAGGATTTACAAAAAAAAGAGTCGTTACAATAGTAGTTTCATAGGAGGGCTATCCATGACAGGTATACAAACTCGTTCAACCATGATGGTAAAGAGGTCAAGTTAGCCCCTTTACGTCCGGACCAAATAAAAATCAAGCTTCAAACAAGAAAAGAGAAGACTAGCAAAGAATCTCTGTTTATATCAAAGAATGAGTTGAATAAAGCATTATCAAGTTGCAAGCTCCTTATGATGATTATGTTTCGAGAAAGGCTTGAAAAGAAAAGAGTAATTCTAGAGTCAATCAAAGCTCTTATTGAGCAATTTCAATATATTTTTTCTAGAAGAACTTTCTTATGGACTTCCCCTTATTTGAGGCACTGAGCACCAAATAGATCTTCTACCATGAGTTATCTTACTTAACAAAACCTCTTATAGATTGAATCTAGAAATGAGAAGGTCTACTCTAAGAATCATTAAGTCCTTGTGTTGTTCTGACATTAATGGTACTAAAGAAAGATGGCTCTATGAGGATGTGTGTGGATGGTCAAGCCATCAACCAAATCACCATCAAGTACCAATTTCTGATACCAAGACTTGAATACATGTTCGGTGAATTGAACAGCTTCATTATATTCTCAAAGGTAGATCTCAAGAGTGGCTACCATCAAATCCGCATGAAAGAAGGTGTCGAATGGAAAATTGCATTCAAGACCAACTACAGACTCTTTGAGTGGCTTGTGATGCCTTTTGAACTTTCAAATGCTCCAAGCACCTTTATGAGACTCATGCATCATATGTTGAATGAATACATGAAAAAATTCATTGTAGTATATTTTGATGATACCTTGGTGTATATCACGTACTAGGATCAGTACTTTAGCCATCTACAACAATTATTCGAGACCCTTTTGAGAAGCCAAACTTTATGGTAATCTAACAAAATGTTTGTTTGTACAGGAGAAGGTACATTTTCTTTGGTTTATTCTTTGATGTCGTGGTGTTGAATTCGATAAAGAGAAGTTGATAGCTATCAAAGAATGGTCAGACCATACCAATATATCAGAGGTGCATTGTTTCCTTGGCCTTTTATCATAGGTTTGTCAATAACTTTAGCACAATCATGGCCCCAATTATGGATTGCACAAAAAAAAAAAAAAGAAAGGAGTTTCATTGGCGTCACCCTTTTCTCTTGACTATTACAAGGCGTCATGATGTGCTAATGAAAGAAGGGTAAGAAAATAACTTGTGAGTTGGTCGATCGTCTGTAAAAGACCTGAATGACCGAGGTTTAAATTTGTGGAGAAGCGGATGATCACGTGATGAAGGAGAATGACCACAAATGATCGTCCGCAAATTCGTAGGTAGAAAACCGATCGGATGGCTAATGGAAAAATAAAACAGATTCGAACATCCGCAAATTGTCCAGTCGAATGGCAGTCGAACGGCTAAAGAAGGGAGATCGTCCGGGTGGGCAAAACTTCCTTCAATTGTCATAAACACTCTATTGGAAGGTCTAACTTTGGGAATCCATACCTCCCTCAATTTGGAAGCTGGAACACGACTTCCCTAATGAATGAAGAAGAACTCCTTCTAGAAATAATAGTAAGATACTCCACGGATTTGGAAATATACACGAGAGGAATAGATTGGCTGGAAATAACAAAAAGTCACAACTTGCACTCCCATATGGATGACTTTGCCAATGAAACTCCTCTTGAAAGTTAGACACCTCTTCACACACTCTTCCTTTGAGAAGTAAAAGTATGGATGCCAATAAGAGAGACTACTCAACTTACAAGTAACCTAAATTTGTGATGCTACACACACAAAGAACTTTGGATATAACTCACCAGAGGTTGAAAGAGGAATCACTCCTATTTTGAAAACAAAGCTAGAGCTTTTACTATTCAAACTTCACTGTCTAAAATACACATACTAAATGGCTTTATATAGCCAATTATAACCATGAAATGGGGAAATAACAATATAGGAAAGTCAGCTAATACTCAGTCATACTTCGCCGATTACTATACTAGTTTTAGGTAACTTTCTAAAGTAATTATTTAACTATTATTTGTTGGTTTTTCTTCCATGTTTTGGTGGCTTTTGGAAGCTACTTTCTCTTCAAGTTTTGCCACTTGAATGGTTGCCATATCCATGCAATATTAAGCCTTCCTTTTGTCTTCTAACTTGGCCGATTAGGAAGCTTTACATAACTCTTCTTCTCTTGATCTTTCTTGCCCTTCAAGCTTGTCTTCTAGGGCTCCCCTTCTATAGTAACATATGTGTGGGCCTCCCTTGGTCTTCATGGGTTGGGAGCTCCTCCATTTGGGCCATAATTAAGCCACTTTCCAAATAGTTAGAAATGTAGGTATTGATGAGTCTTTGGGCCCTTGCTCGTGATTAAACCTTGTAGTCCATCACGTCACCCTAGATGCAGTAGATTGAGTACAATAAGTAGAAATGTAAAATACAACTTTGGGACCTAACTCTCTCAAATGAAAACTCTCAAGTTTAGGAGTATGAGAGTTAAGCTAGGCACTCAATTGTTTTAAGTGTTAATTATATTTTAAGCATGTTTTGGAATGCAAATATACTCATTCTTTTGGATTGGTTTGGATTTGGATATGCTTATCATAATTGATATTATGATATTTTAGAGATATCTAATAAGTGTCGCCGTACTCAAATTTCTAATTAAAAGCAACGTATTGAAGAGAATGTTAAAAATTATCTAATGATTATAAAACAAGTCAATTGGACTTAAGATGGTAAAGTTATGTGAATATAAACTTGATACCTTGAATACGAATAACCAATGCATGACTTTTGACTTCATGAAGTAGAAAGTGAATGTTAGTGCAGGAATTGAGTAATAATGACTTGTAGTAATGTGGTTTAACTATTGGCGCAATAAAATTTTTTGGACAACCAGGATGCTAACAAGTATCACTTGCTTGATTGATGTGCAACGGATTCCCTCCAAATACAATCGAGTAAGGAGATTTTCTAACGATAATTTTAGTGTTTCCTGGTAATCACTGAGAAAAGTTTATTAAGCACATCTACCAAGCATCCAAATATAACTTGGAGTTATTCAAGATCAAGCATACGTGGAAATCAAGCACATATTTAAAAGAAGTATGAGACATTTCAAAAATTGCCGACAATCTGACCCAAGTAGTATTTGACATATTTGGCATCCTTAACAATCTCATATCAAAATGTGTACTTCATAAAGATTGTAGCTGACATCTCAAGTTTGTCAGAAGGGGTTGTTTTGTGAAATTTGGAGTTTGTTTGCTATGCCAAAGGGTCCTTGAACAAAGAGCTTTGTTTCCTGCTAAAGAAGCTCAATATCTCTTACCTGAAATTGAAGCCCAAATCAGTTTGAAGATGGACCTTTAAGATCCATTGGATCATGGCTGTACACGAGACTTTAAGATTTATTTATAGTTTATTTTATGATTAATTTTAGAGTCACCTGATTTTGTGTTGTCCTAGATCGAGTAGGTGTTCTAGTAATGTTAATTTCGTAATTTTTGTTTGTGAACCTGTAAACCCTAATTTCATAGGACTATTTAAGCTTGCTTTAGGGTTTTCCTACTCAATTTTTGATGAATTAAATTACAGAGCTTTCAACCTTTTTTCTTTGTTCTTCGCGAGCAAAAACCCTCTCTATGCTCAATTGTTAACAATTGGTGTTTTGTGTCTGATTTCTAACTCTTCATGAGAGTTAAGTTACTTTTCATTTACTGCATCTATAACATCCCACGTTACCAAAACCATTTACTTTGTCATAAAAAAAATATTATTGAAATTCTTTTATAATATATATTTTTTTATAAAGCGAGTATGAAGAAAACTATTCAGAGTAATTTAAATGGAAAACTAAACAATTTCTAAACATAGTTTTGAAAACACTTCTAAAAGAAATCCCTTATTAGCTAACAGTTACCATAGTATAAAAATTCTAAAATTTATTCAAACAATTTAAAACCACTTTGTCTCTTTCCATGTGAGTCATAACTCTCAGATCGAGCCCGGCTGTAATTCAAGTGCTCATCCAATAATGCCTCCTCCACAGCTATATCAATAGCTTCATCACACTCACCTACATCATGGGATAAAACAATGAGTCTAAAGCTCAGCAAGAAATAAAATGAAATACAATTTTTATGCTATATATGTATTTATACAGCTTACCATTTTACATTTCATTAATATTGTAACGACTCAGTTTTTATAAGCTTTTAAAAATGCATTAAATTTAAAAGTTTTAGAAAACAACTAATATCTTTATTAAAACTTTCTTAATTAAATCAAAGATCTTCCCTAAAAGCCGAACTGTTAAAAATCCTTTCCTTAGACTCGTTATGAAAACTGTTCTAAATAGTAGAAAACCATAGTTATAAAACCTTTTCTCAAAACATAGCAGAAGCGTAAGAAATTCCTTTAAAGAATACTAAACAAATAATTATGTGTTAATTACAAATTACTTTTCTCTTTTACTTTCCTTAGCCTAAACATCCACAAGTCCCGCCTGTGCAAATCCTTCATCAACTGCTCCTTCACATGTTCATCATTTTCTCGTGCGTGTACCTACACCATTAGCAATTGTGAGCCTGAGGCCCAATAAGAAATGAGGTATGCAATATGCTTAATGCCTCTCTTTAGTTCTTTTGGAATGGGTTCCGCCCCAAACCAATCTTTTCTTTACATTTCATTCTTTCATTTCTTTCATTCATAACTACTACATCGAGCAGGAGATTGAAGGAACCTGTGTTTGAGGTATAGTCTATTCTCAGTTTCTAACCACCTATGGTCGCTGGTCTCGGGCCTGATTAGGGAGGGGCTTAGTCCAAACTACCTGATTTGATCCGAACTACCCGTTTGTCCCCCAACTCCCCATTTCATTTCTTTTCTTTTCATTCATTTCATTCATTCATTTCCTCACATAATGCATATGAGTACCACTCCAAAGGTGGCTTCTTACTTGTTTCTATTAACATGATGCATGTCCTTAAAAAGCATTATCGTGATGCATGTTAACGAGAAGCAATAATAACAATGATATAAGCATGAAATGTGAATAAGTACTCACAACAATATATAAAAGTACGAAACATAATAAGAGCTACTAACACACTATACATGGCAATATATTCTAAAACATGCTTGGTAATTAAAAGAGAACAATGATATAGGCATGCTTGATAATTTAAAGGAAACACTAATGTAGTGATGTGCCCCAAGTCCCATCGCCAGATCCGTGCCTGGGGCACCTTTATTTTCCTAACTAGCTTCTATTTTGATGGAAATGCCAAGATGTGGGATTCTTTGAAAGATGTATCACAAGACGATAAAGAAGTTTCTTTTCATTTGATCTCTTGGGACGGTGCTTCACCAACCTGAACCGAATTCAACATTAGCCATGAAGTGTGGTGACGTGAAGACTACAAATATCATTTAAGGTCTTGTTTTGATTGAGTAGAAATAGTATTCTGAACAACAATTTTATTTGGTTTTCTTTTATTGTGTTGTGAGATGCTAGAGAGGTGTGCAGTTTGCATGAAAACCGCACCCTCATGTCGAATTTTTGTCATTAAGGGTATTTTGGTCTTTTGACCTATTTGTAAACCTTAGGGTTAAATACTCTCCCTTGGAAGATTGGAGGGTAGTTTTGAATAGAAGATAATTTTGTGTTTTTGAAAACACTTTGCCGCGGCCTCCCCCTTCCCTTAGCGCCGTTCTCCTCCATCACCCAAGCAAGGGTTTCTTGAAGCTTCTCAACCTTGCAATCCTTGGGATATTGTTTCTTCCAATCATTACCTTCGAGGTAAAGATTGTAGAGTGGAGACAAAAGAAGATTCCAACCTTGGAGAGTGTTGGTTTTCGGCCAACCACAAAGTCGCCCCTCTCACTAGGAGGTCCGCGGACTCCATTGAAGTTACTCTTGATTTTTGATTATCTTCTTTGCTCTTTTCTTAGTTAATGGATGCCCTCATGATCTGGTGGTTGAATGCTTAATAGTTGTTGGAGAATTCATTTGTGGATTATTGATTTGGAGAAGGTTATTGTGGGATTATTGTTGTTGTGCTGAATCTGTTTTTTTTGCTGGATTGTTATTGTCGCTGAATATGGTATCTGTTTGAGACCATTACGCCATTCATTTTGATTTGGTGTCTTCTGGTGATTCGTTCAGGATTAAGTCAGGGAGCTACCTTCCAAATTTGAGCTCCATTTGATGAATGTAGTTCGAGTTATTCCATTTTGATTGATCGTTGGTAAATCTGCCCTGCTGAAACCCTATTTTCAGGTCGATATTGAATTTGATATATCTCCTAATCCAGAGTGGTTTTTGGATTGGAATTTTGATACAACTCATCTGAATGTATTAAGTTTACGTCCTCCAAAATACAGCTCTAGTTCACGTGTATATTTGGAGTTTGATTCTTTTCATTGCTAATAGCTCAGGTATTGACAGTTTTCCGGAACAGATTTCTTTAAGGCTCTCTATTGTTTCTTAGAGCCTATCATGTAGGCATGCTTGGGAATTTAAAGAAGACAATAACAATATGCTAACATCCTAAACATGCTCAGAAATTAAACTAATAACATGCGATTTTCATAGACATGATAAATAAAGCAACATGGTAGAAACGTAAACAAACAATTAAAAGAAAGACATTGCTAATGGTGTAGGGCCTCCACAGGCCAAAGACTCTTCTCAATTTCTTACCTCAAAGCTTTATCGTGCATTCATACTTAATCTTTATCCTTCTTTTCCTTTTTCAATACCTTCATAATTAAAAATGTATTCAACTTGTTAATTTCATTGTCTTTTCGTATTCTAATTTATATAAAAATTCTAGAAACCCCTTTTTACACCTAAGTGGAACATAACTTATCCCAACTTGAACTATCCATAGATTACATTTAATATTTTCCTCAATCAGATTCAACCAACAATTACCAATCAACACCACAAAACAATCTACTTCAACGATCATATTTCACTAATCAACATTCAGAACCAAAACTTTAATTTAACAACTCACCTCACATAACAAGACTTCACACAATATTCATCCAAGGCATCACAACCAAATCCCATACAGGGCATGCTCTACCTACACCATTCACAGAGCATAAAACCCAACAGTGTATATCCAACGTACACACACCAACAGAGAACATTAATAACACATCAATATCCATAATTACAAAACTAAATCTTAAAGTAACAGAGCACCAATCCATTTCCAACAGTTGATCAATATTTCCTCATTATTTTCTACTCATCAAACTAACCTATAGCTTAACTAAAAACCAACATTTCCTCACCAGAAAGCAGGAGCAGCCCCGAAGCAATCCTACATTCCTCACCCTTCACTCGACTTCCAGCTTCAGAACACCCTTGTCCTAACAAGGAAAATGATATAACATAATTCCATAATCCATAAAAATCATTGAAGAGAAGGGATCATCTTACTAGAGACAGCCGAGAACAGCTGGACCGTGAGCTGCAACTCCAATCCACTTCACAGCCTCCCTAATACTATCTTCTCCTGTTTAGCTTTCTTCCTTCTTTTTTTTTTTGAAAGCTCTCGGACTCCACATCTCTAGAGAGCCCATCTCCTCACACTCTGCCATTCTTTCTCTCCTCACCCCACTCTTCTGTCTTTCAATTTCACCGAGAGGCTCTCCTTATCCCACCTCTGTCACAGCCATACTCTGACCAGCACCATACCTCACACACGTTGTACTATCAGTTCGCCAGCGAAAGTCAGATCGGTTCGAACTGCAAGCTAGACAACAGGCCTTCGGCCCGTCCAGTACGAACCGCCAGCTCTACCATCGACCCAAGGCCGGCAAATTGTTTCTTCACCATCGCTAACCCTTGCCGTCGCCATCCATCATTGTCGTCGTTCATCACCGGACACCCAAAATTTGCAGAACGTCGACACCCGACGCTACCCCGACCAGACCCGTGAGCCATAACCTAAAATCACTAAACGCAAGCTGCTCGTCATTCGCCCGACAACACACACCCGAGCCTGAGCTCGAGCTTTCCTCCCTCACGTTGTCCCTCCCGATCGACCTTTCTCTCCGTTGCTCTCTCATTCTCCCTCTCTGCTCTCTCTATCTTGAAATGGTCGAATGCTAGAAGAAATCTCGCCCACGCAAAATGGCCCTTGGCCATTCTAATTCTTTTTGTTTTCTCCCCAAACGGTTCACTCTCCCCTTTCATCCAAATTCTCATTATTTTAATCCTTTAATTTATTAAACCCTCCCCCATAATTTTGCTTACATTTTAATTCCACATAATCCAAATTCCTTTTTCTCCTTTAACCAAAAACCGTGTACTTATAATTTTTTGAACCGAGCTGAACCAACCCAATTCGATCCATTATTCTCCTTCAGAATTGCAATTTCAGTCGAAGGGAGGCATCCTCGCCTTCATCCATGATCGTCCAAAAAGTCCAATACTTTGTATTGATTCAAACTCTCACCATCTGCATGCGTCCGCAGGCATCCAAACACTTGCGTTACAGACGAATTAGGATGGAAAGCCTCATCCTGAATCATCCCAAAATGCAAGGGATGACTTGTGAGGTGTTTCATATGCGATACCCAGTCCTCGTGTCGTCTGTGTGCGTCCAAAAACTCCTAAATATATTTTCCAATTTAATCCTAATAAAGTCCTTAAATTATAATCTTATGAACACGTCCTTGGTAATACCCCGATAATTATCCAATTAATCCAAATACCCCTAATTATTTTCGAATTATCTTTATTAAATTTTGATATAAAAAGTCAGGGTATTACAAATGTTACGTATAATCACCGTTACATTTCGTTATAGAGAGAGGATACATCCTATGGTTATGTGTCACCACCATAATCATCACCAATCTCCTTTATTACGCAAGCGAGTGGGATTTCTAGTACAAGAGAAAGGATACATCCTATAATCCATGTGGCTTAACCATCACTCTCAAGGAGATACATCCATTAGGGGTGTCACCACCAATGGACCATCATCTTTTCTCCCAAACCCCCACACACCTATTTACATTCATTCATTCATTCTTTAACATACCATGCATATGTATCGTGTCATGTTCAATTTACATCAATATACATCATATAAAAAGAATCAAATTATTGAAGTTGTAACATAATCGTGCATGCTTAAATTAAACAAAGAGCAGTTGATATAACAATAGACAAAGGTTAGAGAACAATTTAATTAATCGAGTCAGTTCACAAAAAATAAAGAGATAACCAAAAAATCACAAGGCAATTTCCAAGTTATCCATCACACTGTAATTAATAGAGACTAACAAGACCACGAATATCACAATGCTTCACAAACAACAATCTTTCCATTTCTTTCATCCAATTATCATGATAATATTTGATTTCATTTATTCACAGCTTACTAACAAATTGCAAGGAGTAACTAAAGCAGAAATCAATCAACACACAAAATCCCGTGATGTAGGGCCAACACTGGCCAACTGCACCTTATTTCTTACCTCACTTGACGATTCTCACAGCCGTATGCTTCACTTCATGCCAAAAGCAGTGACCTTTCCTCCTTCACGCTTCAGTGCTTTTCTCCTTCTCTCTTTTGCTCTTTTTTTCTCCCCCTTGGAAATTCAGAATTTTTCCCTTTTTTCCTTCCATCCCCAACTTAATGGGAAGAGAAATCTCCTTGACACGATTCGGCGTCCATGAGTTTCCCAAATTTCATTATAATAAATCCTTACATTATACTAAAACCAAGGTTTTACATGTAAGCAAAATTCTTCGGGTATTACAGCATCTCCCTCGATTCCTTCATGGAGTGAAATTATTGGGGAGTTGTTAAATCTCACAAATTATCAAGTTGGAGAGTTGTCTTCATTCAAGAGAAAATTACACCCTAAACTTTTGAAATCCATTCAACTTAATCCTTGAATTTTTTTTTAATGAAAAGAATCTCAAACTATGGATGTGAACAAATTGAACCATTCAGTTAAAATTCTCATAAAATAATGTACTTGTCATGCACGTGGAAGCCTTAAAACAAACCATGGTTTTGTATTTGCCTAAGTTTGGGGGTTTGGTTGTTTTGCCCTAGCATATCAATTATAAAACAAGATCCATAGACCCATTGGTGAGAACTCTTCAACCAGACGGACAAGTTGGAGTAGCTGACACCGATTTGGAATGCAATGGTTTGAGAAAAAAGTTGACTAGACTTGTAAATGGCGTCGACTACCTCTAAGTCGAACACATGTTTAAATTTTCATATTTTGCTAGATTTCTGTATGATTCTTCATTTCTTGTGACCATTCTGAATTGGGGAAGCCTTGTTGATGCTCTTCAAATAGGACTTGGGTGAGTTTTTAAGCACGCGGTCGACCAACAGTAGAAGAGTGGTCGACCTGATAAATCACAGGTTTGATAATACCACTTATGGATGAATTGTGGTCGACCAAACGAACAGTGAGTGATCAACCTGATAAACAGTGAGCAGACCACCTGATGAACAGTGAGCGGTCGATCGAAAAAGGCAAATGACAATTTTTTTTAATAAGCAGTCGATCGGACAGAGGCAATCTGCATCCATAGAACTGCATTTCTATAACTTTTGGGAGGAATTCCATACCCTCAAACTGAACCATTGATCCTAGAATACGAGAGGGCCTCTCCACAACAAAAAGAACTAGTCAAAACACCCAAAAATCAACTCCATGAACTCGAACAATGAGACGAACGAAAATACAAATAGGCTAGTTGATGAGAAAGCCACTAAAACTAAAGTTCACAACTTTCTTTTCCAAGGTAATCACCAAATGAAGAAATGTCACGACCCCGAAAGCGGGCCTAACAGAACCGTCGGGTCAGGCGACCCAATCCTCTTAAAGAACCTGATCACCCAACCCAAGGCGTAAATTTTAGCGGAAGAATTACTATAATTTAGTACGACTCAAGAGATATGGGCCTAAGTTCATATATTGATCACGAGAATAAACGATGCATAAAAATAAATAATCCAAGAATTGTGCAACATATCCAACCAATAAAATTATGGTTTATAGACCTAGTAATAATAATGTCCTCACCAAATAATAGTTTTAAACACTTTAATCGAAAATAGTAAAATATGGAATATCCTCCAACCCTGAGTCCTTTAGCCGCTCTTGCCTTTACCTAGAATGGGAGGAGGGTCGTATGGGGTGAATGCCTAACTCAATAAGGATATCCAGACTAGATGTAGTGCATGTGAAAACTAGTCTTTCTCATCTTTAGAAAATAGTTTCATGCTTCTCTTTTACCATACATAAATTTTAATTTGAAAACTCTTTACCATTTTATAAAACCAAGCCCAAGGTCGTCGATGAGGCTTTTATCAAAAACTTGCTATATACATAAACAGCTATACCTCAAAAATATGTCATCACTATTTTTCTGTCTGAAAACGTTATCAGTGAAAAGGGATGGTCACTCAATGACCTATATAACACCCATAAGAGAATACGTGGCCATCTGTCGATGAAAACACCTCATGAGGCAGAAGAAAAAGATGGTACCTATGTCCGTAGACCATGCAGAGTACCCATCCGTGATATCAAAATGAAAGAGGTTGACGATGTTGGGTTGCTCCTCAACTAGCCACCTACTACATCCAAATAGACGAGGGTTGCCAGCAAGTGGAACTAGGAGCCATCATGCCACCCGTCACTTGGACAGGTGTTAGGAGAACAATTCCAACGACTGATAGCCTCCAATCCATGTGACTAAAACTCTAGCCATGTGTTGGGGCTCAAAATCCAAGGACACATCATCACCGCCATATCACCCTTTCAAATTTTAGGGCTTAAAACACTAGAAAATCACTGGTGCCCTATCACCCGTTCGCACGTACAAACAATCAATCTCCTTGCATTAGGAGATTGTACGGGATAATCTCGTGATTCTTTAGAGCCAAAGTTGCTTAAAACATTAAGAGGATTCCTCCTCCCAGTATATGCATTATATATATAAACCAAACCATGTACGAAAAATAAAAGTGAGAAAACATACTTATATTTAAAAACAAACGTGTTGTTGAAACAATCCACGTTGGGTTTTCAAGTGTGGTATCCCACCAAATAATATTTTTAAATCATGATACGATGCAATGCAAAAGGTATTGAAATCCATATTTTCACGGCGTTCTCTCTTGCTGACAGGAGCAACCATCTCCTCGAGAATTGTCTCGCAATCTTCGAAATCATCTAAGCTTAACAAACATGTCAAACATGTTTGTTACCAAAACTAGGAATAAGTGGAAGGGTCCTATACCAGGACTAGGAACCCAACAGAAGTGCAAATGACTCAATATATGTGATTCTGCACTGTGTGATCGACCAGGAATAGTGTTTTGGTCGACCAGTGACAAATTCAAGGCAATCTAACCACTTTTTAGTCAACCAGAAATAGAATTTTGGTCAACCAGCACTGGGGCAGTCAACCAATGACCAAATTTGGGACAATATGTCCAATTTTCCTTGGTCAACCAGAATGGCTGCTGGTGCAGGTTTTTGCCAAAAACAAGCTATTTTTTTCTAATTTTTTGCCTCCAAATGGCAAATACACCTACATAAACTCTAATACAACAAACATAATCCATCAAGGTCCCTCATATTTGAGTTTTTAGGCTCGAATCCAAGGCCAAAAATTTCAGACATAAAACCCTAAAAATCAGGGACGAAAACTTACTGATTCATGAACCGTCTTCGTGAATGTTGTTCACCTTGATGCCGTGAATCTAAATACTTGATCAAAACTTCGCGATTCTTTGATTTTGCCTTCGCCTCCTTCCTGCGTGGGTCACTATTCTTGGCTGAAGAAGAGAAAAATGTTTCTCTTCTTCTTTTCTTTTCTTTATTATATTAAGTTATTTAATTATATATATATATATATATATTAAATAAATCCAATCCAATTTTCTATACCAATTTTTGATTTGCTCAAAACACGAACCGACAACATTTCTTTAACCCGAATAATTTACCAATGTCATTCCTTACATTAATGTACCGCTCAGTAATATCTAATTTTACCGATTTTGACTATATGATAAAAAATTTACACGTGGCTGCTACAAGACAAATCAGATCAACTTTTCAACGCCTTGATTGTTTTTAACATAAAAAATTTATACGTGAAATATATTATTAAAAATTTGACAGGTTTTACAAGAAATCATTCCAACTTGATAATTTATGAAATTCAACAACTCAACGATAATTTCACTCCACAAAGGAAGCAATGGAGCTATAGTAAAACGATGATTAATCCAACTCTCACAAAGAATTAGATATCAGACACAAAATGATGATTTTCAACAACCAAATGTAGTGTGGGTTTTTACTCAACAAGAAACAAAGAAAAGAGGCTGAAAACTCTGTAATTTAATTCATCAAAACTGATTAGGAAAAACCCTAAGTTGAGCTTAAATAACTCCTCCAAAATTAAGGTAACAAGTTAAAAAATGAAATTATAAAAATATCCTTACAAAAACTCCTACTTGCTCAAGGACAACCCCCAGTTGAGTGTCACACAAAAGTTTATTAAATAAATTAAAAAAGCTAAGTATTACTTCACTTCAAAGACCTCTTTAGTTGTAATTACCTTTGACTCCAATTTAGAATCGATATGATTCCACATGCTAACGTGCTTCGACATTCCTTCATCCTTGTTATTTCGAGGCTCCTCCAAGCTCTTTTGCCACCTTTTCTCCACAAAATAAATTGAACTATAGTAATTGGTTAGCTTTTTTCCTTGAGATCTCATGACTAGTCCCTGTGGCACATCATCATCCTGGAAGAGGATTTGACCTCAAATCCATGAAATCTTCATCTTTATCTTCTTCTCCTAAATAAGAAAGGAGGTATTGAACGTTAAAAGTAGTTGAAACTCCATATTCTCTCAAAAGTTTGATCTTATAAGGATTTTCATCTTCTCAATGATTTTAAAAGGATCGTTGACTCTAGGCACAAGTTTAGATCTTCTTTGTTTAGGAAACCTCTCCTTTCTCAAATGCAACATACGAAATCTCCTTCGTTGAATGTCATCCATTTCCTTCCTTTATTAGCTTTCTTCACATACATTTCATTCTTTCTACAAATTTCCTTGCTCACTTAATTATGCATTGCTTTAATTAATTTGACCTTCATCTCTCCATCTTTATTAATCAACCCATTACTTGGTAACAAAATCAGATCCATGGGGGTGAGAGGGTTGAACCCGCAAACCACTTCAAATGGAGACTTTTAAGTCGTGCTTTGAACACTATGGTTGTATGTGAATCCCACATAGGGGAGTTGTAATCCCAATCTATCATACGCTTTTCCACAATAGTTCTTAATAGAGATCTGATGGTTTTATTCACTACTTCTGTTTGGCCGTCGATTTGAGAATGAAAGTATGTGTTGACTAATAACTTGATCCCCAATAACCCCCCCTATAAGGTCTTCCAAAAAGAACTAAAAAATTTGGTGTCCCTATCCAAAACTATCAAACTAGGAACTCTATGAAGTCTCACCACTTCTTTGAAGAAGAGATCAGCAATGTGATATGAATTATCATTTTTTAAGCAAGGTATAAAGTGAGCCATCTTTGAGAATCAATCCACCACCACCATGATTGCATCTTTACTTCTCGTTGTACGTGGCAAACCTGATGTGCCCCAGACCGGCCTCAATTTTATTTATTTTGGTTTAATTTAAGTACCTTAATTTGTATTTTAATTTGGGCATTGTGCGGTTATTTTGGTTGTTTTTATTGTCGTTCGTGCTTTTTTGGAGCGCTCGTTTTATTATTTTTGTTTAATCCATTTTATGTATTTGTTTAGGGGCAAGTTAGTAATTTGCCAATTAGGCTTAACCTAATTAGCAAATTATTTAAGGGTCATTTGGAGTCTGTAATGGGGAGTTGAATCAGAGAATACAAACCGTTTGGTTTCTTCAGAGCGTTTGTCGCTGTTGGAGCTTGCTCCAGTGCACGAGCCTTCCCGGTGAGTAACATCCGGCGAAGAGTAGTGCATCTAAATTGAAGCCACCATCTCACAGTTTCTGGTGTCTTCTCTCATACTTCTTCTTTCTCTCCAAGGTGCCGTCGTTGGAGAACTTGTCTGCAAGGAAGAAGAGAGCTGCCCCAATCCAGACTAGAGTGCTACCTTCGTGAGGCAGCCAAAGAAGTCAGAGACACCGCTGTAGGTGTTGTTCGGACCAGCCCGTTATTTTCCTATCCTAATTTTCAACACTTCTCTGTCCCGTTATTCCTTTGTGCTTCACAGAGTCTTTCTCCTTCATCTTCGTCATTCGTCCATCGTTTTAGCCATTGTCAATCCAAGCTCAATCATTCCCACGCCATCCAATCCCATCCTCTCCATCAACAAAATTCATCTCTGTTCCACAGAGGCCATTCCCCACTCAGATCCTCTTTCCCTCTGTCATTTTTGTCACTGTAATCTCGACCAATCCCCGCACCAAGAACCCGACTTCCGATCTCAAACCAACCGAAAATCTTCTCCGTCAAATTATGAGTGCAAAGGCTGGCCTTGCACTATTTTCTGATCAGTTCTTCCTCCTGTCCAATTCGTCTTTCTATTTTCTGAGGCCTTCGCTGGAAGCGTTTGAGCTTCCAACTTCCAGGAGCAGAATTCTTTGCGTTTATTTATTTTAATTTCTAGTCCTTCATTGTTTTGCCAAGTCAACCTCCATTACTCCACTCCTCCATTAAGAGCTTGCCACCTGCCTTACCCATTTATTCCACCCACTTGTTATTTAATTATTTACTAAACTTCTCTCTCTCTCTCCAAACACTATTCTCCATCTTCCTAACCGATTCCGTCGAGCCAGAACCCCCCCTTCCGACCCCGCTTGAGTTCGCCATCTTCTCCGAGCTCTCGTGATCCTTCGACCAGATCTAGGGCATCATGATTCACGTCATTTGGTATCAGAGCCCACTTCTCATCCGTTCCATGCGACCAGAGCTGATCAATCTATTTCACAAGCTGCCGACAGTGCTAAGATGAGCAGAATCGGCCGAAGTGTGAAGCATCGCCGTGATGAAGAGAAGGGGTTAGCCCCTGCCCTTCCAAACTTCAGTGGCTGGAGCGGCGCTGTTGATTACACGGAATGGGAAGGAAAGCTGGAAGATTTCTTCCTTCTCCACGGAATTACGGGTAAAGACAAGGTGGAGATCGCTTCGGCAAAGCTCATAGGAACAGCTCTCCGTTGGTGGCATCGGGTAAATTCGGACAGAAAGGAAATTGGCAAGAAACCCATAAACTCTTGGAGCAGATTGAAGCGGCTCATGAGGGAAAATTTTGCTCCGACTTCCACTAGAGGAGGCCCTTCTCCTCCACCATCCGCCAAACCTAGAAGAAATTATCCCAACATCAAGCGCAGCCAACAATCAAATCTTCAAGCCGAATTGCAACAAATAATTGATCGGTTTAAGAGCCTGTCGAAGTGTTTAGGCTTTACAAATCTTCAAGCCTTCAGCGTGCAGGATAATGTCATGGTGGCTGAGAAAACTGTAACTGAAGATACCGAGACCCCAAGGGAGCGGCTTGAAGAAGGTACTACACTCCCTGCCTTGGCCAAATCGAAAGAATTTTGGGGCCAAGGCAGGGATTCCGTCGAGCCAGAAGGCCCCCTTCCGACCCCGCCTGAGTTCGCCATCTTCTCCGAGCTCCCGTGATCCTTCGACCAGATCTAGGGCATCCCGGTTCACGTCAAAACCCAAAACAAAATACATGCTCAATTACACCCACAGATGGCTAAAAATCGGCAGGCATGTATAATCCATGAGGTTGTAGTCGACTCTTAGTTTTTTTGCAAATGATGCACCTTTCAACAATTTTATGAACTTCATTTGACATGTGCAGCCAATAGAAATGCTCTTTTACAACTTCAAGATCTTTTTTCTCTCGAAATGACTTGCAAGGCCACCACCATGGGCCTCTCGAATATGTGATTCTCGGATACTACAATTAGGTATGCATAGTTTTCCACCTTCGCACAAGTACCCTTCGATAATATAAAACCCATTTTCTGCTTTAGATCCACAATTTCCAAATCAATATCTAAATTCCTTATAATCAATATAAGCATCTTTGTAGCCTAAGAGACTTTAGGCTTTTTTATTTTGATGATGAGTAATTTAGTTGTTGATAAGTTGTTTATGAATTGTTTGAATTTAATATGTTTATCATTATGATTATATATGATCTTTATTGGAAATACCCTCTAAAACAAGGGTGCTAATCGTTACTAATATGTTTTTCTAAGTTCATGTAGCTTATAGGTTGATTATTGGGACTTAGAATATTGAAAATGTGCAAAACACGAAGTACAGATCGACTGGGCGGTTGACCAAAAAGCCTACAGCTAAAGCAGAGGAAGCAGTCAACTAGGGCCTAAAGCCGTCAACCAGAGAAATGACATATTGCTAGACATATGCTGAAGTGCAGAAGACAAATCAGCCTGGACAAATAAGTGGTCGACCAAAAATTTGACAGAGTTGAGACATTTCCTGCAATACATAGAAGCGGTCGGCCAGTGATAAAGAAGCGGGAGACCGGACTGATAGAATTCACAACAATAACATTCCAACAATCGAGAAGCGATCAATTAGACAAGAGGGTGATCGACCAGTCAGACAAAATTTATAAATAGAGGGACTCCGAATTGCATTCTAACCAAGAAAGAATCGTATTGAAACATTGCCGATTTTTCTAATTAAAATTCAAATTATTACAAGAGTCACTTACCCAAAATAGAAAAAAGAAAAATACATTTTAGTTACATAAATGGAAACAATAACATGTTTAAGGTGGCTGGCAATGGCAACAAGTCCTAGACAAGTATAGATCCTGACATCCAATGATGGTTAGTATTATGGGTCATCAAGTAGCTTGCCAATACAGGAAATTCAACATGGATATTGTGTGCTTGGGTTGCCATAAACGAGAAACCTAATGAGATCAAGTGATTATTGATGCCATAAGTCATCAAGTAGCCTACCAATTAAGGAAATTGGACGTGGTTGTAATGAGGTTAGATTGCCTTAGATAAGAAAGATGACAAGATCGAAAAGTGATTGGTGTCATAGATTTATCAGATAGCCTATTGTATTAAGGAGTTCAATTGTATACAATTGTAAAGAATTAATGAGACTCAAACAATAAATTGAAATGTGTTTTTAATTTTACACGTATTTGGTTATTAAGATTATTTCTAACAAATAGTTTTTTCTGTAGATGAAAGTTTTTACTAAAAATGAATAGTCGTTGATCAAAAATTTTCCAGTTGCAAACGAGTATATAAGTAAGGACATTAGTGATTAGAATAAAAGTCTAGAGGTTGAGATAAAACTTAGGGAAAATGACAAATTAACCATCATCGTTTGCGATCAATGACAAGTCAACCACTATCATTTTTTTTAACAAATTAACCACTGACGTATGGAAAAATCACAAAGCAAACATTGCTGTCATGTTTGCCGTTAAAGTGCTGATGTGGAGCCACGATGGTTCGTATACAAACTGTCGCGGCTCCATGGTTTTCCAAAAAAAGAAGGCTAAATTTGGCTTGCGCTGCCGCGGTGTCTCAAGAGACCACCGCGGTTTGGTATCGCACCGCGGCGGTCTTTTGAAACACCACGACGATGTCATCATTAATCGGCAAGGGTTTCTGGCCTCGGTTTTTGAACTCTGTCAGTATACATAACCGCTGCGATCCTAGGGCTCGGCCATTTTCACCCGAACAAAGAACGAAAACCTCTTGGCGAACAAGAAGCTTAGACCTTCTATCACAATGTATTCCCGAGCAAAGAAATTGGCGTTGAAGCGAAAGGGTGGTACGTCGTAATTGATACCACAAGAGCCAACAGTGCTAGAAGAAGAACTCGCCACGGTGGAAGTTGTCCAAACCGCAGCGGTGGAAGATGTTCAAACCGCGGTGGTGCAACACGGAAACACCGCGGAGGGTAGAGACACCGTTGCACACGCTCAATCGCAACCTGAACCCGAGCTTGAACAACGACCAGCCGGAGACTCATTGGTCTGGTTCCAACCCGTTACAGTGAGTTTACAGTCCAAACTATTCAGGACAGCGTATGCCAAAGCACAGTATGAAGATGACATAGAACATCGTGCAATTATTGTTTCAAAAATAGTAGATTTGGAGTCCTTGGCAGGAATGGGAATTCAACAATTAGTCTACGATGCTGGATTAGGCGGGTTGTGCCAGATGATGAGTAGTTATTGCGAGAGGATTGTTAGATTGTTTTACGCAATTTTGGAACTGTCCACGTAGCTATTAGAGGTGCGAACGTACATTTTTTGACGGGAGTTGAGATTGACTCCCAACGAGCTGAATATAATGCTTGGATGTGCACTAAAGGTGCCAAGCGATCAATATTATCATGTATCTCGGGATCCACCATTCATCACCCGAGGAGAAGAGCTAGCGGTGCTTAGATTGTTGCACCGGGATCTCAAGATTGCCGAGTACAAGAAGCCAAAGGGCAAGGAGCTGAATGCCATAGTCCGAGTGATCCACCTCATCACGACGTACACGATTTTGCCTCGGGATGGACATCGAGACCATGTTAGCTGAATGGATCTCTATTTGCTGGAAAAGGTGTTCACCAAGAAAAAAGTAGACATCGAATATGTCATCCTAAGTCACATGCACGAGGTGCTCAACAACCCAGCCAAGAACTTCCCATACAACTGGCTCATCTAGAGGATTGTTGAGCACTATAGGGTACCTATCTCAAAGAAAGAGTCGAGAATTGAAGAGACGGCCACTGACGTGTACAACAAATTGAAAGTGAACCGAATGGGGGTTGTCAAAGTTGGAGGGGAATGGGTACGCAAGACCATGAAGCAGCCAGCACCTCCACCCCCCTCAGTGCCTCAGCATTCAGCCCCCTTAGCGGAACAACCACCTCCTCAGACATCTCATTTGACTTCAATGCCTGAGGAGACGTCCAGTTGGATGAGTAGGATGGAGGAGCTCCATCATATGAGGCTTATCATAATACAAATGATGAAGGAGCACCTTCAAATGGTGCAAGTCTAAAAACAAAAAGGGGAGGAGCGAGCAGAAGAGAGGAACCATGAGCTGGTGGGAGCACTTCAGAGAATGGAGAGCCACTCAACCCGTACAGCAGCCTCTCCATCGTCCTCTGAAGTAACAGAAGCCACATACCATTTATAAGTTATTTACTTTGTACGCAAAGTCCAATCTTTACTTTATTTGTGTTTGACGTAATGACGTGTTGTTGATTTGCATCACCGGTGCCTTAAGCCGCCAACCTGCTCATCCAGTCGTGCCTACCGAGGTACAGGAGACAAGTGAGTCACAGCCTCAAGCCCTTAGAACTGTGTGCGTGGTACGTCTTTCATTTGGTTATATTTGTGTGTCTGCACTTATTCATGTTTTGTTAGTTTGATGGCCTTTTGCCATTTTTGTTGCAGTCTCGATATTTGATGGACATCTTCAAGAAATATGTTGTGCCAAATACTCGATAGAACGTGGAGACGTGTGCAGTTCTTGGGGGAAAGCTGCTCGTCGGTGATTATGTCATCACTGATATCATCTTCCCGGAGCAAGACGGAACGCCACATACGGTGAGAAGCCTTCTTTGTATCTTAGTGTATACAATTTTATCTTAGTACTCATATGAACTGATATAAAGTGCTCTGCGGTCAACGACAAAGATGTATTCGTGTTTCAATAGGAAAAAGGTCTACTTACATTAGGGTGGATTCACGTAAGTAACCATCTCACTTCTCCGGGTTGTCGTTCATGTTCACTGAGATCATCTAATATGTTGTTTACATTGGAGACACACTCAAAGTAGGGGTTGTTTATTTCGTCTGTTGACCTCCACACTCAATATGCTTACCAGCAATTGATGCCTGAAGCAATCTCCATCATCGTAGCTCCCACTGACAAAGAGCGGTATGTATTTTTCCTTGTGTAAATTCACAATATTGCTTTCCGCGTATTTTACCGGCAATTGTTCCCTTTACATTGTAGCCCGTACGACATCTTGCGGTGTACGAGTGAGAGGATGAGGGTGATCGACAGTGCACTAATCAGGTACAATTCCACGAACACGATGATCAATCCTTTGAGGGTCCATTGTTTGACACAGCAATGAACATATTCTTTGACCCGCAATTGTCTTTTGCAATCAAGCATTTGCGACCGAAACAGACTAGAAAGAAGAAGGCGGCGTAAGAATATATGTTTATGTAAACTTGTTGTAATTTATGTTTATATTACATTTATGTTGTAATTTATGTTTAGTTGACTTTGTTGTAAAATATGTGTACGTTGAATTATATGTTTGGATTAAAGATTATATGTTGGATGAAAGATGAATAGTAGAAAGGATAGTAGATGGATACTAGAAATGCTTGGGATTTTTTGCACGATGTATGAGATTAGCTTTGGTGGAGTAAAAAAACAAGGGAAACTTTGGCAAAATTTTTATAAATTGGGGTGAGGATAAGTGAAAAGTAAATCCTCCATGAACTAAATCAAGTAGATAATTAAAGACAAGTGTATGGAGAAACTTTGGTGAATTCAGTACAACAATTTCAGCAAGCCGCCGCGGTTTGTTAGCAAGCTGCTACGACTTTGCTCACAAGCCGCGGTGGTTTGTTATGCAAGCCGCGGTGGTTTGTTATGCAAGCCGCGGTGGCGTTGTGGACAAGCCGCCGCGGTTTGTTACCAAGCCGATGCGGCCTGTCCACAAGCCGCCACGGCTTGCATAACAAACTGTTGTGGCTTGTGAGCAAGCCGATGCGGCCTGTCCACAAGCCGCCATGGCCTGTCCACAAGCCGTCGTGGCTTGTCATGGTACCTATAATCAATTTTCATTCATCCTCCACAACACAACCAAATGTATGGAACCAATATATCAATTCAAATTGATGGAATGAAACAAATTGAAATTTATGAACCAATTCATATTTATCAATTCAAAATTTACAACGATAGCGTACAATATAATCACATATATATATCAAACCTAATTTATCAAACCAAAGTATCACGGAAGGTTAAGGTCCACATTTGTGTATGTTTGTGTTTGTGGACCTTGCGCATCACCCTCCTGTAAAACACATTTCAAATGACATTAGCATAGTTCAAATAACACTTGAAAAAGTAAACGTGATAATGGGTTCACCTGTGTTACATGAATTATGTCTAGAACTGTCTCGACAACTCTCTCGGGGACTATGGAAGGAATTGTCTCTGGGGGCTGTCTCTAGGACTCTAAAACTCATAAATGTGCCCTCCGACCTTCCTCTGCAGCCTCTGGCTCTGGCTTTGCCTCTATCGCCTCTGCCGACCCTTGCACTGGACTCACCTCCACCTTCGCACGTGCAAGAATTGTGCCCCACACCGACCACATGTCATTTTCATATGTCTTATGGGCAGCACTGTTCGGCTTGAGGCCTCGTCCACATCCCATATTCTATGTTTTCGTTCCTAGAAGCCTTTTAAATGGCGGTGGAATAATTGGATCAAGATGCGTCACAGGAGGCCACTCAATTTGTCCATTGACGGGGCGAACAAAGTGGAAGTACGTCGCCATGTATGTTTCCCGGTGATAGCACGCATGCACAAATTCCTCAAGAGATTTCCTCGTGAAGTTAATACACAGGACTACGTGGAGACACGGGATTCCCGTCAACTCCCACCGGTAACAGGTACAAGTATGCCTGTCCAAATCGATAGAGTACTGTTCGTCACCATTGCTAACCTCAAACTGGTCAGCTCCTAAAAACTGAGGGCTCCAATTTTGACCGGCAAGTTTTAGTTTGGTGAGCTAGTTGCTTATTTGCAGACACAAAAGGTCCGTCGAGCAAGTCATCTTTTCATTTTTTTCACAATCCTACCCATAATGCCCTTTCGTATGAGGGCTGGTAAGATGCAGGCATTGAAGAACTCACTGAGGTTGTTGAGGCTTAAGTCGCATTTGGTGTAACATCTCGTTTTTATTTCCTTTTTAAAATCGCGTAAAATTTAAGACTTTTCTTGCGTAAATACAGTGGAAGACTTTTCTTTTAAAACCGAATGTTAAATCCATTACTTAAAATCATTTTCCAATAATAGTCATTTAAAACAGTTGCAGTGGAATAATTATTTTCTTAAAAATATAAATAATAAACTTTTTTATGAAACGCAGTGAAATTAAAACATTATTTTACAAAACCTTTACAATTCATTTCCATTTACTTCTTCTAGCCCAAACAGCCACAAGATCCACCCGTGCAAATCCTTCGTCAACTTTCTTAAACTTGTTTTCTTGTTTCTTGTACATACCTACATTGCAAGACTTAACTAATGAGCCTAATGCTCAGTAAGTGATATAAAATAAAACAATCATGCCATGCATTTTAAAATCCTCTTTCGTTTTCCGTTTTCATTTCTTTTCCTTTTCTTTTCTTTTTCTATTTCCCATTTCTTTTCTTTTCTTTTCCCGTTTTCCATTTCACATTTCTTTTACGATTACGATCCAGAATACCCTGTAAAGAACATCGGACATACCCTGGACTTTATACTCTTGGTCCCAAAATACCTTGGAAAGAACATCAGGCTTACCCTGGACCATAGTCTCATAATGCCCCGGAAAGAACCTCGGGCTCACTCTTTCTTTACTTTATCGAGTGCCCAGGAAAAAACCTTGGGCTTACTCTTTTCTTTACTTTATTGAGTGCCCCAAAAAGAACCTCGGGCTCACTCTTTCTTTACTTTAACTTTACAGTTATCATTTATTCGTTTCCTTTCCCTTTTCAAAACCATGCAAGAAAACTCATTTTTCGTATTATTTTGAAAACCATGATACTCGTGAATGCTTACAATATCAGTCTCCTCTATGAGGCCATAAAACATGCTTAATCTAAAAACATATCATTAAAAGAACGCACAACATGCAACCCCTAACTCTTGCAGTATAGGGTCCGAAGACTAAAGCACAATAAGTATCAACTTACCTGCAATTCGTGGCACGTTTACCATTTTATTCTCTTCCCATTAATACCTTCAAAATGATTAACATTTATTTATTAATTATGAGCCTCAATTTTGATATCGTTAATCCGTTTATCCATTTAATAATTTATTTCACATTTTTCATTCAATTATTTTCACCGAACAATTTAACCAATATTTATCCATTTATTTCCAAAAATCCCAACATTAAAATCACATATCATAACCTACCATAAATCCTCATTCATTATCTCTCTTCTTCACTTCACAGTTCCATCATTTTTCTTCACTTCAACAATTATTATATATGCAGTCAACATATATTCCTTTACTTTTTAATAACCATCATGAACTTAATCCATACAAATCGAGAAGCAATAAACATAGAGGACATTCCAACCCAACAGAGCCTACAGAGCTTCCTAAAGAGTTATCATATTCTAACTTCAACAGCCAACATATTAATCAACAACATCCAAACAATAATTATAGTCCAACAATATTCCACTGTCACAAGTAACAAGTAAGTTTTACAATTCCACATAATTTTCCCTCGGTAAAACCCAACCATGAACAAAACCAATTTCAACAGAGTAATTCTTGAATCAAACTCATTAATTTATCAACAGAAAATAATCCATATCTTAATATCCAGTAATGTCCAGTTAGCAATATGCAAAATACTCGTCCAGTCACATACCCTCCAACAACATCTTAGCATCCAACAACTCAGCAGAATGATGACAGAAGAAATAACAGAGAACAATATACCTCCCTATACATATATCAAGGCATCAATTTAATCACAAAGCTGAACCAAGGCAGTTTCAATCATCAATGACGATCAACAGAGAATCACTACATTAAGGATAACCACTAGTAGTAACTGAACCATGCTTCATAAACCACAACAGAAGAGAAGCATTTCGTTACCTGAGAACACCCGAGAGCTGGCTTTCACAGAGTCTCTCCTCTTCCTCTCAGCCTTTTGCTTCTTTCATCACCAGAGAGTTCTTCCACAATTTCACAGAGAAGTCTGTCATTTATTCACCATAGCCGAAGACCCAAGAAGACAAACACCTAAATGCTCCAACTACTAGCATTAATTCTCCTCATTAATTTACCCGACAGCCCACCTTATTTTCTTCTGCTTTATAGAGTCGTTTGTCCTCTTCTCCAATTCTCCCGTAATTTCAGCAAGTGTGCTTCCCATCTGTAAAGGGAAGCACTTGCAATTGTCGGCCAGAACGAATGAACTGGGCAAACCACGTGGAACCAAAGCTGAAGCATCGGCCCAATGCTCCAGCCGCAACAATTGGTCGTCACAAAAAATCCCCTGTCCAATTCATCCATTCATCCCTGCAATTCACAGCTGCAAATCCAAGAAATCCAAATGCAGCAGCCACCAACGACAGACAATCAGCCATTACTTACCTTATCGAACGCACGTGATCGGCGCTCGCGAACCGACGCCTCACAATTCGTTCTTCACCTGCGCAGCTCGGACATTTCACATCGTCCGCCACACCGACACTCACTGATCGCCGGACCGAACCCCGCGTCGCGAAGCCCAGCTCCATCGTCGGCGACACGGGTTCTCTAGTCGCGGGTCTTCTCCCTCTCAGCTCTCTCTCTCTCTCTCTCTCTCTCTCTCTCTCTCTCATTTCTCAAATGCCAAATTTCAGAAAACATTCAGCCCTAATCCCCCTTTCTCTTTAATTAATGGACCAAATCAAACCAAGCCATTCCTCAACCGAACCGGGCCACTTAAATCTTCATTTTAATTTTTCTTTTAATTCTTCAATTCTCACTAATTTAATTTAATTTTTCCCATTTAATTTTAAATCCTTTTTTCACTCAATTAAATTCATCTTTAATAATGTAACTAAATCCTTCATTTAATTAAATTAATCTTAATCCAATTTCGATTCTTGATTTATTCAGAATATGTCTCAAAATAATTACTTGTTCAATTTGATTTATTTGATTCGATCTCCAATTTAATTCTTCGTCAATGAAAATCCAATTAATTATTAACCACATATTCTACTTATTATCCAAATAGTCTAACATCCAAATTTTCTTCCAATTAATTTCTTTTTTCCTTATTTAATTTTCGTTATGGAAAATGGGGATATTACATTTGAGGATGGAGCAGAAAGCATGTTTGGCCCAGTATGTCACATCTATTCCTCGTAGATAGTTGTGGGCCGTCAAATCAAGCAAAAATAACTTCGTCATCTCTCTCTCAAACTGCCTCATTGTTGTGGCTCTAGATACAGCCCACATTGCATCCTTTAACAACCTGCCTTTAAATTGTTTTTGAAAATTGTCATACAGGTGTCGGCAAAACTGATGGTCTGGTTGCCCTGCCACCTCTCTGACAGTTGGCACTAGCTCCTACAAAGATTCATAGTATGAGTGAAACATTGGTACAAAATACATAATATAAATACAAAAGGCAAAAGCAATCAACCACACCTTTTGTATGTCAGAAATGATTGTCCATCCATTACCAGATGGGGTGTTTAGATTTTCGAGCAACAATTCCAAAAATGAGCTCCATGAAGCCAAATTTTCTGCTTCAACCACTACTACAACAATCGGATACATACCATCGTTCCCGTCGATAGTGACAGTAGTGAGCAGCTGGCCCAGAGTCGCTCCCTTCAAGTAGCAACTGTCCAAACAAATAACCGGTCTACCACAATTCAGTAGGGTCATCTTGCATGCAGTCAAACACATGTACATCATTTTTAATGCACTCATGTCCAGGTCAACGCGCACCGAGCTTCTAGGATTAGACCTTTGAATCTCCTCGGCATAGGACCATATGAGCTTGTATTGATCATTTTCATCACCTTCGTTATTTTTTTTGGCCGCATTTCTTGCACTTCTAGCAAGGCTAGATGTGATGTTGACGTTAAAGTCCTTCCTGACTGTCTCAATTATGGAAGAAAGGTCTCAGTCGGCCTGACTTTTAAATCTGTCTAAGTAATGTATTGCCACCCATTTGGTAGTGGCATGACGGCTTTCCATCTTTTTCTGGAGCAAGTGTGAACGTCGTTGTAGAACTTTATTTGAAACACCATTTCACCTTGCATTTTTTAGGCGTGCAGCCGCCACATGCATCCTTCCTGGCAGGCAGCCCTCAACCGATGAGCGTCACTATGAGTGAATTTTATCTCGTACCGATTCTTCAACGCATGATAGACAATTTGTTCTCTAATTTTATTCAATGAACTATACTTTTTGCCAAGGCCCATATCAGTGAAGGTGCATTGTACTTGTGGTGGGCGTCTAGGCCTACTCTCGACCATGTCAATGTCTTTGTCACTACTAGATTGGCATAATGAACAGAGGTCCTCCTCGTGTAGAGTTGCTGAGACAGAATGCAACACAATTGCAGCTTCATTTCCAATTCCACGTACCTCATTCTCATAGGTAAAAAATGTGGATGTAGGTCCCACTTCAACTTGACGGTTAATAATAGATTCTTCAATACTCAAAGACGCCATTTCCCATTTCCTTTCAACAAATTCTTCAACTTTGCCAAAATGGCGTTCACTTCAGCTCTCAAAAATCTCTAGGGTTCTCTAATCGCTGACAAAATGTCTGAAAATATCGCGAGGAGTTCACTGGGTACTTATACAATTCGAAGCCGAGGCCAGAAACCACTGCCGATTAATGATAACGCCGCCGTGGTGTCTCAAGAGACTGCCGCGGTGCGATACCAAACTGCGGCGGTCTCTTGAGACATCGCAGCAATTCCTGGATTAACCGCAGTAATGTCTCAAGAGACCGCTGCTGTTTGGTATGACACCGCAGCGATCTCTTGAGACGACACCGCGGCAGTCTCTTGAGACACTGTGGCGGCTCATGCCAAATTCAGCCATCTTTTCTTGGAAAACCACAGAACCACGGCGGTTTGTATACAAACCGCCGAGGCTCCACATCAGCACGTTAACGGCAAACATGACAGCGATGTTGGCTTTGTCATTTTCTCATACGTTAGTGATTAATTTGTTAGGAAAAAAAAAGGATAGTGGTTGACTTATCATTGGTCGCAAACGATGATGGTTAATTTGTCATTTTCTCTAAAACTTATTTAGAGATTTTATCATCAATGGTAGTTAATAAATTTTGACATTCTAAGTATTTTATCTTTTCCAGTTTAATGAATATTTGAGGTTTAAAATAATTATAGGTCATGCCAATGATGTTTCAAGATTTGAAATTGAGATTTTATGACTTTGAATTAATATTAAATGTGTTCACAATTAAAATAAGAATTTAATTAAAACGTAGTTACATGTTTTCACATATCAATATTTAATTTTAAGCAAATTAAGGTTTAAAATTGAATTAGTAAAGTTTAATTCAAGAATTAATTGGAGAGAAAATTAGAATTTTAAATTAAGGCTAAATATTGAAGAGGTCAGCACCACTCCATAGTTCTAAGAATAAAAATCAAAGAAAGAGAAAAGGGCCACATTTAGCAAATTGACATTTTTTCAGGTTAATAATACTCCAGAAGAGGCCATGTCAATTATAATGAGTTATGTTACAATAGGAAACTATGGTACTTTGCATAAGAAATAGCTTTTGGTATCACAAGATCAAAGCCATTATATTGCCCCAAATGTGGTTGATCCCACTCCTTCCCACACTTGGCCGAATCCCATCTCTTGGCTGTCAATGCCTTCCATGTCACAGTCCCACCAGCCACTGCCATTAGCATCTGCTACCACAAGAAACAATACCTAGAATATGACTTCAAAACTAATGAACTGCAACAGCAAAATGGGTTTTTCAAAACGCTATGAATATAATGTCTAAAATTTGATCATTTTTCCCATCACTAAAGTGAATGTAAGTAAATATCAGATGATACTGACAGTGATTGTAAAGTGGTCTCGGCCTTGTGTTAGTGGCAGTGATAGGAGCATTCTTTCTTGCTTTTCGCTTGGGTTTTGCATCCCCTCCAATAACAACAACATGCTTTCTCGCCTTATGTTTTGCAACTGCACCTGATCATTCAAGTTCAAATAAAAAATGCACATCAGAGAACGCCTATTTTTTGCGACAAATTCGCATCTGATACTCCTCACATCACATAGAATCAATCAGTTGTTTTCACTTGGACAAATGCATTCCTTACAGGTATAAAATCTGCTATTATTCTGAAATCCTTCTAACTACTTTGCCAATAATTAGATTATCCATTAGGTGAGGAATACCTTTGCCGTCGACCCTCATAACTGGATACCATAAGACTTGCCCCAGGTCTGAGTGCCTTGTTTTTATATCAAATATGTCGATCACTCCATTGACCATCCCGTGTTTGAAATATTGTTTGTAGTGGAAGAGAATGTTCACTCTTTTATTGATCTTCCCAATTTCTCACTTATTTTGATATCACAAAAAGCATTAACACAATAACAAGAATTCTCGCTCACTCTTAAGGAACAGATATCTTAAGGATGGAAACTGAAACAAGTGAATCGTATCATACTTCACAATACAGGACTTCCCACTAGGATGATTCTACTGAAGCACTCGGAATGGAGGATCTGAGGTATAAGGAATAGAACGTCCAAATGAAACCAGTGTAATGTAAATGAAACAGCAGCACTATGGTATGTTCTTAATAAAAAATAATTGCAATGAAAATAAGGCACACGTCTAATTCTTAGAGCTTCCAATTAACATGAAGATATTTGCACAGTACCCGTCTAATTCTTTCAGCCTTAAGTCTGTGTTCCATAATTTCTGCAGATCTATCAACCAGTCTTGTTTCAAGAGCAAAAAAAATAAAGAATCTATAGATTTTTTTTTCACAGATATGTCTTAGAAGCAATTTGTATTTCATAAGTGAAGTAGATAGAATGGTATACCATCAGATAACTTCTTTCTTTTCCTTGATTCCTTGGCATCATCAGCAAGAAACCATTCGACCTCATAAATACTGTCTGAGAAAGCGCGCTCATCTTTTTCTATGTTTGTATGCTTGAATTGTTGCAAAACCACATCATCTATCGCCCTACTGGTCTGTGCAGCTTCTCGAGAGTGTTCATAGATGGATCTGCTTGAATCTCGAGGACTCAGCAGCGAGGAAAAGGGCCTTGACTTACCCTGCTTATGGAATCATCGACATTTAAGTTTTATCCATACAATTTATAGAGGAAAGAAAGGAATCGGTCAATTACCTTTACAGTCCCGGGAATTACAGAGTTGCTCCCAAAAAGTTCTGAGAGTGACATGGCAGAGACATTTGAATGATTCCTTTCAGCGTCTTCTTTAGAATTTTTGAAACTGAAATCATGAAAATAAATTATAAGATATCGACAAGAAATTATCCAGCTTTGATAATACCAGAAAATGAAGAGAAACGAAAAGTAAGTCTTACGGATTTAAAGAGCGAGAGCGAAGAGAGGAAAAGATTGACTGCTGTCCCCTAAGCATAACGGAAGTTGGATCACCATTCATTTCCATATACTTGGAAATTTCCAGTTCCCACGGCTAAGCCAATATCAAGACTGTACGCTTTTTTAGTTCTTCCCCAGAGTTCTGTTTATGGCGCCTTTCGAGAATTTTGTCGATTCTACTATTTTACCCCAAGATTTCGGCAGCCCGCCATTTCGGGGGGATAGTATTTTACTTTTATTTTTTGACATTTTCTATTTCCATTTCTAAAGATCAGTCAATCCGTGGTCACTTTAATCATATACGATTACAAGCAAAAAAGAAAAGAAAAAAGAAAAACATTGATAAGAAGATGTTTAAACCGAGGTAATGCACGTAAATGAAACTAAGAATTGTTGAGTGGGAAACATGCACTAATAATACTAAATAGGGGTGTGCAAACCGAACCGGAATCGAACAACCGAGCCGAAACCGGTCAATTCGGTGTGGTTCAGTTCGGTTTTGCACACCAAAAAACCAAACCTCTGTTCATTCTAATAAAATCCGAATATTTTGGTTTTGGTTTCTCAAAATCGAAAAAACCGGAACCGAGCGTATTTTAGGTCTCCTCGCCCCTCCTCTCCTTGTCTCTTCGTTCATCGTTTCGTCTTCTACTTGTGCGGCTTGCGGTGCCCGAATTGATCAGTTCCTTGTCTCTTCATTTCATCTTCTCCAGTGCTAAAATATGCACTCACTGCTCTGCTTCTTCGCCTAAAGCAGTAAACTTCAAAGTTCAAGTTGTCGGTAGTTGCTGCTCTGCTTCTCAATCGCCGTCTCTGTCCCCTCGAAAATTCTTGTCACCTAATTGGTCGCTAGTCGGTAAGTTGCCTCTCGTTCGCCACTCAATTTGTCATCCAGCTCCGGTGCAGATTTGCCCTCTCACCCGTCGTCCTCAATTTGCCCTCCAGCTTCGGTGCATATTTGCCTCTCGGTAATATTTATGGTTTTCAATGAAATTTGAGATTTGTATTTTGTAGAATACAGTGGCTACTAGCTTATTTATTTGTTCTATTGGTTTGATTATTAAACATCTTACTTTGACAAATTGTGTTGTCGCTCATTCAATCAAAGTAGCTTGAAACTGTGCCTAAACAGAGCATGAAACATCACAATCACTGGATAAAGTAGCATTGAAAAATTGTGATGTTGCTCATTCAATCAAGTAGCACGTTTGACAAATTGTGTTGTACTGTTGTTTATAAAATTTTCAACAGTTTCCATTTTCCATTAGCTTGTTTATCTAGTGACATGAAACTGTGAAAGTGAAACAAGTGAAAATAAAGGGAAAGGTCAAACACGAATGGCAGAATGTTGATGACTGTTCAATGTTATTGCTTTTCATGGTGCTCATTGTATAAGTGTATATTGCTTTAGATTCATTTTTCAATGGAACTTAATTTCATTTTTTTTAATCTTTCGAGTTTTGAAATGCAGGGAACATGCAGAAGCAAAGCACCCAAATTTTGATATTCAAGCTTGTTTCCCTCACTTAAGAACTGATACAATAGAGTGGTGATAAGGTTTTGAAGACAAAAGGTTGAAGATCTCACATATTGTTCTACTTATTTAAGTATGTGTTAATTCCAAATTAATCCTTTGGATTGATGAAATTGGTTGCTTCAAACTGCTGTAGAGTATATATATCTTCAGTGTCATTCTCTTGTGCGGTGGTTTCTTGTTCCTCTTTTCATACACCTACTAAGAATGATGGTTCAAAATTAAAAAAGATCAAAGTATATAAAAAAAATTTTAAATAAAAAAAAATTAAAAGAGGGAAAATTGGAACCGAACTGGAACCGGAACCAAAATTCTGGTTCAGTTTCGGTTCGGTTCTAGTTTCCCCTATAGCCGGTTTTGGTTTTGTAATACCAAAACCGAAACCAACCGGTTTGGTTTGGTTCTACATCAAAACCGAACCGAACCGAACCGAACCATACACACCCCTAATACTAAATATATGCCCTCGGGACCTCAAACTATTGAAAAAAAAGGTTATTAATCAAAAAAAATTTGAATTATGAGGTAAATGATAAGCCAAATCTTAAACTAATTTTGCTAAGAACTAAAACTTTGAACTAGGAAAAATAAATTAAACATATCTCACATTTTATGTTTCTGTTAAAAACCGTCTCTCGGATTCTCCCTCGATGTGGGAGAATGTCCAAGGATCAATCTTGGAAGGGAACGGGTCTACGGCCAACGTGATCTTGCAGGATGAGTGACCACACATAAGATGTATCTACAAAAGTATTGGTGATATCGGATGTGTTTGTATCTGCAAACGTGTTGGTGTGTAACATCCCTAAAATATCATTGTATTCAAATTTTAAATTTTAGGGTGCTTGTTTTTTTTTTTTTCCACGAGTGTTACAGACATGAGCTGATTTCTATTATTTATGTAGCGGAAGTCTCTATTTTAATTATTAGTAGTCCATATTTTTACTTATTCATAACCATTAAGTAACCAAACTTTTTTTTTTCAATAATCACCAATTACCTGCTTATTATTCATTCCTACTACCAATTAATAGGTTAACATATTTAAACTATGCAAGAACCGAAGTTAGTATTTCAAAACAGTGTTTGTCAATGCCAAACAATCCATTATTCAAAGATAGAAATTCTAAGTCCTCCCCCATTACAAAATTTACACGTTATTACCCATCCACCTCTCATAGCCATTGTAATACCTGGGGTATACAACTACATGTAAATCTTGGATTAAGTAAAAAGTAATATTTTGGTCATTGTGAAACTGTCACACTTTATAGTTGATATTATTATGAATGATAATGTTTTAATACCTTGAAGTGTATTGGATTTATAGAGATATGGTTATTTATTATTATTAGGAAAATTAGGATTAATATAGACTGCGGTCCAATAATTTATGTGATGAATTGGCGGTCGGGTTTGGCGATCGATCATCAACTGGACATCGATCAACCGGTAAATTAGATAAAAGAATTAGTGGCTAATCGATTGAGCTAGCAGTCGATCATGGACGTTGAATCGATCGACCAGTAGTCTGAGCGTCAATCTAAAAATGTATAAATGAAGTCGGAAGGCTTGAAGAGTCCCTGGAGATCAAAGTGTCGCGTCTCCTTGGTGTCTTTTGTGAGTTCAGAGTGTATTAAGGAAATGTTTAGTAGAAACACCAGAGGAGAAAGGCTTGTCTGCCTTCTAATCTCTTTCTCAATATTCTGGTATTTTTTGATTTTGTGTTGCTAGAAGAAAAGCTTCGGCGGTGAGGAAGGGTTGCTGCTACGTAAGGAGAATAAAGAGATTAAGTGAGGTAAGGGAATATGCATGTTCTTTGTCCGTAAGGACCTATATCACAAGAGTAGATTTGTTTGCTGCATGAAATTATTTGTTTTCTAAAACATTGTTTCTGTGATAGATTATTGCTCATGTTCTTCTCTACATGATTAGTTGTCTTCTCTGCATGATTAATTCCTATAGTTTAGATGTTAAGAATTAACCCGTAGAATTCTTACTCTGCTAGTGAACTGTTGGTTATTGTTCTGCTTGGATTGTTTTTGTTCTTTGCGATTTTCATGCATCTGTGAATGGTTTTTGTCCATGGAATACTTGTTATTTGGTTGTCCATATTCTAAATGTTAGAAGGCCAATCTGTTTTCCTTGATAAACTAATCTACTAATAGTATATTCATGAAGAAATGAGTGTTGGGTAATTCTTTTAGGAAGTATATGCCCCTATGTCAATTAAATCTTCACTACCACTTTTTCTTCAAACCTCCCATAGTCATTTAACTAAATGCCCCTACATTGGTCGACCATTTTTCTTCAAACCTCCCATAGTCATTTAAATCTTCACTCCTCCTTAAGCCATAACACAAACCTCCCAATTCATATCACATATCAAAATTTCAATACATCTAACTCATACATCTCTAATTTCAACTAAATTGCAAATAACAAAATACATTGCAAAGCAACTATTTACATTGAAAATATAGAATTCTTTTCAGATATTACACTACCAACTGCTGAAACATGTTGAGTTCTTTACATATCTATTTTTCCTTCTTCAATATGAGGTATAATATCTGGAATTATCACAAATAGTTTTAATTAGGTGAATAGGACAACTTAGAATTTCATAGATTATTTATTGTCAATTGGAGAATTTTAATAAATGAATAAAAATATTAGAATTATTAATTAAGTTGTGAAATTAGGAAAGCTAAAATAAATGATTTTATTTTATAAATAATAAAATAAAATAGGAATTATTAAAGAATTAGAAAAGCCAAATATATTAGAATTAGTAAAGAAACAATATGAAAACAATCCACGATAAGAAAGTTGAAGTGTTGGTTTAATAATTTATACTTTAGAATTAAAGAAACACTGTGAAGGGAGATTAGATACATTAGGAGCCGTTGGGTGATGATTTGGAGCAGTTGTGATCATTTAGGATGGAGAAAGAAGCTCTGCAGGAGTGTTTGATGGGGAGGACATTGGACCCTTGGATCGGTTTAGCGGAAGGAACGTTGCTCATTGGATTTAAGAAAAGATGCTTCCTTGGGAGTGTTTGATGTTGTTTGAGTGTGTGAGAATGCTGGATCATAAGATTAGATTAGCGAAAGAAACATAGATCGTTGGATTTAAGAAAAGATGCTTACGCGAGAGCGTTTAATGTCACTCAAACGTAGAAGAGTGTCAGGATGTTAGATTTAGTTTAGCAGAAGAAGTGTGAGTGGTTGGATTAGGAAACGATTCTTCTATGGGAGAGAAAGATGTCATTTGGGAGCATTAAGTAAGTTAGGAACATTGTCATTTCAAGTTATAACATATTTTCGCGGCTACGTTTTTTGTTCGCGGCAATATTTTAAGTGATGGAAACGGTGTCGTTTAGGTAAGTAAGTCTCAGTTATTAGTGTCAGAGCGAGAGCGTTCGCTTCCGCGAATAGGTTGGTGTATGCAATCAAGTTATTGGATGAAGTGAAACGACATCGTTCGATTTAATGAATTCACAGTCTACGGGAGCTTAAGCGTCTGCGTAAAGGATTTTAGCAATAGATTAGTACACATTGCAAATGATGAGTGATGGACAAGCTTGTAGATTGGTGTTTCTGCTAGAGTATTAGCTTTTGCTGAAGTGTTGGCATCTGCGGTTGCTTTGGCGATCCCAAATGTAAGTTTTAGGGTTGACCTGGCTGTTGGCCATTGATTGAGCGGGTTGTTATAGACGTCCGCTTTGGCTGTTCGTGCATCGGCTGTAGCTCGGGCATGTTTTATTTAAGTTAGTTTTCCAAATTATGTGCGAGCTATGATTTAATCTTTAAACGGTTGAGAAAAAGATAGAATTTAGATACAATTTTCATGGGATTAACTCCTGCGAGGTTCTCTAATTACAGTTCTTTAAATAAGAAATGTGGGGGTTGAAACCCTCTTTACCCTTGAAGCCGTGAGGACGAGAGAGCTTTCTCTCAAGCCCTCAGGTAGCTCTCAAGCCCTTAGATAAACCTTCCTCTAGGTTTTCTCAAGGTAGGTTCTCCGCCATTTAGTTTCTGGAATTTACGTTTGATAGTAAGTAGTATTTAAGGTATTCTCTATTAGCTAACTCTTTGTTTATTTAAAAGGGATAAGTCAGCATATGGAAAGGGATTAAAATAGTCAGACCTCCATTAGAGAATTTCATATAAGTGATGTTTGTATGTGTTTGGCCTTTGGCCTGCATCACAAAGATGCTAGGGTATTTATGTTATGATAATTGTTTTCTCTATGATACCTACGGGATGTGATTGAGGATATATTATGTGATGATGATCAATTATTATGTTTAAAACATTAAACTACTAATTAAAAATATGTTTATGATGAGAAGTAGATTGAGGATGTGTTTACTGTTATTTCTCTTAGAAACATATAACATTAAGATAGAAAGATAATCACTTTGGAGATGTTTTGATTGTTTGCATCTATGGTTGATGATATGGTTGGATGATACGTTACGTTTCATTAATTCAAGAATGTGCCATTTTGTTAGGTTTACTTCAAGGATATGTGTATTGTTGTTTGTTTATTGCTTATACTTGAGACGTTGATTGATGATATACTTACTGTTATAATGATTTTTTATGTGCCACAAATTGCTTCAAATCACAATCAAATGAGGAGCTTTTCTAACGATAATTTCAATGTTTTCTTTGTAGGTAATCATGGAGAAAAATGCATCAAAAGTATTAAGCACATCTATCAAGCATCCAAATATAGCTTAGAGTTATTCAAGATCAAGCATAAGTTCAGAAGATTTCTTAGTTTTTCCAAAACTCCCGACAATTTGACCCCCAAGTAGTATTTGAATTATTTTGCTATCTTCAATGTCTTATATGTAACACCCCAACTTTTTTAGTTGGACAATTATCGGGGTATTACCGAGAACGTTCTAGAGTGTTAAGTCTAAGGGTATTTCTGTAACATTTTTCCCGTTTACGCAATGTAATTAAGGGAAGGGGTCATTGGGACATTACATTGCATATGGATACGTGTTATTTTATGACACGTAATTATGGGAAAAGTGTTATGGGGTAGGAGTTAAAGCGAGAAAAATGTGAGGAATAGCTATCTAGGGCATTTCTAGACGCCCGCGGACGACACTGCGGACGAGTTGTCTTATCCACAAACGCATTGCACACACGAGGAATGGGTTGGGACGACTCAGGATGTGATTCTGCATCCTGACTACACTGTGTCACGTACTTTCGAACGAGTCCGGATGAGTGCAGACATGGACTAGCCACGTCCGATTTGAATCTATCCAAATCCTGGACAGTTTCGGACGACTGCAGACTGCGGACATGGAGTAGCCTCATCCATTTGGCCTCTGTCTGATTTTTGGGACACTTTTCGGACACATGCGGACGCCATATTGTGTCCGAACATCGTCTGCAAACGATAGGGACAGGATGGGGATGCCTTTTCCCGTCCGAAGCCATGTTTTAGCCTGCGAGATTTTACTCTCACGGGTGAATGCGGATGAGACTAATGCGTCTGCACTCATATGAAATAACCCAGTTCAACGATAAATTAGGGATTTAAAAGGATGAAATTTGTCGTGTAGCCCATAAATGCTTGACAATGGAGATCATGAAGTTGCCTCCCCCATGCTGGACACTACTCCCTACATGCCCAAGGCCATGCCTCCACGTCTCCAGCCATCCCTTCTCCTAGCCTACGTTGTCCCCTTCGTCTCCGAAGTAATATCCCTCCTTCTCTGCCATTCTCCATTCTTCAGCAGGGTTTTTCTTCGGGACATGAGAACCTGAGAGAGACAGAGAGAGTTCTAGTGAGTGAGGGAACTAGTGAGAGTGAGATTATGGGAAGTGCGAGTTAACTAATGTGTGCTAAGTGCGTACGTGAGTGTACTGCGCGAGCTTAGGAACCATGAGGCTTGGAGTGCTGCTGTCCCTGAGTGAATTAGTCCATCAATTTAGGTAAGGTTTTGGGTGTGTCTTGGTCAGTGGTGGCCCTACCCACAAGTAGGTGTGCGTGAGTAGTGTTAGTTTTCCTTGAATGATTACTTGTTGTGCTTTCTTTGTTGAATTCCTTGCTGTAAATGCTCTCTGTGTTGATGATAGTGTAGAATTTTTAGTGTGCTGTAGCTTATTGTAGTTCTGTTCTTGTTGTTAGCTCTGTTTAGTCATTTACTTTGATTTGTGGTGATGAATGATTAGGTTCGAATGTGATGAATGTAGAATGATAAATGGTTATGTGAAGTCCGGGAATGAGCTAAATGAGTTATATGCTATTCTTGGATGTTTACTTGCCGTGTAGTTATCGTTTTTATTTGCTGCCATTGTTTAGTCGCTATTTGTGTTGCAGGTTGCTACCTTTGTGTTTAATGCAATAACGAAAGCATATTTAACATGTTAATTAACTTCACTAGAATAATTAACTAGAGTGGCATGTTAAATTAACTAGTACGTTAACTCAACTAAGCTTTAGGCATGTTAATTAACTTAGATAATAATAATGGTAGCTAACTTAAATGTACCTTACTTGAGCATATAATTGGTTTGAATAATATAAGTATGCTAATTGATTTAATTAAAAACTAATTAACTAAACTTAAGCATGATGAACAAATTTACTGGAGTTAACTAAACATCTGAGCATGAAATTAACTAAGTATGTAATCTGAACATGTAATTAATTAGGATGAGCATGTGATTAATTAACTAGAGTAAGTGATCAACTTAAGCATGCAATTAACCCAAGCATGTTAATTATTACTTAAGTATATCAATTAGCTAAGCATGTTAAATTAACCAGCATGTTAACTTAGCCAGGTCCAGCATGTTTAAATGTTAATCCATCGAGTATGCTAACTACTTTAGTTAAACAATAATTGACTGAGCATGTTAATCTAATTAAAGTAAATTAACTAGACTTGAATGATTAATTAGACTTGATGCATGTTTATTTAACTAAATAGTTGTCTAAACTAACTAGGTTAATTAACTAGATCTAGACTTGAGCATGAAATCAATTAGAGTAAACGACTAGACTTAACTTGAGCATGAAATCAATTAGAGCAAACAACTAGACTTAAGTATACGTAATATGTTAATTAACTTAACTAGTTGTCTAGTTCAGTATACTAGTGAGCATGTTAATTAACTAGAATAATTAACTACATGAGCATGCTAATTAACTAGACTTGAACACGACTAGTTAAGTATGTTTAATCAACTATGTTTAATCAACTAGCTATGCATGTTTAATCCTTTAAACTATTAAAAGTATGTTCAATTTACTAGCATGTACAATTAACTGACTAGCATGTTTGTTAATTACCTAGGTTATGCCATGTAATTGTAATTAACATAATTAGCATGTTTAATCATCTTCTTTTCTTGAGCATGTAATGAACTAGGTTAACATTAATAGGTTATTCTTCCTTGTTAATATTCTGTGTATTTCTCTTTACCATAATTTCTTTTAATATAATTATATTGTCTTTTGCTACAATTTCCCCTTACCATGCTTTACTTTATTAGAAAGTAGAATTGAATGATAAAAAATATGAAAAGAGAATGAATTAAACGTGAATGAGTTAAGGGTCTCATTATTATGTGTGTGTATGTTTCGAAATTTCTTTGTTATTGTCTTCCTTATGTTTGTCTTCTTGTGCTCATTGTGTTATTTGTGTTCATCGTAAACTATAAACCTGAGTAGGTTAATCAATTGGTACACCTAACTAGAATAATAAACGTAATTAATCCTAGAACAATAAATGTATGAAGCATGTAAATGGACCAAGAAATTAACTAAGATATCTAATTTGGATAATAAACGTAATCCTTAAGCATGCAAATTAACAAATTAGGATACTAATAATGGCATCCTCAAAGTATGCTATGAAATTAGGATAACTAATCAGGAAAAATAAATATAATCCATTTTTGAGCATGTAAATTAATTAGGACATCTAACTACCATGATGAAGGTAGTTACTTCTTGAGCATGTTTAGTTTATTGTTCATTCGCTATTTCAATTCGATATTGTACTTGTCTTCTGTTGTGCACAGTTATTACCTTCTATTATATGCTTTACTTTATTTATATGCGCAATTTCAATTACAGTTGTTTTCAATCACTTTCATTTAGTATACACACTTCAATTTTTGTTAATGTACGTTATAACGCATCATACATTATGTTATGATGAGAATATATGATCATGCATCATGCTATTTGAAATCAATAAGGAGTGCCGCTGTGGGGTGGTCTCACATGCTTGAGTGAGGAAAATGTTAAAAATGAATGATAAAATGAATTGGTAATCAGGTCTAGTTTGGCAACTAGTATGCACCCAGGAGGCTAGTAGTCTAGCAACTAGTATACACCTAGGAGGCTAGTCTATAATGGAATGAATGGAGAGTTGGTGGCTAGTGGGTAGTCCGGTCTAGTCTGGCAGCTAGGCACAACCCCTACCTTAAGGGGAACAGGACCTAGTATGCACCCAGGGGACTAGTCTGATAAACTATACCACCCCATATGGGTCCTCTAATCTTCCACTCGATGTATGAATAATGATTGAATGAACAAACGTACGTAATGAAAGGATTGGTTTGGGTAGCCCCCATTCCAAAAAGGACTAAAGAAAGACATTTCATAACTGTATTAAACATTTTTCCCTACTGGGCCATTAGGCTCACGTATTACTTATGGTGTAAATACAAATGATGAACAAATAATTAGTAGATAATAAACAGAGGGATGAGGGATTTGCACGAGCGAGATTGGGGCTAGCCAGGCTAGAGCGAGAAGAAAAAACAGTTGTATTTAATTATTAGAATTCATTTCTCAAACGCAGTATTTAATTGTTTAGTCCCTTCATTTAATGATTTACACTTCTGCAACATTTTAAACAAATGATTTTATAACGCTTCCGCACTTATTAATTGAATTTTTATAACAAGTTTAACGTAAGGTTAGTAGCGGTCCGGTTTATTGTCGCACCCTGATATCGTTTTAAAAAGAGTTTAACAAAAGTTCAAATTTTCACGCATTTTAGAGGATTTACGAAAAACCGGGTCGTTACATTATATCAAAAAGTGTACTGCATGAAGTTTGTAACTAACTTCCTAAGCTTTCTAGAATAGGGTCTTGTACTAACATTGAAGTTTAGTTGCTATGCCAAAAGGCCCTGAACAGAGAGCTTCAAGTTCTGTCAAAGAAGAACGATCATCCCTAGTTAGAGTTGAAGCCAAATCCACTCGAAGAATGAACGTGAAGATAATTTCCGTAGACTCATTGCTTCATTCAAGATTTGGGGAATCATTTTAAAATTATGTTTATTTATTTTATTCTAATTTGTATTAGTTTCAAAACGTCATGTGTTGGTGTCACTCGGTTAGAGCATGTTCTAGCTGAGTAAGTGTGTTATGAGGGCATTTTAGTAAGTGTGTTATGAGGGCATTTTGGTAATCTTCATTTGGGACACAAGCCCTAATTTCGTGAAGGGGTTTTAACTCCTTTAGGGATGGTTTTTGGAAAATTTTGATTGGTTGAAATTTTTAAAGGTTGGAGTTTTCCCTCCTTGCTGCCATTTTCTTCTTGGTGCATTCCGAGTAGATTCTTGGTGTAAAAACTAATTTCACTATTTCTTGTGAGTTTTTTTGTCAATCCTTTTATTGTCATTCTTTCCTCCATCTTCTTCTAGAGGTGGACATCTCTATTGAAGGAATAGAAAGGTTGCTAAGACCCAAGTTAGAGTGTCTTCCCTGTTGGAGACCATTGAAGTCAATAGGTACGATTTTGGTACCTATTTGGACCAGCTCGCACCTTTCTGCACACCATTTTCGTTCCAGAACAATTCTGCCTGTGATTTTTGGAGGGTTTCCTTTTGGCTTACAGAGAAGAGCGTGGTCCAAGTTTCATGCTAATTGGACATATATTGAACGAGTTGTGCTTCCTACCATTTTTGGTTGATTCTGCCTGTGGTGTCTCTCCGGACCAGTTTGTCATTCATCAGTGTAACTTCCTCCTCTGAAACAATCTCTTTTTGATTTTTGGAGGGCAACATATTCCCTCCTTGATTAAGGTCTGGAAAAATTTTGAAATTATTTGGATCAAAATCGAATGAGTTATACTTCTGCCAATTTTGGAACAGATTCTTGTGAATAAGTTGTGATTCTTGTCCTCAGTGGTGCATCAATTTTCCTTACCAACACATTCTATTATTCAAAAGGTAATAACTTTGGAGATGTATTATTGATTTTCATGCATGGTAGATCAAAAAATTATTGTATGTTATGACTCATAGACATGCTCATGTGAATATCTCATGCATCAGGTTTTCAAGAAATTAACGAAAATGATTTACATGCATATGTTTTTACAAAAGGAAAACTAAAACGAAAAGATACATAAAAGAAATACGAGGGGATTGAGTTGGATGTCCTACATGAGGTGGACCTAATGGTGTCACTCTCTCCTATAGACTGAAAAACTGACAAAATAAACGTAAATAGTCGTTGTGGGTAGGGTTTGAGTTGGTTGTCCCGTATGAGGTGGACCAAATGGTGCCACTCTCTCCCCTAGACTGACTTACCCACAATGTCTGGACTATTAAGTGGAAGAAAAGAAAAGAACGCTAACTGAAAATGAAAACTCATGTCTGTATGAAAAGTTGCATTTCATGTCCATGTCATATTTATTCATCTCTTATTGAAAGTTAGACTCATAATTTGAAATTTGTGATGTAGGTAATGAAGAACTAATGCACCCACGGAAGCATTGAGGATGAAGAGAGGCAGGGGAGGAGGTTCACTTGGGTGTTGGAGTGAAGGCGAGAAGGGGCAAAAGTATTTAGAAGAAGACAGACGCCCCTAGAAAGAGCTGGACGTCAAAATTAGGAACAACAGACGTCCTTTGGGGAGGAACGAACATCCTTTATATCAAAGGACAGGCAGTGTTGAAGAAATAGGTACAACGGATGTCCCTTGGGAATAGTGAACGTCCCTTGTATCATAGAAAACTTCCCTTGGGTTGAAGCATCGTCGTTTGGAGCAAGCAGAAGGCTGGTGCTCAAAATGGGGAACAACAGACGTCCCTTATGGAGCCAACGAACAACAGAGGTGGATAATGGACGACATGTATTGGTGATGGACGTCCCTAATAGCTGAAACATCATTGTTTGAGCGAAGGAAAGGCGGGCGTTTAACGACGGATGTCTTGATTTGAAGAACGAACGTTCCTTTAGGCTAAGGAATTGACAGACGCTTAATGGGAGTTGACGATGTTGGGAGGACGGACGTCCCTTGGCGGGAATAGACGTCCCTTAATAGAAATTGACGCTGAACTTAAAAGAATGGACGTCTCTCTGCTTGGCTGGATGTCCCTGTCAAAGCAGGCCTGCCTACGAGTGACGAAATAGCGAAGCAGGAACCTGACCGAGAAGGCTCTGGAATTCGGTCCTTAGCACGTAGAAAAGAAGGCAATGAAAATTTGAATCGGTCTGAAAATAAAATATAATCCCCGTAGGTGAAATGCTGAAGAAAGGCTGAAGCTTGGAAGCTGGAAATCGTCTCAGTGAAATGCGGTAGTTTGCTCTCGATGAAAAGAACTATACCAAAATGAATAAACGGAAATTAACAAGTTAGTCTGAACAACACTATGGCGGTGTCTCTGACTTCAACGGCTGCGTGCAAGAAGACAACACTCCAACTTGGATCATTGAAAGTTCTTTGCAACCTTTGCTAGGAAATCTTCTTCGACGGAACAAAGAAGGAAAGGAGTAGCAATAAGAGAAATCACCCACAACTTACAAGTTGATGATCTCAATTTTTGTACACACAAACTAATCGGATATTAATCACCAAGAAGAATGCGGCGGACTGGAGAAACTCCAAGGATGAACAAACGTTCAGTTTTTCTATTCAAAATTCTTCACCTATATAAGTTCACTTAAGGAAGCTTAAATACTAAACTAATTAGGGTTAAGCCTTAATGACCTAATTACCACAATAACCTCAAAAACAACAACAAAACCCCAAACTAAACAATCCCAGCAACACTCAAACTATTACAAAATAAAATTAATTAAATTAAATTAAAATAAAAATGAGGTAAAAATGGGGTGGAGCCGGGGTGCATCATACTCCCGAGGTTGAAAAGGATTTGTCCTCAATTCCAAGGAGTCTTCCACCTCTACCTTCTGCAAGTCTTCCTCCTGAATCAAATGGAAAAATATGATTGACACCATACATGATGATTCCCATTTCAGGTTGCCCATGTAAAACAACATCAAAATAGTTTTCAATCTTCACAACAACTTGGAGCATTGATAGTAAAGTGGAGTCAAAATAATATTCAATCAGGGCATTAAAATTGACTGTCCCAATATTTTCAATGTTAGAATTTGATCTTACTTGACTTGCATCTCAGACATCATCAATTTGCTTTTCCTAGGCTTTGTCTTCTTTTACAATGATGGTCTCTAACTGATGTGAACCGAAATTGCAATCGGTCCAACAATTTACAAGATTAATCGGCTTTCTCAATTCTGTACACTGAACTTAATTCGATCGGTTCTCCAATTGCATACGACTTATGAATCTCAAATTTACAAGGCAACTAGTAGACATGTAATATTGAATTACCAAGAAATTTCAGGTTAAAAAACATCGCACACACGGAGTGGTGTTTGGAAGAATTCGCTGCTCAGAATTAGAAATCGCGGAAAAATAGTTTTGTACCAATCCTAGTAAAGTTGGCTTAACTTTCAAAATACGAATCCAAATTGAGCGATTCCACCCAGCATTTCTCTAGGATTGGGAGACCAATAATCTTAAGTAAACATTATAGTAGTATTCTTTAGGAAAATGGGACAAAAAACATGCACTAAGTTGATTCGTAGATCTCCTCAGAGCTAGGGTTTGCAGAAAATAACAGTTTTCAGCACCCTTGAATAAACATACACAACTTGCAATCTATAACTCCAATTCAATAGCTTCCAATCAGAAAATCACAACAATAGATATTACCAAGTTCCCAGCTCAGAATTACAGTAGTGACTTTAAGAGAAAACAAAAAAAACAATAATACCAAGTTGTCCGCACAACCTCAATCGACCAAGATTGGTGAGTTGAATCGGGTCCTCCTGTAAAGAACTTCTCCACCTTGGTTGTGATGCATTCTTCTACCTCCTCACGTCAAAGACAACTTCTAAAGAAGATGTTGGAGAAAAGTAGCACCAATCCTTCCCCAAGAACGAACAAGAAATGAATGGAAGGATTGGTTCTGTGTAGATTTGCAAGCAAGTCGAACACCTTGGTTGGAAGAGAGAAGCTCCAAGTGATTTTTGCTTCAGCAAAGATTAAGATTCAAAACTGATTAGGGCTTCCATTAAGGGAGACTAAGTACTCCCTTAAGGGCCAAAAAGGTCAATTATAAAAATGCCCTAAACTTCAAATGACAAAAGTGACCTCAACAATAAAACACACAAAATAGTTCCTTGGTTAGAATTTGGGCCTCTGTAAACGGGATGTTTGACAAAGCAAACAAACCCCAAATAAAACTCATAATACTACTTTGGAAAGCTATGGATGTCTACTACAAATACTATGAAGAATGCCTTTTCATTTAAGATCTTTTGGGCCTATAAAAACGTCAATTGCTCCACCATGGTCAGATTGTAGGCAGATTTGTAACGTCTACCCTTTCTTCTATAATTTTGCATGACATCCACTTGTCTAAATGCATTGACTCCTCTTTATGTAAATGACAAAAACTCTCCTCCAAGCTAGTGAGAGAAGAAACACCTACAAAATAAATAAAAATGTTAGAAAACAAAGGAGCCCTTGGCTCGGGCTCAGGTGACGGGACCTTGGGGCACATCACTAACTTTGGTTCCAACTGAAGTAGTAGAGCCTCTGGGAGTCTGATATGTTCGCCACTCAACCCGTCTTCTTTTTCAAGAATAAGTACCGAGGAATCACCCTTACAAACAAAACATTCATCTTGATAGAAATCCACACCAGAAAAATCTCCTCCCATGCTTGTAGGGTCTAACAACAGTAAAAGTCTTTCCTGAGGGACAATAACCTCTTCTTCATGTTGCCCAAGAGTACCTTCTAATATTTCATCTTGACTTTTGGTTGGCAAGGTAGGAAAGTTTGTCAGCTCTTGCTTTCTTGCCAAAATATCTCTCATGTTGTCAATTATTTGGATTGCCTTACAAAGGTTTTCATGTGCTCGGAGCGTTGACTCTTGGAAAATCTCAGCTCATACTTTGGCATAGACGGTGGTGAGATGATCTTGATAAATTCCAGAGCATACTTTTTTCTCAACAGCCTCTTCATTTTTTTCCATGAGTTGATGTCTTCTTCTCTGTTTTCTACTTGGTAGGAAATTAATTTGTGCCACCATCTTGAAGCTCTTCCCTTGAGTCTTAAAGAAGCCTGCTTTACACAAGTCCATTCAGAAGAATGACTTTTACGAAACATCTCTTCCATCTTCTCTTCCCATTCCAAATAGTCTACAGACCATTATGAACCGCAGAAAATAGGAAAAGCAAAATCTAAATCTTCTTCGTCATCATTGTAATATCTTACATATTGCCAGCCTCGTTTCATTATAATGTAAGGTAAAATCACCAAATAACATAGTAATAAAAATAGGAACAAAGGAACCTGGCACAATCGGCTTTGTCAACTTAGGCTCTAATACCAAATGATGTTGTAATACCCCGATTAAGTGTTGGGATAGTTAAGACATTACATTGCGATCTATACATGTTAAATTATGATGTATATATTTATAGGAAAAATATTATGAGATGAAAATTAAGTATAAAAATTAGATTTGGACGGGTGCGGACGAAGGTGAGGATGTCATCCTTTGTCCAAATGTGCAGATCTGCCTAAAGAATAGTATTTTTCAGACGCATGCAGACGAGGTTAGGACAACTCCTTGTGTCTGAAACATCCCAGACCTGCAAAACTTGGGTTTAAAATAATAGAAACGTTTGTTGTTTTGCCATTAATTATGCACTCATCCGACTAAGGAGCCATTCTCCCCACGCCAGACCACGTCGATGGAGAACTCCTCCATCCTGTTAGGTGTACAAGTATCGATTTCCAGATATGGCTTTTGATTTAAGCCATCCCTTCTCCACTTTTCAATCCAGTTTTTCTTCCCACCTATGAGCAATCTTTTCTTCTTGCGTGTGAGTCTCCTGCATGAGAGCTTTTCCCTTGCCTGCGAAAGAAAGTGAGCTCCCTTGTGAGTGAGTGTTCGAGTGTTTCTGCTTGTGATTAGCGGGGGTAACCATGAAGTAGGAGCAAACTGAGGTGTGAAGCTAGGAGTTGCTGTCCGTGATTGAGTTCTTCAACTAGGGTAAGGATTGGGTGTGTCTTGGTTAGTGGAGACCCTATCCACAAGTAGTGTGCGTGAGTGTGTATTAATAATTCTTTTGTTGATGTTAACTGCTTTGTTGTTAATTTTCTGTATTTTCTTGACTGCAATTACTGACTAAAATGAAATGCTTAACGATAGAAAAGTGATGAATGATGAATGCTAGCTGCTCACAGTATAGAATGATGAATGATATGATAACCACAAATGAACTAAGAAATTTCCTTAATGATGATTCTGCTCTGTTAATATATTGTCTTAATTGCTGTAGTGGTGGCTTCCATATATGTTAGTGATAATATTATTCTACTCTTGTTAGTGTTGAACTCTCCGTAATAATTCTTGTTATTAGTACGGCTAATTATCCTACCATTGTTAGTGTAGAACTCTCGGTGATAATTCTGTGATAATTAGAAGTAGTTACTCCCTTAACTCGAGCATGTTTAACTAACTAGAATAATGATTGTAATTACTTCCATGAGCATGTCAATTAACTAGGATAACAATTGTGACAATGACCCTTAACTTGAGCATGTTTAACTAACTAGAATAATAATTATAATTACTTCCTTGAGCATGTTAATTAACTAGGATAACAATTGTAATAATGATCCTTAGCCGAGCATGTTTACCGTTTCTTTATTGCTATGCTATGAAACTATGTACGCCATTCGTTGTTTCAATTAGATATTATAATTGTTCTTTGTTATGCGCTTTTAATTTTTGCTATTCAATAATATACGCTATTTAATTATTGTTATTGTTTTATTATATGATCATGCATCATGATATGATAATAGAAACAATTAGGAAATGCCACCATAGAGTGGTATTCATATGCATTATGGGAGGAAAATATTAAATGAAATGAATGAAAAAAAGAATGAATGATGGGGAGTTGAGGGGCGGATGGGTAGTTCGGATCTAGTCTGGCAGCTAGGCTCCACCCCTATCTAATCGAGAACGGGACTAGCTACACAGGAGGTTAGAAGTCGATCAAACTATATCATCCTATATGGGTCCTTCAATCTCCCGCTCGACGTATGAGTGATAAACGAACGAACGAATGAACATAATGACAAGTTTGGTTTGGGACGGTACCCATTCCAAAAAAACTAAAGAGAGGCATAGCATATTACATAAACTCAATTCCTTACTGGTCCTTTAGACTCACGTCTTACTTGTGATGTAGGTACATGTACAAGATAACGATGAACAGATTGAGAAGCAGGGATGAAGCATTTGCACGCACGGGAACTTGTGGCTGGCTAGGCTAAGGAATTAAAGATAAGAGGGTATTGTAATTAACATATAATGTTTTGTTTAGTATTCTTTAAATGAGTTATTTATGCTTCTGTTATGTTTTGATAAAACCGTTATTTTGTTGATTTGGCTTTCGCTACCTTTTGAGAAATGATTTTATAATTATAAAGGTTTTCACAACGAGTCTAACGAAAGGGTTAGTAATGGTTCGGCTTTTTAGAAAGGCACTCTTATTTATTTTAGTTATTTTAATAAAGTTTCAAATTTTAACTCATTTTAAAAGGTTACAAAAAGTCGGGTTGTTACAGTTGGTATCAGAGAAAATGTTTTAAAAACCGATCTATGTACTTACCGTAATTGTGTTTTAAAAAAAATGATTTTGTAAATTGCTCTGATACAGTTGGTATCAGAGCAAGTGTATTTTAAAAACGATTCTGAAAATTGCTTTGATACAGTTTTGCTGAACAAGTGTGTTTAAAAAAAAAAGAAATTTGTAAATTACTCTGTAGCCTGCCTGCCAGCACAAGCCTTGACATGAAAAATACTTCATCGACTGTAAGTATACTCCCTATTACTTTACTAATGAATGATGATTCCATATTCTATTTCGATAAATGAATTTTTAGGAGATAACATGGAAGGAGAAGCAAAGAGCGAGTATGAGATAGTCAAACAATTGATGGATTACATGGTGAGCTAGTTCCAACTCATTAAAACCCTAGTAGAAGGATTTAGGACATTCAATAAGAAGTTCGTGCAGGACATTCTCTCACTGCCGAATAAAGAAGGAGAACCGAGTACTAGAAGGACCAAGAGACCCTTGGAGGAGGGCTAGCAACAAGAGAATTGGAAGCGCCTTCAAGTACACGCTGCCAAGGAGACCACAATTGTGACACCACAGAAGGAGCTATGTCTGCTGTGTGCCAGAATTCACTCTAGGGTATGTTTGGAGGGGTTAGGGCATTGTTACAGATGTAAAAAGTCTGGACACATCACCCGACATTGCCCCAACCTTTTTGTTGAAAGGAGGAAGGAGTTCTTCTTCGACCTATTGGGATTAGTGGACTTAGTGGTGACTAAGTATTTTGTTGTGTTTTGTAATGGTCCAAATATAATGTGGATGTTGGAATGTGTTTGTAGGACTAGTCTGGGGGATGATACGTGAATGGTTTCCTTAGAAACTTATGGATAAATAAAGAATGAATGAACTGTTCTGGAACTATTTGGGATTTTGTACAGGGTGTATGTAAATAGCTTTGGGGGACTGTAGAAACAGAGGAGACTCTGCCCAAAATTTTTTAAATAAGTGCAAGAAAAATCCCGCGTAAACTAGACAACCTAGATAGTTAAACGAGAACGCCTAGGTTATAATGGATTAGACAAAGGATAGATTTGTTAAGGGAGGAAGAATATTAAGGACAACCAAATTAAGAGAAAAAGATTCTCGATCTTGACCTTTGAGGAAGAATTAAAAGTATAAGGTTTAGACTTTTAATGGAACGTGGTGGTTGAATCCTCGGTAACTTGATCATTGTCCACGTTGCCAAGCTAAGAACACGCTCTATATGAGGGTAAGAAACATGTTGGATTTTGGGAGAAGCTGATTAATGGGACATGGATTAAGAATTGGATTAGTATTCAAATGGATAATAGGACTGACGCAGGACTTGGTTTAAGTTCTCCATCTTGGTCCGGACTCAATTAAGATAACTAAGGATGTGACTGCACAACTGCACGGCAAGGGAAGAGGCAATCGTTTGAACTTCTTCGAGAACAAGTAACAAAAATAGAGACAGAAACAAAAACTAAAACATAAACAAAAACAGATACAGAAATAGAAATGGATACTGAAACAGAAACAGAAACGGAAACAGAAACGAAAACGGTAACAGAAACGAAGTTTCCAGAAACAAATTTTTGGAAATGGAAACAGAAATAGATACAAAAACACAAACGAAAACAAAAATGAAAATGAAACAGACACAAAAATGGATAAGGAAACGGAAACAGAGACAGATACAAAAAGTAAAATAGAAACGAGAACGGTTACAAATACAAAAAGAGAAGCAAGACGGAACGCGTCCAACTCAACCATGGAGCGATGTAGTTCATAACTCAGAAACAAGCTTCGTAGGATGAATTGGATGGTGGAGAGCACGTTCAAGCATGTTGAAGTCATGGAGTGAGAGAGGAAGGTTGCATGTGCTTGGACTAAAGTCATGAAGTGCAATGGACTTGAAGGGAAAAAACTGTAAAGGAGAGGTGAGGTCAACATTAGGTAGTGAGTCTATTGGCAGTAAGAAGGTCGAGGAGACTCTTCCTTGGTGTTGGATCATGGGGGAATCAATGACAAAATTTGATGGGACATGTCAAATTTAATAGAAAATACTACAAATTCGAGAGTTAAGCGGCAACAATGCAGTGTTTACTGAACTAAAGCAGAAGAATGGTGGTGATAAAGGTGTTTTCTACTGGAAATGATATGAAAATAATATAATCGAACAGTTAGTTTGAAGGTAGGATTGACCTTTTAGGGCATAGAGATGCGTTTGGATGTAATCAAGTTGATCAAATAGTAGTAATTAGACAAACTATCAGTAAAAAGGAATTGGTATTCTAGATAAAATGAAGTCTAAGGGCAACAAGGGAAACCATGTCATCAAATGGGATAGCTAAAGGAGTGAGTGGATGTGTGGTTTAGCATTTATTAATCCATAAAATGTTGTGGATGTAGAAGTAAGGAGATAAGGAAGTATTGAAACCAAAGAAAGGTTGGGGGTATTCGAATTAGTCGAATAATTATCAATGTATTATCAAGGAAGTAATTATTAGATTACAAATTATGGGAATTTATTGGATGATAATTAGGACTAAATTCGGAGAAGTATGGGATGTTTCGAATGCACACAGACGAATGACACGGACGCCTCCAAAGAATGGAATTAAACTGAGAGAGAAATATGGACTGAACCGGTTTTGGTTCGGCTCTGTCTGGAATAATTAGGTGACTCAATTTTCATTAAAAATAAAGAAAATAAATAAAGTGGGATTAAAATGTAGGAGAGTAATTAATTAAAGGTTTAATTAATATTATTTCAAGATTATATAAGGGATGTAAATTAAAGGAAATGGTTTAAATTGAATGGAAAAGTAAAATTAATGAAATAGAGGGGGAGTAAACCAGTTCCTCTTGAACCAGTTTGACTTAAGTCAAAATGGCTTTCGGCCATTTGCGAGAGAGAGAGAGAGAGAGAGAGAGAGAGAGAGAGAGAGGCCGATGAAGAAGAGAGAAATCGGGACCGAGAGGGAGGTGCGACACGAAGACGAAGGACTGTCTGACGACGAGGGGGCTCGGCTCGGTGCTGGGCTTCGCCAGTATGCTGTTGGTCGTAGCTCGGTGGATGGCAGGTTGTCGTGTGGTTAGGGCTTAGGAATGGAACTCCCAACGGCACCGCGAATTGTCGCCTTTGGTAAGTCATTCGTTTGTTCAGTGATATTTGCTTCTGTAACTTATGTTGGACGACCATGAGGGCTGAATGGTAGGAATGAAATGGCAGGGGAGGGTGAGCCATTGTTCACAATGGATTGGAATAGGTTGGGCTTCCTGCAGCTCCTCCTATGGCAGACTCTCCATGTGGATGCTAGTAAATGGACCACTCTTCCTTGATATGTACAATTATCCGCCAACTTTGGAAGTCATCTCCTCGACTATAAATGAATGCAGTGAAGTGTTCTGTGTGTCCTGTTTCCTCTTGGGTGTTTTGGTGAAGGTTGGCTGTGTCTCGGGTGTTCTATTCCTCCATTCAGTGTTGCAATGGAAGCTATGAAGGTGATGAATTCTTCTATTGCTCGTACCTTGTCTATTATACTTTATGTGTTGTAATGGTTGGTTGTAATGGTTGAATTTGGGGATGAAAGGCGACAGCGTGATGGCAGTGAGAAAGCAGAAGAAGAAGAAGAAGAAGAAAACAGATTCTCTCGGGTCCTAAAAATCAGGAAGTGAGCTACTGTTTTGTGTTTTGTGTTTCTGGTTGAAGCTGGAACCTCGGGTGTTGGCTGGTGAGTGATGTTCTTCACTCTTGATTTGAGTTTTATGAATTTTATAGTACTTTATACTCTTTTAAGACTTGAATAGAATCTATTGGTGGTATTTTGTATTCTTTGGCTGCTGTTTGGTTATCATTTCTAAGCTAAAGAAATGAAGGATTAAATGGTTATACAAAACATGTGTGTACTTTGTTGGATAGAATCCTGTTATTTTGTGCTGGACCTGGATTGGATTAGATTGTATAGGATTGGATTGGATGAATATTTGTTTTGTCAATTATAGTTTCAGCCTTTGGTTATGATCTGCTCTCTGTGAATTGTGCTTTAGTTTGATTATTGCCAAGTTTGTTGAAGTGATATCTACTCTCTATTGTTCAACTTCTGCCACTAAGTTAAGATTTGGAAATCTGTTAATTGTTGTTATTTTGGATAACGTTGGTTATTGCTATATGTGGCTGTGAAATGTTATCTGTTTATGCAAAGATAAAGGATTTATGGGTATTGTTACATTGAGAAAAGTGAGTAATGTGTGGTACGTCATTGTTAGCTATAAGTCTTGAATGATTAAGGAAATATGAAGATAACTTGTATTCACTTGGTAATTTCGTGTTAAAGTAGGCATTAAATGGTTCTCTACTCTGCAGTGGAAAATATGGTTTTGTGATAAAATCCTATTCGGTTTTGTAAAGTAAATTCTCTGTGTTATCCTGTTACATTGATGGAATGAGCAACTATTGTGTGTTATTCCTATTCCGTTGTACATGTGAAGATAGTGTAAGCATTAAGGTAATGAATCGTAGAAGTAAGATTAATAATACATTGTTTTAATGGTTTTGAAGGTACGAAGAAGTGAGAAGATGCAAAAATGTGTTATGGACGCCAGGTAAGTTGATACTTACTGTGTTTTGGTCGGATCCCACATTGCAAGAATTAGGATTGTATGTTGTGTGTTTACTAGATTTAGGTTCTTTTAATGATGTGTTTACTAGACATTTATATCATCATATAAGGTTGTATGTATTCACGAGCATATTGCAAGATATAACTAATATATGTAAATAGGCGTGTGGGGGTTCGGGTGAATTGGTGACTTTCCATACGATAGGATACTCCCATGTAGGGAGCAGTGTGAGAAGAGAGTTAGCTACGTGGAATCTAGGCTTCACTTTTCCCCCGTTTTGAAACCCCCAATGTCTTTAGCAAAAGTGAGGACACCGACATGTGGAACACCCCCGATGGATATATCTCCTCGTCGGAGTGACTGGTTAGGCCACATGACCCTAGGGAGTATTCCACCTTAACTTCTAGAAGAGATACGGTTCTCTTCTGTAATGCATTGTATGATAATGCATATCATCTGCATTGTATTTTATTTTATCACTTACTGAGCATTAGGCTCATTAGTTAGGTCTTGTGATGTAGGTACGTACGATAAACAGGTGAACAAGTCAAAGATAGTTGATGAAGGATTTGCATAGGTGGATCTTGTGCCTGGTTGGGCTAAAGAGTTTTAAAAGGGAAAGTATTTGAAAAAATGGTTTGTAAATTATTTAATATTCCTTAACATTTTGTTTTAATTCCTCTGCGTTTTATAAAAAAGATTTTATTACTTCTTCTGCAATTGATAAATGTTTTAAGTAAAGAGTTTTAACGATCGGGTTTTATAAAGGAAGAATACTCTGACTTTTATATGAAAAGAAAATTTTTCAATTTGACACGATTTTTAAAGTAAGTAAAAATCGGGTCATTATAGTTGTTGTCCGTGATTGGGTTCTTCAACTAGGGTAAGGATTGGGTGTGTCTTGGCCAGTGGAGGCCTTACCCACAAGTAGTGTGCGTGAGTGTGTAGTACTAATTCCTTTGTTGATGTTAACTCCTTTGTTGTTAATTTCCTGTATTTTCCTAACTGCAATTACTGACTGAAATGAAATGTTTAACGATAGAAAAGTGATGAATGATGAATGCTTACTGCTGGTCGTATAGAATGATGAATGATATAATAAGCACGAATGAACTAAGAAATTTCCTTGATGATGATTCTGCTCTGTTAATTTATTGTTTTAATTGCTGTAGTGGTAGCTTCCATAGATGTTAGTGATAATATTATTCTGCTCTTGCTAGTGTTGAACTCTCCATAATAATTCTTGTTATTAGTATTGCTAATTATCCTGTTGTTGTTAGTGTAGAACTCTCGGTGATAATTCTTTGATAATTAGAAGTTGTTACTCCCTTAACCCGAGCATGTTTAACTAACTATAATAATGATTGTAATTACTTCCATGAGCATGTCAATTAACTAGGATAACAATTGTGACAATGACCCTTAACTTGAGCATGTTTAGCTAACTAGAATAATAATTATAATTACTTCTTGAGCATGTTAATTAACTAGGATAAAAATTGTAACAATGATCATTAACCGAACATGTTTAACTAACTAGAATAATAATAGTATTTTCTTCCGTTCAACATGTTTAATTAACTAGAACTAAGTTATGTCATGTTTAATTATTAACTAGGTTAATAATCGTAACAATGAACTAACTTATAAATTCAGTGGAAGTTATGTCATCAAACCATGCTTTACTTTAAACGTACACTATCTATATTCTAATTGCTTAAAATCAAATTATGCTATTAATATTTTTCAATTTAATTGTACACCCGTGCATATCTAATTATTAAGCATGATTCCGATATTAGCTCTTATCAATTATTAAGCATGTTTCCAGTTGAGTTTGAATTTATAAGCACATTTCCGTTATCTATTGGATGAGCATGTTTCCGTTTAAATTACTAATGCCATAAGCTACTTGTTGTTACGTTAGAATTGATAGGGTTATGCATATATCATTCCTACCATTACTATTGTTTCGTGAAGTGATAGTGCTAGGCATGATGTTAAATCTCTTGAGCATGTTTTAGTTAATTATTGTTTGTGGATGGTTCCATTTCTAATTGTCTGAGCGTGTTTAGTTTAATTAATTATTAGCTACTTTACCGTTTCTTTATTGCTATGCTTTGAAACTACACACGCCATTCGCTGTTTCAATTCGATGTTATAATTGTTCTCTGTTATGTGCTTTTAATTTATGCTATTCAATTATATGCGCTATTTAATTATTGTTATTGTTTTATTATATCATCATGCATCATGATATGATAATAGAAACAATTAGGAAATGCCACCGTGGGGTGGTACATGTACAAGATAACGATGAACAGATTGAGAAGCAGGGATGAAGCATTTGCACGCACGAGAACTTGTGGCTGACTAGGCTAAGGAATTAAAGATAAGAGGGTATTGTAATTAACATGTAATGTTTTGTTTAGTATTCTTTAAACAAGTTATTTACGCTTCCGCTATGTTTCGATAAAACATCTATGTTTCTTGATTTGGCTTCCGCTACATTTTTAGAAATGATTTTATAATTATAAAGGTTTTCACAATGAGTCTAACGAAAGGGTTAGTAATGGTATGACTTTTTAGAAAGGCACTCTGATTTATTTTAGTTATTTTAATAAAGTTTCATATTTTAACGCATTTTAAATGGTTACGAAAAGTTGAGTCGTTACAGATGCACCCACAGAAGAGTTGAGGATGAAGAGAAGCAGGGGCAGAGGCTCACTTGGGCGTTGGAGTGAAGGCAAGAAGGGGCACGGGTATTTGGAAGAAGATAGACCCCACTAGAAAGAGTTGGACATCAAAATTAGGGACAACGGATGTCCTTTATATCAAAGGGTAGGAAGTGTTGAAGAAATAGGAACAACGGACATCCCTTGGGAATAGCGGATGTCCCTTGGGAAATAGCGGACGTCCCTTGGGAAATAGCGGATGTCCCTTGGGTTGAAGCATCATCGTTTGGAGCAAGCAAAAGGTTGGCGCTCAAAATGGGGAACAACGGACATCCCTTATGGAGGAACGGACGTCCTTTATGGACCTAACGAATGACAAAGGTGGATAACGGACGACAGGTATTGGTGATGGACGTCCCTTATAGCTGAAGCGTCATCATTTGAGCGAAGGAGAGGTGGGCATTTAAAACAGGGGAATAACAAACATCCTTTTTAAAGGAACGAACATCCTTTAAAGTGCAGGCTTGAACAGCGTTAAATATAGAGTAATGATGGACGTCCCGATTCGAAGAATGAACATCCCTTCAGGCTAAGGAATTGGCGGACGCTTAACGAGAGCTAAAGATGCTGGAGGACGAATGTCCCTTGGTGGGAACAGACATCCCTTAACAGAAATTGACGTTGAACTTAAAAGAACGGACATCTCTCTGCTTGGCTGGACATCCTTGGCGAAGCAAGCCTGCCTGCGAGTGACGAAATGGCGAAGCAGGAACCAGATTGAGAAGGCTTTGGAATTTGGTCCTTGGCACGCAGAGAAGATAGGAACGAAACTTCAAATCTATCTGAAAATAAAATATAATCCCCGCGGCAAAAATTCTGAAGAAAGGCCGAAGCTTGGAAGCTGGAAATCGTCTCAGTGAAATGCGGCAGTTTGCTCCTGATGAAAAGAATTGAACCGAAATGAATAAATGGAAATTAACAAGTTGGTCTGAACAACACTATGGCGGTGTCTCTGACTTCAACGACTGCGTGCAAGAAGACATCACTCCAACTTGAATCTTTGAAAGTTCTCTACGAAATCTTCTTCGATGGAACAAAGAAGAAAAGAAGTAACAATAAGAAAAATCACCCACAACTTACAAGTTGATGATCTCAATTTTTGTACACACAAACTAATCGGATATTACTCACCGAGAAGAATGCGGCGGATTGGAGAAACTCCAAGGATGGACAAACGTTCAGTTTTTCTATTCAAAATTTTTCACCCATACAAGATCACTTAAGGAAGCTTATACACTAAACTAATTAGGGTTAAGCCCTAATGACGTAATTACCACAATAACCTTAAAGACAACAACAAAACCCCAAACTAAACAATTCCAGAAACACTTAAACTATTACAAAATTAAAACTAATTAAATTAAATTAAAATAAAAATGAGGTAAAAATGGGGCAGAGTCATGGTGCGTCAAGGACTTACTAAGAAACATGAAGATAGGAACAATTGAAAGTGCAATTGAGGAGGAATTCTCTTAGGTGAAGCTAAAGCGTTGTTAGAGCGAAGTTGACCTGTGGGTGAGGATTAAAGGAAATATGGATTTTAATAACATGTTATGAACTCTTTTATTAAAAGTTATATTTGTTATTGATTTAAGTAGAAACATCTTTATAAATGTTTCTACTTATTTAAATGGCGGGATTTACTACATTTAACTTTAAATGAATTATGTTGAAACTTCCGCTTCATGGTTTTAATAGCTACGAAAGAATATTTAATGAACGTTGAGTCTTATTAAGCTTTGATTTCAAAATAAATTTATTTTAAACATTTTCCCTGCATATGGTTTAAAAGCACATTTTTATGCATGACCTAGTTTTCTACGAACACAGTTTTTTTTTAAAGTTTTAACAGTACGAGGTGTTACATGAGGACTTATTATGAAGAAGTAAGCTTGAAATGCTTAATGAGTAAAGTGTTGATTTGTTTAGCCTTATCCATAATAAATCACCTAAAAACTTTCTTAATGTACTTCTCATATTATGGCTATAATTTTTCATTTTTCTTATCACAAGTGAAACTTGTGTCAAGTATCTATTTATTCGATTCTAACATTTTGATGGCTAAAGACTTGCTAAGTTTTTTCTTCGACGTAGCTATCTTTTCATTATTTGACTCTACAATCAACATATGATCAATATAGAGCAATGTTGAGAATTATGTGTCCAATAAGCAAATATAATAAAATAATTTTTATACTATATGAAATAATTTAGGAAAATTAACAAAACAAATTTGAACTATGAAATCAATGACAAGTCAACCACTAAATAATTTTTGCTAACAAATAAAACACTCAACTATGAGAAATGAAAAGAGCAAACATTGTTGTCATGTTTTTTTGTTAAATAGTGTTGTCTTTCTGTTGCAGAAAGTGAGTCCTTGAAATAGGACTCAAGCGACTTTCCATAGAGGAAAGACAACGTTCTGCAGGAGAAAGACAACACTTTCCAATGAAACTGTGAATTCTTCTAAGTAATTTGATGTCTTTGGGGAAGAGCAATCCTGAGGAAGAAAAGAAAAGGCATAGATTGATCGCTAAGAATTGTTCATTTGTTTCAATTTATAAAACTTTAGTTCTCTCTCAAATTATTATTTTAAATTCAGATTATATGGCAATAGAATGCTAAAATTGTTGAGAGGAAAAAATTTTGTCTTTGTCGGTGATTCACTTAATAGAAATATGTGGGAATCTCTAGTTCGCATTCTGAAAAACTCAGCCAAAGATCAAAACAAGATGTTCGAAGTGCGTGGGAAAAGACATTTTCAAGGAGAAGTTTCCCACTCTTTCATTTTCAAAGTAAGGTTGTTGTTAACAGCAGTGTTTGCATAGTTTATTTTCCATAGTTGAATGTTTTATTTGTTAGCAAAAATTGTTTAGTGGTTAACTTGTCATTGTCCCCATAACTCAGTGGTTGTTTTGTTAATTTTCTATAAATTTATATTGATTAATATTATATTTGTATTTTAGATTATGCTTTATAAAATTCACAAAAAAATTCTTTTGTTATTTATGCAAACTTTATATTGACATATACACTATATATGTGTAATAAAATATAAAAAGCAATAACTAAAATAAGTATATGACTTATATTTAAAGTATTTAATCTTCAAATAACATAAAGTTATAAACATAGTTTATTTCATTAAGAATCTATATTTATGTTCTGACTATATATGTAATGACCTAATAATTTAATACACTCATGTAGTAAGAATTTAATACATTCATATAACTATTTATGAATTAATTATTTAATACACTCATATAATTGGGGTTTGGTACTGGCCGATTCATTCTGGTTCTACCCTATTATGTCCTAGACCTGGATCAAACAGTTTGATTCTGAAACTAAAATATTTGTTTTAGAATAGTTATATTTATGGATGATTTTAGGCTCGTTTTCAAATTTGGACTGGATTTGGGCCAAGTTATAGGTTATATTCGAATTTTGGATCAGGTTTAAACTGAATTTGGATTGGATTTTTCGACTCATGGCTCATTTCTATTTTCATGGAGTTTTGACATTCAAAATTGTGAACTGAATCGTAACTCACAAATCTACCACATCCAAAATTGTGTCTAGGTTCTATAGAGTTGAGAACCAGACCAAAGTGCCCGAGTCAGTTAATCGTTGTTCTAAGTTGGTTTTGCTTAACCCTACATATAAAAGACACATGGATAATAATTTTCAAATTTAATTTTAGTAAATTTGTTTTATTTCATTATATTGAAATGATTGAACAGTTGATTATTCAATTAATTAACAAGCTAATAAAATTATTTATTAGATCAATTTTGAATTAAATTGAATCATGGTTTCATGCCAAATTTAAGGTGGCAATATATCACAAAAAGTTTGTTTCATTTTCATAACCTGTTGTCTATGAATGTTACGTAATCAATTTAGCTTAATGAGATTAAATTTTGTAACAAGTTTCTCTTGAATTTTGATATTTCATTATAAAATTATTCCACTTTAAATAAGCGTTACAACCTCATTAGATGATGTTGAGATGAGGTTGAAACATTTATATTATAGAATCAATTTTTTGAGAGAAAATGGTGTGTCTTTCGTGATGTGTTTAAAGAATTATTCTCTATACTCACATAGATCGTCTCATGTATTAAAAAAGTTATTTATAACAAATTGAGTGTGATCTTATTATATTGATCACGTCCACATGATTATTTGAGACAAGGAGGCTTGACAGAGAAGATCAATGGTATTGAATGTTGAGGAGTTTTTTTTTGGGAATCATAACATCAAGTTCAACCTTGTACCCTTGTCACCACATATCAAAGGTATATCATCTATATATTTTAGATTAGATCTAAATAATTATGATGGAAACATTTTTTGTTAATCATATATAATTTATATTATAATTAACAACCCTTTTATTATTTTGTATAGTTTGAAAAAAAAAATGTTTTTTCTTAAAATATGGGTGACACACATTGTCAGTGGTATGAATACTGGTAATTTTTGCCGTGTGAGGAAACCCAAAAACTAACTAGCACGAGGATTATGATTGTACAATCTATAAACCTTTTTATAAATATGCAATGGCCGAACCATTGTTTCTATATATTTGATTGATTATAAGTTAATCAAATTTCTTGTACCATTTTCTAGATGGTTGCTTTAATTTGTACAAGTTTTTCTTCAATTTATACTAAATGTTCTTTTACTTTGACAGTGAACCCTTATGGTTGCTCTATGTAGATCTCCTCTTTTAGTTCACCAAACAAGAATGCAACCTTTAAATCGAATTCTTCAATTTCGAGGTTAAGACTTGAAGCTAATCTAAGTACAGTTTGTATGCATGATATCTTCACGGCAATTAAAAATATTTCCTTAGAGTAAATATTTCTTGAATGTCTTTCTCATGGGCAAAACCTTTTATGTTCAATTGTATCATATATTGTAATGACTCTAAATTTCATTTTCTCCAATTTTGAATCCTAAAATTTTCCCCCAAATTGATTTACAAAATATGTTTGATTAGATTGTTATAAACCTTTAATTTCTGAAATTCGTGAATCTTTGAAAATGAATTTTTTGGAAGCTTGAAAATCTAAGTACATTTATTAGGCAAATCAAACTTTTTCTAGTGATTAAAACAATTTAACTATTCAAGCATTACCAAGAGTTCTAATGTGAGTTAAATAACTATTAAAGATCAAACACAATCAAAATAAGCAATTAATGAGAAGGGTAAGAGAATTGCAAACTAATTTGGTGACGCGGTTTGGCTAAACATGCTTACGTATGCACTTCAACGCTCCTCTTTGAAGATCTTTTCACTTTAACTTTCAGTTACAATTGATTGACCTTTCCGGGCCTCGATCCAGCCTTACAAGAAAATCACTTTCACTCACACTCTACCACAAATTGCTCGTCGATAAACTTTTCAAAAAACACCAAACCCTCACTCTCAATAAAGGTTACACTAACAATTGAACAAGGAGTGAGGTTTCTCAAGCAATGGGATGAAGGCTCAAAATATTACACAATTTGGCAAGCACTTCGACTTTTATAGCTTGCTTAAGATAATCTTCTCTCGGAGTCTTCCTCTATTTATAGAATTTCCTAGCCAAGCTGTTGAGCGATCGACTACTTAACTAATTTGGTCGACTGCCATTTGACCATTATGTGTATTTCTTTAATATTCTAGTTGACCAATTTTTTCTCTCTTGTCTACCACACAGTCAACCAATTTTCTATCGAACGACCGCTTTACAATGTGTAAGAATTTAGAGCAATCTGTATGATATTTTGGTTGATCACTCTACCCTTATTTGACCACTTTTTTTCTTTGCTCACTGTAAAGAAAATTGGTCGACCACTTTCATTTTGGTCGACTGCCTTACGTGTTTTTGTTCAACCCCAAAATCCTTCATCTCACAGATTAATTCAATCACTGCAAAGGCTTTAACACACATGTTAGAACAACTAAATACTCATTTTACAGGTATTTCCAATGAAAATTAAGAATAACTTAAACATTAACCAATTTAATCACATTCACGATATAAACAACTTATCATCAAATTAATAATTCATCATCAAAACAATTAAGCTTAATACTCTTAAGCTAACAAATCACATCAGATTCATGTATTCATATTTGCATACATTATGACTTACAAATTTTATTTTGCTATAAACCTATGTCTAATCATGCGTGTCAAAATAAAATATTAGAATTCAAATGATAAAATAAATTGAAGAAAATAACTTTAAATATTATGTTTTATGATGTAGGGTCGATGAGCAAAACATTAAAAATCAGTGTCTTTACTTACTTGGATTCCGAGAGAGTGAGTTTAGGGATTTTCCATGTTTTTTGAATAATCTTCCCTACCTAAATAATTTATTGTGTTAAATTCTTTCTTAGACCATAAAAATCCTTTTAGTTAAAGAAATTGTTAGAAATTTCTTATTGATAAAATTCTTAGTCGACTAGAATTAATTTCAGATCGATTTGGATGACTTTCCTAATAATTTGGATTGATTTTGATAGTTAGATAGGATTCTGGTTCAGTCTGGATCAATTCTTGCTCAACTGGGTCAGGTTGGGTTGGGTTTGACCGGACCGATCTAGTTTAGTTGGAACAAAACTAGTTCGAATGGATTGGTTTAGTTCAGGTCCACTAGACCAATTCAATTCGATTGGACCAGTTCGGTGTGGCTTGAGCAACTCCAACTTCAAAAACCCGATTCTTCTTGCTTCGTTCTTCTTCTTCGCTATGTTGAGAGAGCTCCATCTCTCTAGTTTGTTGCAGACAGAGATGAGGGTTCGTCTCCAAGTGAGAGTTCATCCGAGTGAGGGTGAAGGTTTCAGTCTGAGTGAAACCTTCAAGTGACTGTGACTCTTTGGCCAAGAGATCGATCAATCGTCTAGGCAGAGGTGATGCTTTGTTGGAGATTGATGATTTCATAGTGGTCAGAGTGGTTGAAGGGTGGTTTCGGTGAGGTAAGTAACTCCGGTTACCTTTTTGACTTACAGAACTCAAAAGAAGAGAGTTTTTTTTTTTGTGTTTGTGTGTGTTTTCCATCACGATGAGGTCCTCCAAATCTTTCCTTAGAAGGAAGGATACAAATCTAACTCTCTTCTTGGTCAAATTGAAAGGTGAATTATGAAGGAGTTAATGCTGATTTGTGATTTGTTTCCTTACATTATAAATTGGAAATCAACTTTTAGGGTTTTTTTTATTGAAATCAGATTGGGGAAAATTTTTGTGATGGATTCTCAATTTGAAATTGAATCCCTAATTTGTGTAATTTTGGAATAAATTTTTAATATGTTACATTTATCTTAGTTGTGAACGTTTAGCTTTAGTTTTTTGCCGGTATACCTATTTATTCTAGAGTGTCTTTCTTCTCTTTAGAAGTTGAAACAACTCGTAAGTGAAGTTTTCATGCAAGGATCTTATCTCTTCTTGCATTGCATCCAATCAGTTTTTCTTTTATTGATACTCTATAATTTCTTCATAGCCCTTACGACCATAATTATCAGTGATCTCTACATACTCATTTATAGAGTATATTCTTGATGGTTGAAGATTTATTATTGACTTTTTTAGTTCAGGGGAATTCTCCATTTTTCGTTGGTTAACATCATCAGTTTCTTCATCACCAATTATCTTCACTAGCATCTCTGTTGTCAAAAGTTGATAGTTTGGAACAACTCTTACTAGATGCTCATTAGTGATCTTCACATTTTTCTAAGTGTCTTCTTAGTTCAAAGTACAAACTCTCAAGATTAATCTTACAACATTTTATATGAATTCTAAATGATGAATTCATTACTTGTCAAGCATTATCCCTGGGATTGGGACAATGCCAATTTAAGGGAAACCAGCTAGGCTACCATCTGCATTACGTTTGGTTATAGGTGCCTATCTACAAAGATGCTCCTTTTTATGGCTATTATGACAATTGCTTAATGACTGTTGCATAATACATATAGATTGGATAATTGATTAGATTTAATTGAATTACATATATTGGCTTTTGGTATATTCTTTATTTAGTTTGGATTGATATTGATGAATTATTATGTCATTATTTATGTTATTATAGGATGGACTCTTTGCAAGATAAAAATTTGCATGATGAAACTAGTATAATGTTTGGAATCACTATACTAGGATAGTAAATAGTGATAGAACTAAATGTAATTATAATAAAAAGAGAAAATAACAAACCAACCATCATCCTTTACTATTGGTGACAAACCAACCACTATCGTTTTTTTCCTAACAAGTTAACCACTGAACTATGGAAAACTGTCAAATCCAACATCGCTGTTACGTTTGCCGTTAAACATGATGATATGGTGCCACGGCAGTTCGTATACAAACCACTGTGGTGGTTCATCTAGGAATTGCAGTGGTGTGTCAAGACACCGTGGGGTTTAGTATAAGCCGCCACGATGTCTTGACACACCGCTGCAGCATCAGCCTAAACCGCAGCGGTTATTGAGACACCGCTACGGCATCATCTGAAACCGCAGCGGTTTGTCGTGCCACAGTCTTTGATCCATTGTCATTATACATACTCGATCGAGGGTTCTGGCCATTTCACCAAAAAACAAACAACAAAAACCTTAGCTCGGCGAACAACAAGCTCAAACCAACAACGCTAATGTATTTCTAAGCAAAGAAAATGACGGCGAAGAAGGGGTGGTCCGTCGCAATCGATACCAGAGGCAAAAACAATGCAAGAAGGAGCACCCTTCGTGGTCCTTTCTGTCCAAACCGCCGCGGTGCAAGCTGTCCAAACAGGAGCGGTGCAACACGCAAAAATCGTGGAGGCTGGAGAAACCGTGGAAGAATCTCAAGCTCAACCTCAACCCGAGCCTGCAGCTGGAGGATCAGTGGTCCAGTGCCAACCTGTTACAGCGGGCTTCCAGTGCGAACTATTCAGGACAGAGTACGTCAAAGAACGGTATGAAGATGATATAATACACCATTCAATTGTTGTCTCGAAAAGAGTAGAGTTGGAGTCCTTGGCTGGAATGGGAATTCAACAATTGGTTGAGGATGCTGGATTAGATGGTTTGTGCCAGATGGGGGGAAGTTATTGCGAGAGGATTGTCAGACTCTTTTACGCAAATTTGGAACTGTCCACCGAGCCATTAGAGGTACGAATGTATATGTTGGGACGAGAGTTGAGGTTGACTCCCAACAATCTGAATTTAATGCTTGGATGTTTACTAGAGGGGTCAAGCGATCAATATTATCATGTGTCTGGGATCCACCATTCATCAGCCGAGGAGAAGGGCTAGTAGTGCTTAGAGTGTTGCACTAGGATCCCAAGATTGCCAAGTACAAGAAGCCAAAGGGCAAGGAGCTGAATGCCATAGCTCAAGTGATCCACCTCATCATGACGTACACAATTTTGCCTCGAGATGGACATCAAGATCAAGTTAGCTGCATGGATCTCTATTTACTAGATAAGGTGTTCACCAGGAAAAAGGTGGACATCGAATATGTCATCCTACGTCACATGCATAAGGTGCTCAACAACCTGGCGAAGAATCTGCCGTTCAACTGGATCATCTAGAGGATTGCTAGCAGTATGGGGTACCCATCTCAGAGGATGAGTTGAGAATTGAAGAGACGGCCACTGACGTGTACAACAAATTGAAAGTGGACCGAATGGGGTTGAGCAAAGTTGGAGGGAAATAGGTATGCAAGACCTTGAGCAGCCACCTTCAGTGTCCCAACTGACAACACCTCTACCCCCCTCAGTGGCTCAGCCTTTAGCCTCCTATGTGGAACAGGCTCCAGTATCGCCTCTGCAGTACATGGAGGAGGATGCTCCACCGCCGATGCATTCACCCCCTCCTCGACATCTCATTTTACTTCGATGCCTGAGGAGACGTCCACCTGGATAAGCAGGATAGAGGAGCTCTATCATATGACGCTGACCATAATACAAATGATGGAGGAGCACTTTCAAATGGCGCAGGTCCAAATAAAAACGTGGAGGAGCGAGCAGAAGAGCGACATTGTGAGCTGTTGGCAGCACTTCAGAGAATAGAGCAGCGAGCAGCCCATACAGCAGCCTCCCCATCGTCCTCTGAAGCAATAGAAGGCACAGACCGCTTGTAAGTTATTTACTTTGTACACAAAGTCTAGTCTTTACCTTATTTGTGTTTGACGTAATAACATGTCATTGATTTGCAGCACCATTGCCATAAGAAGCCAACCTGCTCCTCCAGCCATGCTTTCTGAGGTGTAGGAGACAAGTGAGTCACAGCCTGAGGCCCTTAAAACTATGCGCGTGGTACATCTTTGAGTTGGTTATATGTGTGTCTGCACTTACACATGCTTTATTAGTCTAACGGCCTTTTGCCATCTTTGTTACAGTCTCAGGATTTGATGGACATCTTCAAGTAGTATGTTGTGGCAAATACTCGGAAGAACTTGGAGAAATGCGCAATTCTTGCGGGAAAGCTAATCAATGGTGAGAAGCCTTCTGTTTATCTTAGTTTATAAGTTTTTATCTTATTATTCATCCGAACTTATATGCAATGCTATGTGGTGAACGATGAAGATGCCTTCGTGTTTCAACAGGAAAAATCGCTACTCACATTAGGGTGGATTCACGTAAGTAACTATCTTGCTTCTCTGGGTTTTCGTTAATGTTCCATGGTTTCTAATGCATTGTTTACATTTCAGACACACCCAAAGTAGGGGTGTTTTATGTCCTCCGTTGACCTGTACACTCAATTCGCTTACCAGCAATTGATGCCTGAAGCAATCTCCATCATTGTAGCTCACACTGACAAAGAGCGGTATGTATTTTCCCTTACATAAATTCATATTGCTTTTCATTTTTTTTACCAGCAATTGTTCCCTTTGCATTGCAGCCTGTACGACATCTTTCTATGTACGAGTGAGGGGATGAAGGTGATTCGAATGTGCACTAACAAGGGACAATTCCACAAGCTCGAGGATCAACCTGTGGAGGGTTCGTTGTATGCCAATGCACCGAACATATACTTGAACACGCAAATGGCTTTTGCAATCAAAGATTTGCGGCAGAAACGGAGCAGGAAGAAGGTGGATTAGGAATATATGCTTAACAAATATATGTTTGGATAGAAAACTTGTATATGTTTGGATATATATGTTTGGATATATATGTGTGGATATATATGTTTGGATGGAAATATCTCATTTACGTTTTCTATTTATATTTTGGATAATATCTTGTTGGGAAAAGCATATTTGCTTTTGTTGATGTTGCAGGGGGGATCGACTTAAAAACAAGCAAAACTCCTGCAAAATTTTTAGTTTTTTTAGTGTGAAATTGACTCAAACGATTCCATTCATCATGAACAAACAAGTAAGCATGGTCATCGCATTCATTACAACAATTTCAGCAAGCTGTGCATAACACCGAAGCATACAAGGCATATTAATCATGACAAACCGCTGTGGCTTTTTGGACAAGCGGCAGTGGTTTCTGACGAGCCGCTACAGCTTTGTCGACAAGCCGTCGTGGTTTGTTAGCACGCCGCTGCAGCTTTGTGGACAGGCCGCCATGGTTTGTTAGCAAACCGCTGCGGCATTTCAAAAAAATAGCAGCACCTTGTCATGGCACTTAAAGACAGATTCAAATTAACAGATGGTACTTGGACACTAGCATAATAATCACTTTCCATTCAGCCTCAACAATCAAATGTATGGAACCAATATATCAATTCAAATTTTACAACGATAATGTCAATTACAATCGCATATATATATATCAAACCTACTTTATCACACCAATGTATCAAGAAAGGTTAAGGTCCATATTTGTGTATGTTTGTGTTTGTAGACCTTGCGCATCATCCTCTTGCATAACACATTGCAAATGACATTAGCATAGTTCAAATAACACTTGAAACCGTAAACGTGATAATGGGCTCACCTGCGTCTCAGGAACTATGTCCAAAACTGTCTCAGCAACTCCCTCGAGGACTATGGCAGGAATTGTCTCGTGGCTATCTCGGGGACTCTGAAACCCATAAATGTGACCTCTGAAACCCATAAATGTTCCCCCTGACCTTCCTCTGCCGCCTTTGCCTCTGGCTCTACCTCTGCCGCCACATGCACTTAGGGGTGGGAATTGGTTCGGTTCGAGCCGAGTAACCAAACCAAACACTATTCATCAGTGTGGTTCGGTTTCATTAGAAGAAAATTTTTAAAATAGAACCAAACCGAACCGAACCAAGGTGTTCGGTTCGGTTCTCGGTTTTTGTTTTTAAGAACCGGGTAAACCGAACCGAACCGAAACTTAAATAAAAAATATAAAAACCTCAAAAACCCATAAACTTGTTAATTACTCGCCCTAATTTATGGTAAAAAGTTTTTGACATAAATGATTATTTTTTCAAAAATTTATTGTCCTCTCCTCTACCCTATTCTTCTTAGTCTTATTCTCTTGAAAACCTCAATTACCCCACGCCACCCAACGTTTCTATCCTACACACAAATTTATTTTCTTCTTTATGTGTTTACAGATCGGGGACATAGAGATAGAGTGAATTTAAGTTTTTCTTTTGTGGGTTTCTTATATTTTCTGCGACGATAAACTGTATCCAATATGTAATTATATTGTCGAGGGAAGTTCTTGCTATGTATTTAGGAATATAGGATTGAAAAATTTTTCAATTGGTGGTAAAGAAAATGTTTGTATGGTGAGGTTGAGTGTTGCCTAAATGATTGAACTTTGAAATTTGTTCATAGATTGACCGGTTGGAGATCTATAAATACATGTATTCTTTGCTTTTGTCTCTTAATTAAGAAATTGTTGTTTGTTTAATTATTGATTCACAGTTTAGAATCTATTTTGAATATTAGAATTGTTAATCTTTGTGGAAACTCTAAATTAGAATTGCTATTTAGTTGTTGTTATGTAATATTGCACTATTAGATTTATTTGTGCCAAATCAGAGTTTAAAACAGATAATTAGGATAGATAATTAAAAAAATTAAGTGGCATGAAATATATTAGGAAAGTTAGGAACTAGATTAAATCGAAAAAAACTAAAAGAACCGAACCGCCGAATCGATCTCAAAATCGAGTACAAAGCTGAAAAATTAAATCGAAAACATACAAATTGATGCCATAAAAAACCGAACTGATTAGAACCGAAACCGAACCGATTAGAACCAAAACTGAAGAGAACCGAACTGAGGAGAACCGAACTCTCTCGGTTCAATTTTGGTTTTCTAAAATGAAAAACTGAACCAAATCGCTTCGGTCCTAATTTGGAACCGAACTGAACCATCCCACCCCTACATGCACTAGACTCGCCTCCACCTTTGCATGTGCGAGAATTGTGCCCTATACCCTCACACCGGGCACAAGTCATGTTTATATGTCTTCTAGGCAGCACTGTCCGGCTTGGGGCCTCGTCTATATCCCGTATTCTAAGTTTTCCAAGGCCTTCTTGGAAGCCTTTTAAATGGCGGTGGGATAATTGGATCAAAATGCGTCACAAGAGGCCACTCAATTTGTCCATTGACATGGCGGATAAAGTGGGAGCACATCACTATGTATGTTTCCCGGTGATAGCACACATGCACAAATTCCTCAGGAGATCTCCTCATGAAGTGAATGCATGGGACTGCATGGACACACGGGATGCCGGTCAACTCCCACCGGTAACAGGTACAAGTATGTCTGTCCAAATCAATAGAGTACTGCTCATTACTGTTCCTGACCTCAAATTAGGCAGCTCTTGAAAACTGGGAGCTCCAATTTTGACCAGCAAGTTATAGTTTGGTGAGCCAGTTGCTGATCTGCAGACACAAAAGGTCTGTCGAGCGAGCCATCTTTTCAATTTTTTTCACATTTCTACCCATAATGCCCTTTCATATGATCTCGAACATACTTAAAATCGGTTTGTCCCATGTAGATGCAAACGTTGAAGGACTCGCTGAGGTTGTTGAGGCTTAAGTCGCAGTTGGGGATGGAGTAGAAGACATGTTTGGCCCAGCATCTCACATCTATTCCTCGTAAATAGTTGTGGGCCGTTGGTCAAGCAAAAATAACTTCGCCATCTCTCTCTCAAATTGCCTCACTGTTGTGACTCTAGATGTGGCCCACATTGCATCCTTGAACAACCTGCCTTTAAATTGTTTTTCAAAATTGCCATATAGGTGTCGGATGCAAAACCGATGATCCGTTTACCCTGCCACCTCTTTGACAGCTGGCACTAGCCCCTACAAAGATTCATAGTATGAGTCAAACATTGGCACAAAATACATAACATAAACACATAAGGCAAAAGCAATCAACTGCACCTTTTGTCGGTCAGAAATGATTGTCCATCCATTGCCAGATGGGGTGTTTAGATCGTCGAGGCACGACAAACCACTACGGTTTCGGATGATGCAGCAGCAGTGTCTCAATAAACCATTGCGGTTTCGGATGATGCAGTAGCGGTGTCTCAATAAACCGTTGCGGTTTCGAATGATGCAGCAGTGGTATCTCAATAAACCGCTGTGGTTTTGGTTGATGCTGCAGCGGTGTGTCAAGACATCGCGGTGGCTTCATACCAAACCGCCATGGTGTCTTGACACACCGCTGCGGTTCCTAGATGAACCGCCGCAGTTCATCACATTTCTTCGCATAGTTTTTAAAAACTATGGAGTCGCAGAGGTTTGTATACGAACCGTCGCGGCGCCACATCATCACGTTTAACGGCAAATGTGACAGTGATATGAGATTTGACATTTTTCCATAGTTTAGTGGTTAATTTGTTAAAAAAATGACAGTGGTTGGTTTGTCACCAACAGTAAAGGATGATGGTTGGTTTGTCATTTTCCCTAGTAAAAATTATGCAGCTAATCCGCCAAAAAATGAGACTTCAAATTTGAGAAAGCATTTACTAGTATGCAAAAAGTTTTCAAGAGATGTAGATAATATGCAAAAGACTTTGATTTTCAGAACTGATGAGAGCAAAAGTTTTGATGTGCTGACATTTTCTACATTGGGTGATTGAGAATTTTTGGTAAAGATAATTATCTTGGATGAGTTGCCTATTAGACTGGTGGAAGGAATTGGCTTTAGAACCTTTTATCTTTATATGAACTCTAAGTTTATTATGTCTTCTAGAAGAACAATTGCAAGAAATATTCGCTAGATATATGAGAAAGAATGAAGTAAGCGAAAAGAGTATTTCTTTTTATAACATCACAGAGGATATGTTCGATTACTCACACATGGACCTCTATTTAAAACTTGAACTATATGGTGTTGACAAATCATTATATTCATGGAGATTGATTATTAATTTTTATTTGATTCAAACCATAAAGCTAAAACTACTAGTTGGGAAGTTGAGAATTGTTTACTTAAGTGGGAGATCGAAAATGTTACAATTGTTACTAGTCGTTATTTCATATTTGACCAAGACAGTGAGAAATAAAAAAAGTTGATTTTAAATGGCAAAAAGAGATGTTTTGCACAAGTTTTAAATTTGATAGTTTCTAATGGTTGAAAGAAATATCAAGAGTCGAAAGCAAAGGTATGAAAAATTGTTAAATAATTGAAGGTTTGTGTTGATGCTGCTAAAATTACATGTAAAAGTAATTTGTGTCATGATAGAACTCTACGTATTTGATATTGGAAAGTCCGGAGTTGGAAAAATCATTTGACAAATTAGCAGAAAATGATAGTTCTTTCTTGGTTGGCTTGGCAGTGGAAGGATCACCTACGACTAAATATTGGTCATGCATTCGAGAATATATGAAGCTTTTAAAAGTATTGTGTAAGCATATTACATCGGATATGTATGTAGATGAAGTTTGTCATTTGAATATTGTTATTGAACAACATGCTAACGGTGATAATAAAACATTGAAAAGAATGACCATTAAATTGCAAAACAAGTTTGATAAATATTGAGAAGGTTTCACAAAATAAACTTTCTTGAATTAGTGGCCATTGTTTCTTTATACCAATTGCAAAATGAAATTTTTAAAGCATTGTTTAACCATATTATTTGGTAATGAAAGAGTTGAAAATTTTTCACAATAAATGGAGGATGTAAATATGTAATTGAGCCGTTGTATTTAGAGTATAAAGTTGGTTCAACTACTGAAGATTCTTCGGTCTGTGTTAGTGATAGTGCGCAAAGGACACCAAAAGCAACAAGTTCTATGGGCCAAGCTCATTCTAGTGCAGTGTACTCTATGTTTTTTGGGCCTAACAATACTTCTGATGTTCATTTTTCAAGAAAAATGTCAAAAATAGATCAAAATCTGTTTGAAATGATAAATACAAACTAATTAACAATTAATAAATACAATAATATAAAAGAGAGTAATAGGCAGCAAAGCAACAACATTGCAAAGAACCAACTTTGTATTAGTTAGTGTAAAAGATGTACAAGAGAGGGACAAGAAGAGAGTTAATTTGTCTTACATTAAAAAATCACGAACCCGAACTGGTCTCTTAATCGCATTTGTAAAACCCTAAAAAGCAACAGAAACGACACACAACCAGTTAGTTTATATTCATAAAAAGGTACCAAAGTCTCTTTCACAGATGCTCTTCTATACCCAAAGCTCTCTTACCTCATTAAACTTAAACAGAATGGGGCGAATATCCTTCTCCACCTTTATTTCTTTCTGCCCATCACTATCTAAGTTCTGAGGACCTTTACCACTCAACTTACGAAACCTGCATTTACTAAATCAATCTGATTAGACCGAGAAAAATGTTCCATCAACGAATAACTACTACTCTAAATGCTTGATGAAATAATTCTTTCCCCGGGACCAGGGCTTCGTTGGAATATTCAAATAATTGCAAAACGAGATCACACCTGTCAAAGAAGCTGGAGGAACTAACCAAAGTCTTCTTCTTGATCACTCCAGGAAATTTTATATCAACACTGGATGCAGCACTCTTGCTGGAAACCATACTCAATGAATTTTTTAAAATTCTAGGTTTGCTTTGTCTCAGGTTAGATAAATCGATAGAACTACCGCTGTCCTTAGTACATATAGTTTCATAATCGGTTTTGGATGACAATTCTCTATGAGTTTCTGCACTTGAAACTGCGTGGTTGTCCTTGTGTCCGTCTGATAAATCTACTGATCTAGAAGTCCTTAGTTGCAAGATTTTTTGCTTTTCAACCTATAAGCCCAATTATCATAAGATAGAACCAGCATATACTGGATGTGATTTGTGTACTTGGCTGTGCACATATGCAATTTATTGGAATATAGATTGTCAAATTATATTTGGATAAAATGATTGTCAAAGTTTACTGAAATTAATTGTATGCTGTCAAATTCGAGAATCCTGCCATCACCTACTTCCTTTTCAATTCCAAGCCTATAGTTCAGAACTCAGATGATAACACTATGAAACGTCAAAAAAAATAATAGAGAATATTTTAATGAAGTTTGAAGAATCATCTCTCACCTCATGTATTAAAACTTGCTTCATAGCCAAAGCGAGAACATGATGACAAGCTTGGTAGCCCTGATAGGATAGCAAGTTTAATATAAAGGGGTCAAACAGGAAGTCATGACACAATTGCAAAGTTCAATGAACAATAGCAACAACAAGCCAAACCTGGAAGTTGATGAAGTTGTCAATGGGAGGCTCAAAAGCAAGTAAGGATCCATCTAATGTTGCTTCTTGTCTTCGGTTATTGGATGGATGCCCAAATTTAGTGTTCTTATATGATATGGCATAAGATACCATAGTAGAAATTAAATGGGTCAGATCATCCTTCTCTTTATCTGATAGAAGGTGCATTGCCACCTGAAAGGATACTTGATGATATCAGGAGCTCTAACTATAAGGAAAAAACACAAATTTCTGTTCATGCGAAAGGTTGAGTGAAGTAGCTTGATAAATGCAAAGAGTAGCTAAAGAAAAAAAAACTTTACAAATTAAAATGCTAAGAAGACAAACCAAAAGAACTATACTCACACAAACGTCAAGTTCCATTAAGTTTCAAACTTACAAGCATCGTTATATGTTTCTGATAGGTAATAAGAGTAATTAACAAAATAACTACTGAACTATGAGATCAGTAACAAAGCAACCACTAAACAATTTTAACTAACAAATAAAATACTAACCTATAAGAAATAAATAGAACAAACATCGCTATTACGTTTTCCGTTAAAAATTTCAATTTGTTTCCGTAGCAAATAAGTTCTCTTTCTGCAGTAGACTCGTACATGAAGTAATTCTAATTAAGAACTTACTTTTCGCAACAGAAAACAAGTCCTAATCCAAGAACTTGATTTCCACAACAAAAGACAAGTATCCGATGGTAGAAACGTGTCTTTCACTACGAAAAGTGAAATGAATAAATTTCGCTGTGGAGATACTTGTTTTCCGTTGTGAAAAATAACTCTTAATCCAAAGACTTGCTTTCCTCAGCAAGAGGCAAGTATCCGCAGCAGAAACTATTCTTTCTGCAGCAAAAACGTGTCTTCTACTGCGGAAAGAAAGTCTTAATCCATGAATGTTCCTCGATACTAAACGATAACATTGAGCAATCTTCAACTTTATCTATATAAGCGGAAAGGATGTCATTGCAAGAGCAAGCGACAACTCTAAATCTCTTAATACCATCCAATAGCAAAAAAATATTAGAAATAGAGATGAAGCCTATTTCAGTAGTCCAGTCCGATGAGCAACATGCGTTCGATCACGAAGTTGTTATAGAAGTGCATTCGATCTCAATATCTCTAGATGATGAACTTTGTTCATTATGCGACTCAGAAGATGATAATTGGGCAGAGAATGGACCTCCTCAATTGGAAAGAGCACGATATGATATTGATGGTGGACGTCCGTTGTGGGCTGATGGATGAGATAGTGAGGGTAAGAGTTAGAGTACGAAGTTCACTAAGAAAATCGCTCTGACTAGTGTGCTGTATCCAGAGCGGAATGTGAAGTTATATACTAAAGGTATAGGAAGACAAGTATCCGTTGCAGAAACTACATTTTCTTCCATTGCAAAAAATTACCCTTTCCGCTGCAGAAAGTAAATCCTAATCCAAGTACTTACTTTCCTCAATAGAAGGAACGTTTCCGTAGCGAAAATGGTAATTTTCGTAGCAGATACTTGCATTTCTTTACCTTAGTATATACTTGTCTTCCTTTCTTTACCTTAGTATAAATCACTCTAACTGGTGTGCTCTATCCGCAACGAATACTTATCTTCCGCTGAGGAAAGCAATTTTTAGTCAAAAACTTACTTTCGAAGCGGAAGACAAGTATTCGTTGCAGAAAGTAAATCTTATTCCAAAGAATTGATTTCTTCAGCAAAAGGCAAGTATCCACTGCAAATAGTACACACCAGTTAGAGCGATTTTTGCAGGGGACAAGTGCATTCTTTAGCGAAAAATTCCATAATCCTGTATATAACCTAACACTACTAAAGCCTATCTTAGCGAATTCTAGATCTTTTTGAGAACCGGCGTCCAAGCAAATTTGAAGCACTCTTAATTGTTGCTCAACAATGGCATCGAGGAGTGATGATGTTCGGGCATTAATAGCATCACCACACCCCATGTACATGCAATATTAGCCTAACAAATTCTCTAACAAAAAATACATTTACAAAATTACAACTTATTATGTAATGTAATTGATGTGTGAATGCTTTGTTTTTCAGACACAGAAGAAAGCAACGATTAGGGATTGGTTAACTGCGGATTGGAAGTGGAGCTAATATCAACAGTTTTGGTCCATGAACTTTGTGCATTCTGACACAAAACTGCTATAGAAGTGCATTCAATCTCAGTAACTCTAGATGACAAAGAGCTCCATTCATTATGCGAATCCAAAGCCGAAGACGTGGGGGAGAGTAGGCCTCAACAACAACTACAACTACAACTAGAACCAGCATATTCTTTCATGAGTATGTGTCTAGGGAAGAAGTATAGTTTGTTAAACGAAATTATAAAAGAAATCATGAATTATATGTTGAAGAATGAATATGGAATAAAGTTCACACATAGTGACTTTCATCAGTTGAGTGCCGCATGCCAGGAAGAATGCACTTGATGGATGCACGCTTAAAAAATGCAAGGTGAACTTATATTTTAAATAAAGTGCTATAACGATGTTTGGAGTTGCTCACAAAAGATGGAAATCCATCATACTTCTGCCAAATGGATGACAATCAATAGTTGGATAGATTCAAAAGGCAAGCTAACTGAGATGTTTCTTTCATAATTGGACATCCAAGAAGAATTTTGAAGTGAACATTACACTCAGGAAGCTCATAAATTGAACGAAATGAATGACAATGAACAATACAAGCTTATATGGTCATACGAGGAGATTCGGAGGTCTAATCTCGACAGCTCCCTGCTTGTTTAGTTAGATAGGATTGATCTTTTACACAATCCAACTTAAGAGAATTTACATGTGTTTGCCTGCTAAGGGGAGACTATTAGACTGTGGTAAACCTGTCATTTGCTTGGATGACTGTCACTTGAAAGGATCGTGTCCAAACCAATTGCTCACAACTGTCGACTTTGACAAGAACAATGAAATTTATTCAATTGTTGTAGCAATGGTTGAAGCAGAATGTTGAGACTCTTGGAGTTGGTTTTTGCAATTGTTGTTTATGGATTTAGACAGTCATTTCGGTAAGGGGTGGACAATCATTTTCGATTGACAAAAAGTAGAGTGGATTGCTTTTGTAATGTGTGTTTATGTTATGCATTGTATATGAACGTTTGTCTCAAGCCTGTTCATTTTTTTAAGGGTTAGTGCTATGGCTGAGTTTGCAGAGTCAGCAGAATATCGTTTTTATGTCAGGCACTTGTATGTCAACTTCAAAAAATAATTTTGAGCCAAATTGTACAAGAATGCAATGTGGAATGCATCTAGGGCCACAATATAGTGCATTTTGAGAAAGAGTCAAAAATTATATTTGGAAAACATAAAAACGATCTGAGATTTTGGTCGAAATATGCTAGAGGGACTGCTCAAAAGGCTACGGGAGAGGATGCTGGAGGGGCTGCTCAATCATGCGCACGCCTCCTCATCCGCTAGAGCACGTCCTTCATTTTTTGCAATCGATCCTCCATTCTTTGCATGCACTCCTCCGCTTGCTTCTGCATTCATTCCATTTGGCTGCCAAATGATGCGACCTTGGAAATCAAGCTCTCCAAGTAGCCAACGATTCTGTTGAACCTCTTCTCAGCCATCAACGTAAAATGAGATGGCTGAGGAGGGAATAGACACATACTCTGCAGAGTATCATCCTTTATGGCTTGCAGAGATGATAATGCACAATGTGCGACTGAGATGGATGGAGATTTTCCTACTGAGGTGGATGAAAGTTGTCCGGCTGAGGGGGCTGGAAGTTGGGCAACCTTGGCTCTCCGACTTTGTTGATCCCCATACAAACCACTTTCAAGTTGTTGTAGAATTCGTCAAACTTCTCTTTGATTCTCAGCTTCTCATCTGAAACTGATACCTCGCTATGCTCAACAATCTTCTGAACAAGGAAATTATATGGTAGGCTTTTGACCAAATTGTTGAGGACGTCGTACGTGTGACTCAAAATCACATACCCGGTGTTCACTCTCTTTCGGTTGAACATCTTCTCCAGCATATAAAGATCCATGCAGCTAACATAGTCTCAATGCCCATCTCGAGGAAGAATAGCGTCATGATGTTATGGACCACTCGGGCTCTTGCGTTCAAGTTCTTAAACTTTGGCTTCTTGATCGTTTCAATCTCGGGATTGCGATTCAACTGTCGAAGCACTGCCAAACTTTACTTTCGTCTAATGAAATCCCGAGATACCTGATAATATTGTTGGCTTAGTTTTTCTATTGAACATCCAAGCAACAAGTTAATATCATTAGGAGTCAATCTCAACTCTCGTCCAAACATGTAAGTTCATATCTCTAATGGTTGGGTGAACAATTCCAAATTGACATAAAAGAGTTTGACAATTCGTTCATAATAACTTCCACCCAATTTACACAAACCCGCTAATCCAACACTCTCAACTATGTCTCTATTCTAATATCAGACAATGAATCAAAATTTACTTTTATGGATACAATAATAGAACGATGTTTAATATCAACTTTGTACCTATCGTTCACCGACTTAGTCCTGAAATCTGATGAGTAGAAACAATCTGATGTAGGTTGAACACTGACCAAATGAGCTATTGGTCGTTCTTGAGTTTGTCGTTGAGGTCGTATTTCAAGTTGGAGTCATGCTTTACCCTCAAGTTGTGCTTTGCATTGAAATTGAGAGCAAACGAACTCAGTTGCAATTCGGCTACAGGCATGGGCCGATTGAGATTCTAGTTAAGATTGAGACTTAAAGAAAGCAGCTTTACGCTTGAGAGCTAATTTCGTAGGGTTGGTAGAATCCATTGAATTGAATGAGACAGTGAGGGTTAGAGTTGGAGTTTAGAGTTTGCTGACAAAATCGCTTTGACTAGTGTGTTCTATCTGAAATAGAATGTAAAGTTATATACTAAAGTAAAGGACGAAAAATATCCACCAAGGACTTACTTTCCACAGTGAAAGGCTAGTATCTGCTGAAGAAAAGGCCTTAATTACAACTATTTCATGTACGAGTTTGCTGCGAAAAGACAACCTATCCGCTACGAAGAATTTTTTAAATTTTTAACAAAAAACATGACAACGATATTTGTCTCGTTCATTTTTCATAGTTCAGTGTTTTATTTATTAGTAAAAATTATTGAGTGATTATGTTGTCACTGATCCCATAGTTCAGTGCTTGTTTTGTTAATTATTCTAAAAAATATATACATTTACAAAAAGAGAGATCTACAAAATAACACTTCACCTTCTAAAAAAACTCTACAACACCGTTCAAAGAGATTTACAACTCCCCCATGACAAATGGGTACAACAAAAGGAACATCTAAAAGGCTCTACATCTAAAGTCTACCAAAAATCACTCTTTCCCCACAAAAAGGAGTATTACAAAAGGCAATCACCAATTAATTTTATATGACAATGAAATAGTTAGAACATGACATTTTCATCGATACCATGGTGATGCTTGGTGACCAATTTCTATATCAAGATTGGAACATGCAAGAGTATCTTTCAAAATGGACATGAACAATCAGGACATAAATCTCTTTGATCTTATAAAAGACCCGATATCTCTCATAAGAAAGGGACAATCAAGCCGGCTAAATTTACTTGCGATAATAAAGAAGAAATATAGTGTATTTTACAAGAATAAATGTGATCAGAAAAGCGCACATGAAACAAAATATGTCAAATTGGATTTTTTTTTCTTCATTTAATGGGAGGAAAATCTATGCCAGCTATATCAGCACGAATAAGCTATAACCACAATCTGGGCAGCCAAGTCAAGATTGAAAAAAATTTTAATTGACCCAGAAGAATGATCTGTTGTATCTCAGATTACAACTACAACTATGATTAGTTCTCTGGTTTAGCAGCCTCAGAAATATCATTTCCTTTTGCTGGTCAAATAAGTGGAATTCACGAGATCAACATATCTCAATATCCATGTATTGCTTAAATGTAACAACCCAGAGAGTGTGGACATAAATATAAACAACTAGTTGTCCAAATATATAAAAAAACAATTGTGAAAGAGCGAACAAAAAGGAAAATGGCTGAAAATTTAACATTGAGACAAAATGAGTGCGCGATTGTTACCGGTCTCAGAGTTGGAGGTGACACAATATGCAGAAAAAGAGAAAGAGAATCTTCCATACAAGACTTAATAGACAGATGCCTTGAAATATGAGGTGCAATTTTATCGTGCCAAGACCTCAAAACATCCATATTTTCTAACAGCATTGTTCGGCATCTAACAATAAATGAATCACATGAAAAAATATTAGTTACTCTCCATTTCAATCAAGTTCTAAGTAACTTGACGTTACCTTTGATTCGACTTGGGCCACTCAATATTTGGTTTTTGAACTTGGGCCATAAGCCGATGTACAATGATTGCACTAAAAGGCTGATAAACTACCAAATAGATAATAAAATTAAGATAAATCACTCAAATAATCCAGTACTTTCCTTCAAATTTAAAAGAAAAACAATAGTTATTGAAGATTTTCACCATAAAGGGCCATTTGTTGTGTCCTCATCGTATATTGGTGAATAATGTCCGAATGGCCCAGACTTTCAATACATTTGACCTGCACACCACAAAAATATGAAGTAAGCATCTATTATTCACACCAGATAGTGATAGTCCATAAATTAGCCATATACAAGCAAAGCTTACAGTCTTTTGCATTATGGGATCATGATAATGGAGATGCAAAATGTTTTCATGAATCCCATCCAAAATCAAATCATAGTCACCCCTGCACATGGACAAAACATTATTCTTGAACCCTTCTGCATCAAGAACATGTAAAAAGAATGAACAAAATAAAGTAAAATGCTATACCAACCGGCTGGACATGAGTGAGTGCAAAATCTCAAATTCATTATTTGGACTGCCAGAATGATGATAAGATCTCTGATGCTTTATTTTACGTTTATGAAAAATCTAGGGAAAGGAACACGATTAAATATTAAATATAATCAAAGAAAAATGAAACTAAAACGCAATGAAGAAAACAACAATGAGACTTCCTACTTAATTTTACCTCTTTCCAAACATCAAAAACACTTTTTACGATGTCTTTTCGGCCAATTTCTTGAGAACTGATCTCCAACTGAGAGCCAGTAAGACATAACAACCAAATATTGTAAAAAAAAAAAGTAAATATATAAATAAAACTCAAGGGAAAAAAAGAGAAGTTCATAAAAAATTCAATCTCACAAGATTAATCATCCAGCGGATAATGCAAAACTTTATGGCTCAAGTTAAAGAAAGATGGTCAAAATGTCCAAACAATTTATCAAGTATGATAATAGCACCTTCAAATGTATAAAAGGGAAGTATCAAGAGTATAATTGCATTAACTTCTTACTTCATTGAGGGTTTCCTTCTTCCTGTTGAGAAACTGAAGAGTGTTCAAACATGATCGAATATCATATTCTGGTGAAAGAAAGACAAGGATCTTTGAACATAATGCAAGAGGATGTAGAAAGTTTGATATAGCTAGGAATAAAATCAAGCTAAAAATGATATACAACATTTTTACCTTTTTTTCTCATAAAACACCTCGCTATCAAAAATCAAATGGTGCTTGAATAGTAAAGAAAAAACACCTTGAGAAAAGATTATTAACCTGTATACTCTGCAAGTGCAGATAAAGCTGCAGCACTTGTTTTCATTCCCTCCTTGTTACATATGTTCTTAAGCCTGTAACAATCCATTTTCAAACATGTAATCACATATCTAAGATGAGGAAAATAATGCTACTTTGATGTCACATTGGTGGCTTTCACATAAATGACTAATAATATGAAAGAAGTGTTATCCACAACTATCAACATAAAATAAGAGTGAAGAGACACAACATGTTGACTTTGGAATGGTAAATACATATTCTAACAATAACAAACTCATTTGATAAGTGAAAATGTACAATCTAATTAATTTGATGGTTCTGCAAAAAAAATAATGCAGTGGTAACGAGCTCTGCACTCTATCAGACACCAAATGGAAGTTGATCAAACTGATAGCCTGTACAATAGACAATCAACCAAGAAGAAAATAACAGCAGCTAATTGTATAGAACCAGAAGAAAAGATCAATGCAGAAACATTCGAGAGGAACTGCTACTCTCCAGTACCCAGACATAAAATTCAGCATAATCCATTCCCCTTCTCTAACAGAATTATAAAGTGTGTTCCCACATTTAACCCTACTAAAACATCACAATCAAAGCATATAACCTAATAAAAATAAAAACAATAAGATAGCAACATATCTCAATCCTTCGATTTGCCTTGCTTCCTTCTTGCATATGTAAAATGTAGAGGTAAATTCCTATCAACACCCGCTGCCCAATCTTTCACCTTGTCCTCAAGGTGAAATTGAGGAAATTGACCATCTATGACATCAAAGAATTACGAAGTGGCTTCCCCTTTCGATAAATTTCTCCAACAAACCAACACCTCACTCTTGGACTTGGTACCATCTTCGCTCGGTCTCACATTTTTAGTGCCTCAAGTTCCAACAAGAATTCATAATCTCTCATGAATTGTGGTGGAATGATGGGGCTACATGTTCCCTCACCGATGACTTGTCGTAATTGTGAAATGTAGAACACTAGATGGATGGTGGATCCATACAGTAAGTCTAGCTGGTAAGCTGTGTGCCCTACCTTGGCCAAACTTTAAATGGTCCATAAAAGCAGGAGCTGAGCTTTTCGTTCCTTCTCTTAGCAATGGATCATTAGCGGTATGGCTGCAATTTAAGATAGACAAGATCATTCACATCAAAATTTACCTCCCTCCTTTTGCCATCTGCTACTGCCTTCATTTGGGCCTTAGTCTTGGCCAAGTGTTGTTTTAATTCCTCCAAGATTGCATACCCGTGCTGCAACTGAGACTCCAAGGAAGGAATAGCTGTGTTACCCAAAATGAAGCAAACTAGTGGTGGTGGTGCTCTACTGTAAACCACTTGAAACGGGGAAGTCCAAGCGGGCGAGTGGAACGATGTGTTATACCAATACCCAGCCCATGGTAAGCATCAAACCCATAATCTGGTTCTACATGCCCCAAAGAAACATAGATAAATTTCTAGGGTAGCAATTAACTACGTCAGTATTTTCATCTATTTGTGTATGGTACACTGAACTGTACTTTAGGTTGTCCCCTGCACTTTCAATAATTCTTTTCAAAAATAGCTGAAAAAACATTATCCCCGTCTGTCACAATAAAATGAGAAAATTCATGCAATTTAACGACTTTCCTAATAAACATGGTGGACACCGAATGAATTGTAAATAGGTATCTTAAGGTAATAAAATGAGCATAATTGCTCAGTCAATCTACCACAACCAAAATAGAGTCCTAGTTGTCCAAACGTGGTAGTCCCTCTATAAAATCCATCGATAAGTCCTTCCAAATCTGATTAGGAATCGATAGTGGTTGCAAGAGGCTCGCGGGATACATTGCTTGGTATTTGTTGCGTTAGCATACATCACAAGTTACTATGAAATTCTTGACATCTTTTCTCATGCCTTTCCAGCAAAATTTGACTGACTGTCACTAATATGTTTTAAACAGCCTCGAATGTCCACCCACCACCGTGCCATGAAATTCTTGAAGCAACAAAGGAATGAGAGATGACTAAGGCACCAAAACCATACATCCTTTGTGAAACAAGCGGCCATTATGCAATGAATAACCCTTGCAGGTGTCCTCATTCCCTGCAACCGTAGAACAACCGAATGCAAATCCTTATCATCTAGGATTTCGGAGTGGATCTGACTCCAAGGAACAAGAGTTGTGTATGATAAGGCGTGGTAGTCTCTCCATAAAATCAATCAATACGTTCTCCCAAATTCAATTCGGAATCGATAATGGCTGCAAGGGGCCTGCAGGAGACATAGCTTGGTATTTGTTGCGCTGGCATACATCACAAGATGCTAGAAAATTCTTGACATCTTTTCGCATGCCTTTCCAGCAAAATTGGGCCAACATATTCTAATATGATATAAACTCCTCTGCGTGTCCACTCGCCACTGTGCCACAAAATTCTTGAAGCAATAAAGGAATGAGCAATGACGGAGGCACCAGAACCATACACCCTATGTGAAAAAACAACCGTTATGCAATGAATAACCATTTCAGGTGTCCTTACCCCCTTGCAACAGTAGAACAACAGAACGCAAATCCTTATAATCTACAATTTTTAAGTAGATATGACTCTAAGGAACAAGAGCCATAAGGCTGAAAATTCTAGAATAGCAGTACGTCGTGATAGAGCATCGGTCGCCTTGTTTTCAACCTAGGCCTATAATGGATTTCAAAGTCAAAACCCATAATTTTAGTCAACTACTTTTGATGATCTACACTTACCGGCTATTGTTCCACCAGAAACTTAAGATGTAACACCCGGGAAAAAATTACACAAATATTTTTATGTAACATGATATTTTGAAATTTTATATGAAATAATTGTGTCACAAATTTGGAGAATTATTTATATTTTGTACAATTGAGGAATTTTATTTTAATAAAATTATTAAGTAAATAGAGGATTAGGAAGCGGATAAAGAAAATTTAAAATATAAAGCAAAATGTCCGCAAGTGAGATTTTTTATTAGGGAAAAATCTGAGCATAAATAAATTAAGAAAGGACACCGTGTAATACGTCAACACATGTGAGTGCGCCTGTGGAAGGCTTAGGATTCGCAGGAGTGAACATGTCCGTGGAAGGGTATTGTCTGCGAAGAAATGGCATACGTGGCAGACAACCATTGATGGACATTTCAAAAATTAGTATCTGCAGAAGCATTTGCGTCCACGAAAAGGAACATGCCCGCAAAAGTGTTTGTATATGTAGAATAGACGGCATCGTTTGGTATAAGGAACGTATATGCGAAAATGAATGAATCTGCGACAGAAGGAAATGTCATCGTTTGGAGTTAATGAACTTCTGCGATGAATAGTATTGTTGCGGAAAGAAACGCATTTGGAGAATAAAGGACGTCCGTTGTTTAGTAGACGTCGTTTTAGGACAAGGGGTATATTTGCAGAATGGAAAGCGTCCACATCGGATGAGTAAGATACTGAACGTTGTCATTTGGATCAAAAATCTGTGAGGAATAATGAATATCACGGAAACATTTGTATCCACAATGATATCCGCGAAAGAATAAGCGTAAGTGGTAGATAGCGACTGGCGGATGTGTTACATGGGATCCGTGGGTGGAAGTATCTGCGGAAACGTGGTGTCTGCAGGAGCGTTCACATCCACAAAAACGCTGGCCACCGTAAATGTAAGTGTAAAATGTAAATGTGACAGATTGCCATTGGACTAAATGGACAAAACAGACATCCACAACGGTAGTTCGCACGTCCGTTGTGATTGCGAATAGATTCAAAAACATGGTTTTAGCAAAATCCGCTAGCTAAAATTTGATTATGGCCAGATTAGGAAATGATAAAGCTAAAACTCGATTACCATGAGATTTTCTTCCGCAGGATTCTCCATTATATTGTCTATAAATATGAATGTTAGGGGCCGAAACCCTAACTACATTGAAGTCGCGAAGACAAAGAGATTTCTTTTAACTCTAGGGAGAATTTTCTTCTAGTTCCCGAAGGTAAGTCTTCGACTATAAGAAGTTTATTTATAATAGTGATGAATGGCAAATCAAGAAGCTATTTCTAGGACTTTGAAATAGTGTATATGTTAAAGTTCAACCATTTTCTTGTGATTAACCAACTCTCTCTTTAATGTTAAGGAAATCTAACGTGTTGGAGAGGTTAGGAAAATTACAAACTCTGCTAAAAACTACAGGAAAGTGATGTTGATTGTGTTTGGTCTTTGACTTGCATCACAAAGTGCTAGATTAAGATAGTTTTATTATGATATTAATCTGTTATGCTTATGGCTGTTGTTTGAGGATATGATTTCTTATTTGTTGTTTACTGTTCAAGATTAACTGTGGATCGAGGATATAATATCTGCTAGTTGTTACATTTTATGTTGATATTTTGTTGAGGATTTGTCCATTGTTCGTGTCACTGTTAGGATAAGACATGTTTGAGAATATGTTAGGATCATGCATGATAAATTTTATTTTATGACACATGCATAATAAAAAATGTTTTCATTAAGAAAAATAAGAAACAATGAAAGACTGAAAGACGGACTGAACAAACGTAAATAGACGTCGATGTTGATTGACGTTTTTCCCAAAAATGCAAAATTGTGATACACATGCATCCCCAAATGATGAAATTAGATATTTATGCAAATGTATCATCACTAAATCACCTTCAGTGAATAACTTGAGGCATCGATGTTGATCGGCGATAGACTTTTAATGCAAATTAGCCTTTTCTAAATTTTTTTTCACATCATGATGGATCTGTTGGACCCGTTTTGCAAATTCTTTAGCATGCAAATTACCATTAGAAGAGGAAGGAAGACGAATTAGATCAATAGTATGTCTGGGGGCACTAATATAGACTATTTCAAAGAAAGATTAAACATATTATTGAAAGCAAACTCTATATGTGGGAGAGCGGAGTCTCATTGTTTTAGCTTATTGACACAAATAGATAGAATCATATTACCCAGACTGCAGTTGATCAATGCAGTTTGGCCATCTGTTTGAGAGTGACTGTTACTACTATATTTCAACGAAATGTCAAATAATTTCCATAAAGTTTTCCAAAAGTTACTTATGAACTTGACATCTCTATCAGAAGTTACCGAACGAAGAACTCCATTGGCTATATAAGAAATATCATAAGTTTCTGGCACAGGAGAAAATGAGCTATTTTTTAAAATCGATTAACAACAACCATAACTAAATCAACCCCTCACTGGGTTCATGGGAGGCCAAGAACAAAATCCATAGTCAAATCTTGCCATATTGCTTAAGGAATAGGGGGAGGAGTATAATGACCGGTGTTTTGAGCATGTTTATTTGCTTTCTGACAAACAGGGCAACGTTGGACAAAGCGTCCGACATCTCGCTCAAGTTGAGGCTAATAAAATCTCTGTTCAACTAAACTGATTGTCTTATCTCAACCAGTATGTCCTCCTAAACGACCAACAAGTAATTCTCTGATAAGGTGCTATCGCAAAGAATATCGAGGAATACATAATTGTGTTCCCTTAAATAAATATTTTTTTTCATGAGAAAATCAAAAAGAAATTATTTGTTGACGCAATGAGTCCATATAGTACTAAAATCACCATTAGTCGTATAAATATCTTTTAAATACTCGAAACCCACCACCTCCGTATATTTTGTTGAAAAAGAAGAGGCATGACGACTAAGAGCATCTACGACTTTGTTCAGATGGCTCAATTTATGTTTGATGGTAAAAGTGAATTTTTGGAAGAAAGTAATCCATCGGTCGTGCATGTAATTCATAGTTTTTTGAGAATTGACAAATTTTAAAGCTTGATGGTCAGTGAATAACACAAATTCTAGCTGAATCAAGTAGTGCTCCCAATGCTTCAAACCTTGAACAACTACGTAAAATTTCAGTTCATAAGTAGTCCACTTCGGTCGAGCTTTACTAACATTTTCACTGAAGAATTCGATTGGGCGACTTCCTTGGGTTAACACAACTCCAATTCTCAGTGTTGAAGCATCACATTCGACTTCAAACACATGATCAAAATCAAGAAGTGCCAGTACTGGTGCGCTGCTAACTTGGCCTTTATCAATTCAAAACTCTCCTCTTGTGTCTGGCCCCATTGAAATTGTCTCTTTTTGAGGCAATTGGTAATTTGTGTCATAATAGAACTAAATCCACGAATAAAGCACCCATAGAAAGTAGCAAGGCCATGAAAATTTTGTACTTCACGTACAATTGTTGGAGTTGACGATTCTTTTATTGCTTTTACTTACTCATAAAATGGTTAGCACTGCTTTGAGGTGGGATAAACTTTCGATACTGATTTTGCTGTAAATGAAAATGTCATCAAAATATACCATCACAAAATTACCAAGAAATAGACAAAGAACCTGGGTCATCAGTTGTAAAAATTTGTTGGGCATGTTAGATAATCTGAGTGGCATGACCAACCATTCAAAAAGGCCATTTTGGTTTTAAATGCAGTCTTTCATTCATCGCCTGGTCGGATACGAATTCGATAGTAACAACTTCCTAAATCGAGCTTAGTAAAGATCACAGTACCTGCAAGTCGATTAAGCATATCGTTGAGGCGTGGAATGGGAAAACAGTATTTGACCGTTATTTTATTGATAGCATGACTGTTTACACACATCCTCCAACTAGTGTCTTTTTTTGGGGCAAGGAGTGCAGATACTGCGCAAGGACTCATGCTTTTCTGGATTTACCCTTGGTCTAATAGATTCTTGACTTAGTGTTGCAGTTTTTCGTGCTCCTTTGGACTCATACGATAGTGTGGCAAAATTGGGCAAAATAGCACCTGGTACTAAGTCAATGTGGTGTTGAAAATTTCGCATAGGAACAATTCATTCAGTAATTCAGCTAGAGATAAATCATCAAATCGGCAATTATCTCTTGAACCTGAGTAGGTACTGCAGAAATCTCCTCCGAGTAACCCTTGACTACCAATGCTAGTAGCGAGTTTGGCTCTTGAAGTTGTTGACAGAATTCTAGAACAGTTATACCAGTGAATAATGGTTGGCCTTCTTTGATAGCAGGAATAGTCTTTGGCTATGAAGATTGCGGCATCAACACTATTTTCTTGTCAAACCACAACAAAACAAAGATGTTGTCGTGACCCTTATAAGTGACATCAACGTCAAAATGCCACAGCCGTCCAAGTAACACATGACAAGCACCCATATCGACCACATCACACATAATTTCATCCTTGTAATATTTGTCAATAAATAATAGAACTTTACACATGTCAAGAACTTGTACTTCAGGGTCTTTTTTGATGCATGCAATTTTATACAATGAATGATCTTTCTCTGTCTTCACATTTAATACCTTTACAAGGCCTTTGATACGACATTCTCACTGTTACCGCTATAAATAATCATGTTGCCCACTTTATTATGGATGGTGCAACGGGTTTGAAAAATTTTATGTGGTTGTGAATGGTCTAAATTCTCCAGTGCCAGTAAGAGCCACCGAATGATACACGTGACATCTTCTCCAACATCACCTTCTTCGAATTCAACTCCCTCATAAATATCATCTTTGGGTACTTGTTCCTCCTCACTACTCTCTTCATCTACGAAGTAAATAGATCATCTATATGGACAATTGCTAGAGAGGTGACCTGGTTGATTGCATCTGGAACACTTGCTCAAATTTGGACACACATAAGGATCAACACGATTTCCTTTTTATTGTGGAATTCAACTTTGTGTATTAGGTCAAATGGTAGTTGAATTTCCCCCTTTATTCGAAACTAATTGCAGGGCTGAAAAAAATATCTTTGTGATTACTGTCACTCGTAGTCATTGATCCCTTTTGATTGAAGGAATATTCTGGTGTTGATTGTCGAAAGTTGTTTGAATTATGAATGGTAGATCTATTGATTTGAGTTTCCACCTTCATTGCTAGATTCACAACATTTGTTATCGTCCAAACTGATTAAAGAGCCAGTCGATCTTGGATAATTAGTTTGAGACCGCCAATATATCAAGCTATCAGTTGATCTTCAATTTCAGATAAATTAACTCAAGCATTCAGTCGATAGAATTCCTCTATGTATTTAGTCACTGTTCAGTTGGCCTGATAATAATTATGATGCTGCTGATATAAAACTTACTCGTAATTGAGAGGAATGAAACGCTTTTGTAATAGTCTATTCATCTTGGGCCAAGTTTGAACTCTCAATTTTCCTTGCCTTTGTCGATTAAATTAAAGTTGTTCCCACCATGCACAGACTTCCCCTTTTAATTTATACGCCACCAACTTGACTTGTTTCTCTTTTGAGATATTTAGGTAATAAAAAAAATTCTCAACTGTGTGAACACAATCTAAAAAATCTTCGATATTTAATTGCCCATCAAAAGTCGGCAAGTCCATCTTCATTTTGAACTCGTGAGTGTTTGGCCGTCGAGTCAAAATGCGATCTTCAAAGAAATTATCTCATTCGTCTGACGAGTAATTAATTGCCCAAGTTGGTTCCTATCGTAATTTTCTGTTGACACCGTTTGAGATAATTGTTCCATCGATTTAACAAGAAAAAGGCATTCTATTCATTAGGGTTTTGAGCTGGGTTAGCCAAAACCCTAGCTGGTTCGCTGGAAAAGTAATTGAAATCATTTGTGTGGCCGAATTCAACTCTATCATCACACGAAAAACCTCGCCAAAGGTCAGGGAAGTTCGGCCAACCTTGAATCGATCCAGGCTGACACTAGTAGGATCAAAACCCTTCGATTTCCCGAGCTGCCAAATCGCGCTATTGGAAATCTCGAGTTCCAAGTTCAACTTTGTGCTGCGTTCACACAATTGGTCTTTGGAACGTCACATTCCAATGTGAGGTGAGGCTACCTGAGGTCACTAGCAGTCTCTGGCTACCGTGACTGGCCAGTCTGGTCGTGGCCCGTAGCTGGCCAAACCCTAAAGGCCGATCGTTGTCCTAAGTCACATTAGGGTTTCTAGTGGAAATTTTTTTGCAGTTTTTCTTCCAATATTTGTCAAATTCTCGCTCTTCGTCTGATTTGCTAAAGCCAAATCTTTGATTTCTACAATTTCGTTGATTCTTGTTAATCACAACAATCATCATCTGCAAAAGATTGCAGAGAATTTCATAAATTTCACTGGTCACCACCCAATCGATTTTTTCGAATTGTTAATCAATAATTTCGAATCGCCATTCGTTGTCAGTGACTCGTTATCCACTTGAACCTTCATTAGCATCAGATCGAGGTGAAAATCCTTGCTCTAATATCGATTTGGTGCAGCGGAAATTTTATTTCATAATCGAAATAGGGAATTAACGAAAACTTGAGAAATAACTCTCCGAGAAATAGAATAATCAAATATCAAGAATTAAAGCTTAATGTTTATCATCACCCTTTAAATAGAAACATAAATTAAACGATAAAATAAAATAAAATAACATGACTAATATTAAAATAAGAAACAAACTATTAAATGACATGACACAGCAGATGGGCTTGTGCCTGTTGGGTCTGCTTGGGCTTGTACTGCATCAAGAATTAATTGTAAGGTGGCATTGGCTTGCTCTAAGTCACCGCTGATGTTGAATAGGTCATCAAAATCACCCATTTCCTAACACACCAAAAACTAATAATTCTCATGCTTTACATCGTTGGCCCTAGGTGAACTATTTCATAACACTAGTGGCACAAACCTTTGTCTCTCTTCGAGTGTAATTCTGCATTGATGAGGCAATGGAAGAAGGCCTGCAATTTAGAAAGCTCCGTTTAGAAAATTCATTCATTATGATCCCATTCGTCGTAAATTAGCATCTCCGCTTGCCTAGCATGTTGCTCTATCATGTAACCTCTCTGTCCAACATAATAGAGGCCTCCCCTTGACAACTGGATTGACCCCAACTTCGTCCCCCACTTTCTCTTTAGCCCCATCCCATTGTGCCGAAGGAACGGAATGCACAAAGCCCACCAAGGAATCCAACTTCGCCATGATCAGTGCCATATTGTGCTCCAATTCTAGCTGACGAGAAACACTTTCTTTAACATCTCTCAATTCTCGTTGAAGCTCTTCCTTCACCTTCACCTTCACCATACTAACTTTTTCTTTGACTGATTCAAATCGGCTTGCGTCAATTACCTTCCTCAAAGTCATGTCTCCAGGATGCTCTGAAACCAATAATAGCCTTGCACAGTAGACAATCAACCAAGAAGAAAATAACAGCAGCTAATTGTATTGAACCAGGAGAAAATGGTCGATGCAGAAACATTTGAGAGGAACTATGATAGGTTAGAAGACTAATAAAAGGAAGTTAATTAGTTGGAAGTAGTTGTAAGTCAAGTCTATTATATAAAGACTTGGTGTAGTTGAGGAGGAGAATATCATAATATTTTGTAGGAAGACTCCAGGGTCTCGAAAGCCTGAAAGTGTGTGTGAGTGTGAGTTTCTTCAATAAAAGTGTAGTTACTATCAATTTGGTATCAGAGCAATAGTTCTGGGGGCTCAAACGATGATGGAGCTTAAGAAGAAAGCATGGTAGAATGGCAAGAGAGGCAGAGGGAGATGGCAGAAATAAAGGAAGAGTTGGAATATACGGATATGATAGAACGCAATCTTATAATTATCCAGGAGCAACTTGCAAGATTGTTGGTAATAACAAAGGAGCACCAACCTTCATTGGGAAAGAAAGAATTACCGAGAAATTCTAGAATGGAAAGAAGTCCAAGAAGTTCTAAAACATATAGAAATGAAAGGAATGATAAATCTCGGCAATTTTCTACGATGGAATTCTTACCTCATAAACTGGAGTTACTGATGTACCATGGAATGAATCTGGAGTGGTGGCTGTTATATGCTGAAAGGTTATTCGATATCAATCGGTTAACGGAGATGAAAAAATTGGAAGTAGCAACAGAGTGTTTTGCAGGTCCTCTTTTGCATTGGTATCAATGGGAAACTAGCAGAAGACCTTTAATTTTTAGAAAGAATTGAAATACCAACTTCAAAATCAATTCCGGAGTGCGAGGAAATGGGAAGAATACGAAAAAACAATATAAGAAAAGAAAGAATGGAGACAACGAAGAATGTCAAGGACGAGAAGGTTTTCGGGCGAAGTAATAGAAAGATGGAAGCAACCACAGAGCTGAACGGAGAAGGAGAATCAGCAACCGAGGAAATCGTCAGTGAGAAAAAAATCAAGCATGAAGAGTTTGCGACAAAAGAAATCTTCTTGGAGAAGACGAACCGAGTAGTAGAGAAAAAAAATTCGAGGAAAACGTAGATGGGGAAATCGCGACGTCGGAAAAGGAAGAGGCAGCTGAAGAGGAAGAAAATAAATTGTTTTCACTGGTGGCAAGGGAGGAGGCAGCAGAAGAGGAAGCTGTAACTAACGGAGAAGGAGAATCAGCAACAGAGGAAATGTGTTGTGAGCAAACAATCGCGCGTGAAGAACTGATGGCAAAAAAAATCTGGGGAAGAGAAATTGGTACTGTCATGACTACAAGAAAGGAGCCTGCAATGGTGGAAATGGAGGAGCCGGCGATGGTGGAAATGAAAGAGATGGCTTAGGATAAAATTGTAACTCAAAGGAATGAAGAAAAAGAAAAAAAACCTGTTTCCAAAAACTCTAAATTGGTGTAAAGGAATTGTTGGGTCAACTCCAACTAAGGCCCATTTAGATAAAAATTGGGTTTAAAAAAGAGAGCATTTTAACAAAAGTTATTGGACATTTAATGGATTTTTACTATATTCATGGATCTAAGAAGCAAATCAAGAGAAGAAAATATCAATTTGTTAAAAGAATAGATAACTTGCTAGAGCCAAAGGAGAAAGAAGAAAACTTTTGAATTTATTTTTCATTTTTTTCGACCTTGAAGACAATGTGTCATTTTCGGATGGGAGTAATGATAAGTTAGAAAGTTAATAAAAAAAAGTTAGTTGAGAGTACTTGTAAATCAAATTTATTATATAAAGACTTGGTGTAGTTGGGGAGGGCAATATCAGAGTATTTTGTAGGAAGATTCTAGGGTCTTGAAAACCTAGAAGTATATGTAAGTGTATGAGTTTCTTCAATGAAAGTGGAGTTACTATCAAACTGCTACTCTCCATTACTCCGACATAAAATTCAACATAATCCATTCCCCTTCTCACCTCTGCCCTTAATTCCCTTCTCTAACAGAAATACAAAGTGTGTTCCCTCATTTACCCCTACTAAAACATGACAATTAAAGCAACTTTACCTTGAGATGATTTAGATAGATTTTAAACATCCTAAATACTCTCATAAGGCTTCAATTGTGATTTGTATTTGCCAGAGTGAGAGAGAGAGCTTAAACACGAGCATTCATCCATTGATGGATTATTTTGTTCGTAAAATTTAATTTGATTTGAATCTGTAAAAATATTGCCTAAACGCTTAAATTTTTTTACATTTTCAAAATTTAATGTTAATGCATTTAAAAATTGATAAAAAAATGAGTAGCGATATTCATCAGTCACAATTCGTAGTTTCTCAATACCATTTCCAGAACGATCAGAAAATATTCATATTTCTCACAATATTATACAAGACAAATCTGAAAACAAAATTAACAGTGTCATGATAAGGGAAATATAATATTTGAAGGCATCAACTACCTGCTTACTATACGGCTCACTGTTGGTTGAACAAATACATGAACCCTGCAAAGTTCACATCAACATTTAATAATATCTGAACAGTTCCTAAAGATCCATTTAAGTCAATGACAAATATATAAATATTAATTCAAGCAAATCTGTTCTGAAAGGCATAACAATCGATTGAATTTATGGAAGGTGTTGAATAAAAAAGTATTCTTGTACCATAACTTAAGGACTTGATATAGATTGTAGATTAGTAAAAGATGATGTATATTCTATCCAATACTAAGTCCAAGCATAGGTGGCAAAAACTTGCACTATGTGATAATAACAGTTTTAGCAGTGGAATTATTTCCTTATTAACCAAGTAAGAATTCAAAAACATAATCACATTCAACCTTATAATTACATATCTAAGAGTCTAAATATAGTTTATCAATATGTAAATTTAAGTTCACAATATATAAATCATCTAATATTGAAATTTTAACCAGTCTTTTGTAACCAGGTGTACTGCAGAACTCAAATACACATTGTTACTTCTTACTAACATTGTCACCAAGTGATCATGAGGTTTATTTAGATCTATCATCTATAAAGAGACCCATAAGCAACTCTAGCTCTTTTAACATCTTAAAATCAGATAAAATAACATAAAATTCAAATTGGATGTATTATGTATATTCATTGACGAAGGATCATCAAGCTCGGATCTTAACTGAACTCAGAAAGTATCAATGAAGTGTGGACACAAAGTAAATCAAAAGTTCTTTAAGGGATAAATTTAGAAATTAAACTTGTAAGGACTTACTTTGAAACCAGCCGGAGTGCCCTCAAGGCAGGAGCATATAAATCATTACATATGCAAATCACCTGTACAAAACTTTCCTTCATTTTAATGCCATGGCAAATATGATGGTAAGACTGTTTTAATAAACCTTATTTGATCAATTAAACTCACAGGTCTTGACAAAGAAAAACTCTTTTGCTGCTTTTTTGCAGACATACTTCCTGAATTCTCTTCCCTAAGGTTATCCCTCTTTGAATCAGACTTCTTTTCAAGTGAAACCTTCAAAAGAATCACACATTAGGGCAATTTGGAAAACAATTTGTGAGTTGAGATCAATTATTGACTAAAATTAACTAAGCATAAATTGCAGTCTTGCTTGACGTACATAATTTTCTTAACCCTATTAGAAGCGTACAAGCAACTAATCAAACTACACTACATTATTAGAATGTAATTAAAGACATTTTTGTTTCTTGTAAATGTTACAGGACCTTCTATTTATGGCCATGTCTATATTTTCATGATTGATGGTAGATGTAATGGAAAAGAAAGTGGGATAAGCACCTCACTTCATTATTAAGCATTCCAAATAATAGAATAGTCAATGTACCATAATATTTTTCAAAAAGACCAGCAGCTGGTTAAAAGCAATACCTTAAGACACTAACACAGTTTATGCCAGTGCAAAATTACACGAACTTACCATCTTTAAAATGACATCAACAGCTCCTTTTCCTTCTCCAAGACTTCCATCAATTTCATCAATTATCTGTTTGAAACAATTATTTCAGTCAATCCTCAACCCAAAAAAAGTATTTTTTTCATCCTTTCAACACAAAAATACAAGATACAGCTATTGAACATAAATGAATGAAAGAAAGGAAAGTGAATACAACCAAACACTTCGGCTTTGAATCAGCCATTACAGAGTTCATCTCAACAGCATCAATGATTTTAGATTCAACTGTTGATGATGACCTATCATCACTTGCATTTACCTATCAGAACCCTTAAAAGTCAAAAGTGATGCCATAAAAGAATTAATCAGAAATTTCGTCTGTCAGCACTCTAACTATATGCATCCTAACAGGGTAAGGTTAACTGAAAGGCTACTTATACAGAGAAAGAACCAAGTCTGCATTATCATATTTTGAAAAAGCCAATGCGAGATAACTCTTGCCAAGATGGAATTTCCAGGATACATATCATTGCAATAGACATGATGATACATCTTGCTACAATGATTGCAGATAATGGTACAAGGCAGCATGTAATAATGAGAAATACTTGTATGTGTAAAAGGTCAACAACGAACCTCCACCACCCGATATCCACAATGCTTAGCAGCTATATGAGCAAGAGTGGTCTTGCCAAGTCCTGGAGGACCACAAAGTAAAAGGATCTGCGATAATAAGAATATTCATCAAGTCCTCACCCATGATGCTTACATATGGAACTGCTCACAACCAAAAAAACATTCTATGACTGTAAGTAGATTCTTAGGCCTAGCTAAATATGCCTGTAATCAGTCAAGTGAAGAGAAAAATTCTGAAGTTTATTCTCAACACCACGCCAAAAATAAAAAATGAATTCACAAAACTTGATAGTCCACAACACAAAGTCACAGAAATTTTTGCAAACTCCGAGAGTAAATTAGACTGAGAGCAAATATCTGAGCAGTTGACTAATATGTATCGCGGTATTGTTAGGTTTTGGTTCCTAACTAATATAGAGAAATTTGTAAATCGAAGCAATTATTTTATTGGCTAACAAGATTTGTAGATCTTACAAACCACTTCAAAAGATTTTTTTTTGGATACCTTGTGTTCTAGTGGACCTGAAAGCTTGTGATTCTTGCCCCGTGAGTCCTGAATAACTTTTGAACTAGTATTTTCAGTATCTAACTTAGTTGAGTGCCGAAACTTATCTTTAGTCCATTTAAAATCCCTGTTCTTGCGATAAAAATCTGAATTAAATTGTTTCTGCTGTTGAGATATTGAAGAGTGTCGCCTCAAGGAAGACAGGACGTCATCAGATGTATTCCTAATTTTAGATCCAAAAACACAAGAATCCCACTGTTTTAACCATAAAAGAACCTGTGATACAAAAAGCATCCACTATGAGCTAACGTTAAGAAAGCCACAAAACTCATAACATCTCTGAAACATCTTAAGTTTTGGTATCTTCCCACAACCAAGACCACTAAAGTAATGTCTCTTTCAAGAGAAATGCATGAAATAAATGGACCTCACGATTTGTATGTTCATCACTAAGAAGCTCCGTAAAAGAACGAGGGGCATATTTATCCACCCAAAGTTGTTCGTCTATCACTGATGTTTTGTGAAGGATGGCCTCATTCTGACCTTCATCACTAGCTTCCAGGACCTTAAAAATGAAAAAAAACGAATGACTCATCAGATGTATAATATCATATTGAGCTAGGTATGTGGATAAGATAACAATATTCGATAACCACAGCTTAGTATTTAACATCGCCGCAAAAAGAACTCAAAAAGTTTTAACAAACAGACTGATTTATTCCAAAAGGAACTCGGTTTCATGGCTTTTATCCCAATTAGAGAAATATTTGCTATTTTTGACAGATCAATAAAAGATTAAATTTCTAAGTTTCCAATAGCAACAGTCAACACAACTCGTGAACTGCTAAGTTTATTGATCAAGCAACTTGCTTGGAGAGCTTTTATCAACAATCTTTCAGATATTGTGCACAGAATCGCAACTACCTCTTAAATTGCCAAATGTTTCAAGCTGAGGTTGTACTAAACCAAATTCCTACATTAATGATATATTCTTTTTTGTTCTCCTTGTAAATAGAAATAAAGATAAAAATGGACAGATGTAATTGTGTAGGAGAAACTTCCAACTTAATGTTGGACAAAGCCTTATATAATAAAGAAAGGAAGGAAGTTCCGACTAGTGTTGAAGTAGTGATAATTTCAATGATTGTCAATGAAACTCTCCTTAAATTACTATTGGGATCTACCAGACCATAGATGTGTATAAATGACCGTCAGCTGGAGAAAATCCTAGTACAAGTGCACCTTCGTTCTTAATGTTGACTTACTCACATATTTTCTATCTTTCAGGGTGCAAAATGTCATCAAGTAAACTGAAAAACATAGAATTTAGAGCATACTTTAGTGAATGCCTCTTGCTCAACTTTTAACAGTAAGTCGTTTATGGGTTCTCCAACTAGACCTGCAAAGTGTACAGAACAAAACCAACAGCTTGTATCAGCTGACAATGTCCCCTCCCAAGTAGAAGTAAATACAAAAAACATTGAATCAGAAATTTCATAATTAGTAAGAAATTTTTTTCACTATAGCACAATATGACTACTAGATTTTCGATTAACAATTGGGAATTAGGCAAATAGAAGGTAGTCAAGTCAAAGTAATTCATAATTCTTCAATGAAGGCCAGTGGAATTTAGAAGTCTATGGTTAAGAAAATTAGAAACTGTTAAAACTAAAGCAATGTTATGCAAGAGTGGTTCTTCGGAGAAAATTAAGCTTGCACTCTATCCACCGGATTAGTTGGAGTGATAACTTTTTCTAGCGTGTATCATAAATGTTCTGTTGACGGTTTTTTCTTCCCTTGTTTTTTATTTTTTCTCTAAATGAAGCTGTAAACGAAAAGAGAGAATGATCGTTTATTAATGCTCCAATTAACTCCCACCTCCTTTTTTGGCATTCACATCAAATTTATTTGATGGTTCTCCACTCTCTGGCTGGCATATCTTCGCATAAACTCTCTCGCCACTGCCAGGTGCAGTAATTGGGATAAAATCCCCATCAATCTCCGTTGGATATCGGAAAACTGTCTTCTCCTCCAATTCCGAAGGCAACTGTCCTTCCACCTTATGATTGCTGTCCCCTTGAGATGAAAACCGGAGCCAATCCTCTTCCAAATCGATTCGTGATTCGAAAACCTTGCTCCGCTTCTCCTCTGAATGCCCAGAATTAACTTGGGCCGAATCAAATGGCGAATCCAAACCTTCGGATCTCGATCTTTTGTGGCCATTGGTTGTGAAATAGAGAATTGAAGGTGAATTATCGGGCAATTGAGATGCAGGTTGGTAAGCTTTGCGTGGGAAATCGGGAAGAGGCTTAGGAACAGGAAGATATGGTGATTCTTCACATTCTTCTTCGTCAGAATATGTTTGATGGAGTTCATGGTCTATGTAGTCTTCATGGTGGCGATAGTTGGCTTCAAGCAACTCTAGCTCGTCAGGAAGAGGAATGTCAATGTCCATGTCCGGGTCCATTTTCAAACTGCAACCAGATAACAGACGATCCCAGGAGGACTGAGACAGATATCAACTATGCCAGGGAGCGGGCTGAGTAATAAGCGGGAAAACAGGAGGGGATTAGCGCCAAAATTCTGGGCAATGAAGGAAATACCAGACGCACGCCTAACCTATATGCATTATGATGGGAAATTAACAAAACAACCCCGATACTATGGATCAACGCGTAGCTAGCCTTTTTTTTTTTATCCTTTTTCATAACATAGTATTTAGTATATATATATTTTTTTAAACGTGTGAGAGAAAACAAGAAATATAGCGGAAGCATTTCACGTTTCATTAACACAATTCAAAAGATACATTTTCAACTTTAGAAATATAAAAAGGTTCTTAACACACTTTATCCTTCCCAACTATAAACTTTATGCATAGTAGATTACTTGACTTTTCAGAAAGTTGGTGAGACATAACCTGTAATACCCTGAATTTTATATCGGGATTTAGTAAAGACAATTGGAAAATAATTAGGGATATTTGGAGTAATTGGATAATTATCGGAATATTACCGAGGACGTAACCGTTTGGTTATAATCTAAGAAAATTTATTGGAGGTTTAATTGATGGAAATCAATTTAGAAAATAGAATTAAGAAATTTAAATTGGACTTCTAGACCTCTAATAATCTTTTAACGATATTTGGATTAAGTCGAGAGTTACAAATTACGTCGGTTAATATGTGATACAAATATACAACACTTAAACACATGTTTCTTTTTAATATTAATTAATTAAGGTTAAAATGGGAAAATTAAAAAGGAAAATTAAATTGAAGAGGGGAGGGGGAGCTAAACCAGTTCAACTGAACCGGTTCAAGCTGATTTGGCTCGACTAGGAAATAGAAAGGGGATTTCTTCATTTAGCCTTTAGCCATTCAGTCGAACAAGGGAGCTCAAAGAGAGAGAAGCTGAGAAGAGAGAAGAGAGAATGAGGGAGACGGAGCGAGGGAGTGACGGACGGCGAAGCTCGGGCTCGGCTTGGTTGGTTCCCTGTGACGGCGAACGTGAGAGCAACGGAGGTGGCGGTGTCCTGGCAAACGGTGAGCGGCTAGGGCTGCGGGGTCTGAACGGCGAAGCGCCGGGTCGTGCGACGGAGGCTCGACGATAGCCAACTGGCGACGACGAAGGCACAGCAACGGCGAGATGGCGACGACAAGGTGGATTGATGCCAGCGTAGCATTCGGCAAAGGAGAAAGGGTGATGGCGTCGGGGAGGCAGGGGCGTCGGTCTGGGCGATTCGTGCTAGACCGGCCGGAGGCCATGGTCCAACCTGTTGGTTCTTTAATGCTGAACTAGTAGTGCTTTATCTAGGTGAAATCAATAGCATGTCGACGCGTGGGGAACATTCTAAGAAATCTGCAGTGGCTGGTCGGCCATGCTCGGAATGTCACTCTCTGCCTCTTGGGTGATGGCAGAGAGTGTCCTATCGGTTCGATGTACATAGGAAAATAGGCAGAGAGAGGGAAGCAGATTGCTGGATGGAAGGGAATGGTCGAGAGCTTCTGGTGAGTCTTCTTCCTCGGCTGTTTTGGTATTTGGTGTCTGTTTTTGGATGAAGTTTGACAGTGTTGTTGAGTTTTGGATCTTGGGTTTTATTCAGACAATAACGTGATAGTGCTTTATTGTTTGTTGGTTGTGGGGAATATAATAGAGTGTTGTTGTTGGATAATTATTGATCGTAGGCAATGTTAAATGTTGATGTTAGCATGAAAGGGATTAACCTTGTTATATGGCCTCTGTTTAATGGTTAATGATTTCCTCTGTTAATGGTTAATGATGTTAGACACGGATTATCCTTTGTCTGATTAGTTTTGGTTAATGCTCCATGGTTGGTTGTTGTTTTGGATCATGTGTTGAATGATTGTTCTTTGGTTAAATCATGCAAGATTAAAATTCAGACTATTGGACAATGGTTGAATATACTACCCTCTGCTGTCTGCTTTTGGTTGAGTGAGGAAGATGTTGGACGTATGCTTTGATGGGTTAGAATACGAAAGGAAATGAAGGTTATTAGTCATAATTATTAATGATAAATATTTTTAATCATAAAGGTATCGGAAGAGAAGAAGAATAAAGATTTAGCACTAACCTACATTAAAGATTTGAAGTAAGGATTTGGGTGTGTCTTGACCATTTGGAGGCCCTACCCACAAGTAGTGTGCATGCGTTTTATGTTTGGTTCCCTGTTTCTATACTGTGATCATTAGTTAGAAAAGTTGATAATGGCAATGCTCGTCGTTAGTGGACAGTTCCTTGGTTGATATACGACTATTATTCCTTAACTGCTATTACTCTGTGATGGATATTCTTTGTTAATTCGGTGTGCTTTTCCTTCTTGCAATACATGCTTTACTTTGATAGTTCCTTGATGAATGATTTCTGCTAGGATGAATGAGTTAAGAATGTAGAAGAGTTAGAATGATGAGTTGAAGCATGAACGAGTTATTGCTTATTGTTGTCTATCGTTCTGCCCTTTCCTTGTTGATATACATGTTAAAGTAACTAGCATGTTAATTTAACTAAGCTGAGCATGTTTAAATGTTAATCAATTAAAATCTTAAATTGCAATAATAGACTTGAGCATGTTCTAGAAAAACCAATTAATTAATTGAGCATGTTTTGTATGTCTAATTAACTAAATTACGATAAACTACGATAATAACCGTAGCATGTTTAATTAATTCGTATGTCCAATTCACTAGCATGTCTAACTTCTAAAACATGTCTAAATAACTAAACTTGAGCATGTAGTTAATTAGAATGATATTAGCATGTTAATTGATCTAGTCATGCCATGTTTAATTAGTGTGTATAATTAGCATGTTTAAATTCGTTAGTGGTATGTTCGTTAATTAATTAGGTTATGTCATGTAATTGTAATTAGCACGTAATTAATAATGTTAGCATGTTAATTAACCAATTAATGGAGCATGTCAATTAATCAGTTGTGTATGATTAAATTACGTGATTTTGCCTTAGCATGTGGTAATTTATTCGAACAAGTAATCAATTGGAATGATTAACGAGACCCAAGCATGTTAGTTAACTAACCTAATTAGATTAGATTGAGCATATATAATCAACTAGTTTAATAATGGTAGCATGTCTAATTAATTATTTTTATTTACTAGCATGTTACTTTCTGTCAAACCAAAGCATGAGTAGTTAATTAGAATAAAAGCATGTGGTCAACTTAAGCATGGTAACTTGAGCATGTAAATTAACTAAGATAACTAGCTGGTTATGTAATAGCATGTTTTGACTTCTATTTCATTTATTGTTATGTTCTATACGTTCAAGCATGCCATAATTCGTTGGGTATTGTTCAGATACTTGAATTCTGCATTTCTTTCATGATTCGTTATTTTGCTTCCTTCAATATTCGTTGCTTAAATTCCTTCGGTGCTCGTTGCCTTCAATTTGAGTTTATAATTATTCCATGTTATACACTTTCAATTATAATTGTTGTGCGCTTTCAATTCCCGTTCTTTAATCTTTGTCATTTACTTTCCTTATATGCGCAATCTCAATTACAGTTCACCTTCCTTTCAATACGATTGTCATTTATTTTCCTTATATGCGCAATTCCATTTAATGTTACATTATATGCATTATGCATTCACGACATTAGAAACCTTAGGAAATACCACCAAAAGGGGGTCGGTATTTATGTGTGAGAAGAAAATGAAGAAAAAAAAAGAAAGTAAGGGAATTGGAGGTTAGAGAGATGGTCCAGACCAAACCGGTAGACTCGAAACCCCTTTTACCCTTCCCTATATGAGTTGTGCAAGCTTGTCTATCGTAAGGTGTTAGATGCCGGATACCCGCCATGTTCTCCGCCAAGTATCTCCAATCTCCCAACTCAATCCACGAGTTTATGATATATGTAACCGTGAGTAAAGAGCGGTTTGGGCCGGATTCCCATTTCGACATAATGAGTTAGAGGCATTCATATTGCATTAACCCTTTTCCTTACTAAGCCTTTGGGCCTACAGTTTACTTGTGGTGTAGGTGTAAATACATATACGAGGAACGATGAATATATAATAAAGCAAGACGAAAGATTTGCACGCGTAAGACTCATGGTTGGCCAAGCTAGAGGGAGGAATGAGTAAACGGTTGTAATTGAATTAAGTTTTATTAAATTGTCTCTAATTGTTTAGTATTTCTTCATTAAACTATTTACACTTCCGCAATGTTTTAAATAAATGATTTTATAACGCTTCTGTAACACTTTCACGAAAATGGGTTGGTAATGGTCCGATTTTGCACTCTGATATAGTTTTAAAAAGGAGTCTTTTAGAAATTTTTAAAGTTCTCTCATTTTTCAAAGGTTATGAAAAACCGGGTTATTATGTAACCCATCGGTCAAAAAGCATTGGGTAACGTAAGCGCTCGACATGACTATGCTCCTTTTTTTGCACTCCATGCTATCACTCTATGTTTACTTCGGTTTGATCGAACTCCTCACCTACATCACAAGATTTAATAATGAGTCTAATGTTCAGTAAGAGATAAATGAATATGGACAATGTAATGTTCATGCTATGCATTATTACAAAAGAGAAGAGCATTTCTTTTCAATTCATTACTTATAGTCGTATAACAATCCAGACGATTGGAGAATCACCGTACAAGGAGAGAATCACATCTCCCAATTGCCTAATTACGTTTATTCTTTTTCTTTACAATCTAATAACAGTCCAAACGATTGGAGAATCCTAGTACAAGGAAAGAATCTCGTCTCTCAATAGCTTAATTATGTTTATTCTTTTTCTTTACAGTCTAATAACAGTCGAGACATTGGAGATTATTAGTCTTAGGGAAAAGATACATCCTATGGTTCATCTTAGGCAGAACCGTCACTCATTCTTGATTAGGGAAGAGATATATCATCATATAGTTCTTCTAAGTAGGACAGTCACTTACCCCCCAATCTCCAACGCCTATTTATGTTTATTTAGTCCATTTCAATTTCATTATCATTCCATATGCATGTAAATAGTTTCATATCTTTCTTAGATCATGATGCATGACATGTATATATTTCATTCAACCATCAAATCTAAATTCTCTCTCTAGTACATTATCAATAACCTATTCTATTCTAACATTCTTCCCTAACAATATAATAAACATCATTATAAAGCAAACAAAACAAAACAAGCTTAGTATCTTGTGATGTAAACCACAATGGTCAAAAACATGCATATCTCTTACCTTAGATCCTTAGTGTAATTCAACACTTAGGGTTATCTTCTCACAATACCTCAAAACTAATGAAATTTCCATCAATAACTACTCTATGCATAGATTACCAAGGTATGCATAATTTTGAATATACACAACCTTCACTTATCTTTGATCATTCATAACTTTCTCAATACTTAACCAAATCCATTAATTTCAGAAATTATTTCTTCCTTAAGATATCCTTAATAACATGTCCAGTTGGTTTTACACAAAGATTTCAGGAAGATAGACAACAATTATCAAATATCCAAATAACTCGTTTTTAACCTTTTCTTCATCTTATACTTATTTCCTCCATTATAACTGCCAAAACGTCAACTAATTCATACAAACAGTGAAAAATATCTATAATACCCTCAAAGTTTTGCAAAAGAAGGAAGAAAACCTTGTAGAGAGCCTTTGAGGGAGGTACCTTGTGTAACACCCCGTTATCGTTTTTCCCGTTCATGCAATGTAATCAATTTGGAATAGTTAATGTATTTCATTTCGTACCTATACGTGTTATTCCATTTATTTATTTAATAATTCATTTCACATTTTCGTCCAATTATTCTCATCGACCAATATTATTCAAGTAACATCCAAGTTCATAAGTTAATAACCATTAACCAAATTGTTGAATAACATTTCTTCTCCACCAACGATTATCTTCCAGCATCACAATCCAACCGTAGCAATCAACATATATTCCTTTACCATCATTACTTTAATCCAATACTAGAATAGAATTCAAATCATGAACAACTAGGATATATAAACGTCCAACAATAGGGATGATTTCAATCACCAATAGAGTGTTCATAAGTTCAAATTGCCCTAAAATGCATTTCAACAAGCAGCTTTAATAACCCACAATAGAATTCAATTACTAACATAAAACATACTCTGATTGGTCATATACGCATATTTCCGTCCTGTAATTCAACTCATGAATAGGCAAAACTATACAGATTTCCCAACAACTTAGCATCCAACAAATCCTTAAAATTGTCACACGGTAGAACAAGTCCAAGACTAATAATTCATCAACATTAAATTGTCCGACCAACAATAGTGCACTATATCATTTAGTCACCAATGTTCATAAGTAACCACAAAGCATAGGGGTGGGCAAAACGGTTCTTGGTTCCGGTTCCGGATCTCTTGGAACCGACCGTTCGGTTCTCGGTTCCGAGAGTAAGGAATCGGAACCGGAATGCAAGGAACCGAAACCGGAACCAGAATCGAGAAACAAAAGACACTATCATTTCAATGAACTGAACTGCATCTAAAAAACTACAAATCCTATTGAAAGGGAGAAACAAAAGTAAAAAGCAGGAAATTTACTTCGTCCTTTGTATAATTATTATCTGTGATATAGCACAACTCTTCTACGTGTGGGGGGCTAATCTCTTCGTACTTACTGCCATAATTTACACAACAATTTAGAAACGAAAGAGGAATATCGGGTTTTTCTACAACAAACAAATCACATAAGACTTTTTAATTTAATGGCTTACGAAGCAATGAGCACGGCAGAAACGCCAAGAAGTTGAAGCCTTTGTCGATTAAGAGTGTGCAATGACAAGAACCTATCAATAAAGGAGATGGAAAGATAAAGAGTATCATAACAGAGTTTGTATTCTTCGGTGACCTCTACCAACCAATCAACCAACACCCATCGCATATTAGCAGTGACATCCTTCTGAATTTTCTCAAGATGATTGTGGAGTGGCCTTCTTTTCAGTTCCATTTGAAGAAGAATACATCCTATAAGAAACTAAGAAATGAAATACATGATACACACAACAAAAAATGAAAGAAAATCTATCTCAAACTTGAGAAAGAAATAAAAAAAAAGAGCAAAATCAACGAGGGTTTTTCAATTTTTTACATAATGAAAAATCAAGAATCCAAATCCTGGGAGACAAGTCCACTACATGGTAGTTTAGTCAATCAATTGGAAGGGAAATAAAGACAGAGACCATCTTACCTCCATTTTATGAAAATAGTCATAAATATCTGTAGCATAAGAACGACATATTCAAGGGTTGTCCAAATTTGGATCATTTCCCAATTTCAAAATGCCATTCTTCGCTATTTTAGCTTTGCTTTTTGTTGCTTTCCTCGAACATTTTGTGTTCGCCGTCTTCCTAACCATACATTTATGCTTTTCTAAGTTTTCGACAGAATATAAACCTACAGGCAAACTAGCATTCTGCAAAATAGGAAGCTCTCCTAAGACGACCCATTCCTTCTTAATCAATGGTTCTTCCACCATTCCCGCCGCGACCTCTCTTTTCTTTGCACCGCGAATGCGACGAACACAGTTTTTAGACATGCTGAAATCTCCCCAGCTCTCTTCCTCTTACGATCGATTTAGAGAGTCAAGAGTGATTTGGGAGAAGAAGCGAGTGCGAAGTGTGTTTATAAGGAACTGCCATTGCGTTAGAAACCCAAAGAGGATTTAGAGACCAAAAGCCCTCGGTACATAGAAGAAGCGTTCAGTTCCAGTCGGTTCTCTACCCCAAGAACCGTGAACCGAATCGCAAATAAAAATAAGAACCAGAATCGAACCAAATACAATTTTGGGAACCAAGAACTGAAACCGAACAGGAACCGATCGTCGGTTTCGGGTCAGTTTTCGGTTCTGGTCAGTTCTTGCCCACCCCTAACAAAGCATATACCCAAAATACTTTTCAACAATCAACTTTAATATCCCACAACATAAGTCACTTACCAATATATTCATGAACTGTAATTATGGAAAACAGATTAATACCTTCAAATCCGAGAGAAGAGGAAATCACCCTCAACAGAGGACTGCTTCCCAGCTTCCTCCCTCTGCTTCTCTCCTATGTTTTTTTCTTTTTCCTCCATGATACTTGGCTTCAACTCCCAAGTCTCCAGAGAACTCACCAAAGGACTTCACTCTCTTCCACCCGCAAGCTCTTTGCCAATTTATTTCACCTCACCCGATAACCCTCCATAATTTCCTTCACTCTGTTCCAGCTCTCTGCATTAATTCACCTCACCCGACAACACTCCATAATTTCCTTCTACTATCGTTTGTCCTCTTCTCCAATTACCAATAATTCCAACAAGTGTTTCCCATCTGTAAAGGAATCACTAACCTAAATGTGTTGGGCATAACACAATTCATGAATCGGGTTCACAATAGAACCAGTTGATAGACCAGCAGCTCCACTCGCTCACACTATCGAGCCATGCCCTTCGCCCCGTCCATTTTCCATTGCGAAATCAACCAGCCTAATCGCCCAATTAACAGAATGCTAGGGAGAAGAACTGAAAGCTACCGACTTACCTTGACCCCACGCTGGAGTTCGCAGCTCGCGGATGTAACAACCCGATACTAACTTTTTCTGTTAAGCAATGTAATTAAACTTTGGAGATAAAATTTCATGATACAATTCGTTTCTTTATACGAGTGGTGGCTTGCAAATTCGTGGGAATTATTCAGATGAAAGTCAAGTTGAAAATGTGAAGGAAGTGGAATTGTGGTCTTTTTGAACGACTTCGAACAATTTTAGATGACTGCGGGCACGACGGACGTGGTGCGTTGGAATATATCCAAATTCCGGGTGAATTTAGACTACTCCTAACGATTTTGGACGAGGCGGACATGATGCGTTTAAATCTGTCTGAATTCTGGACGATTTCGGATGACGCGAACGATATCTCAAATGTCATTTTTGCGTCTAAATTCTGAATTTGGACGGTACGAGTAGAATTCGAATGCATCCTCTCGTCCGAATCCTCACTATATAGCAAAAAACTAATTTAAAATCAGAACAAAAATGACAATCAATGAATAGAAACGCGAGCAACCCAACCTCCCCCCACACGATCCCGACCAACAGAGGATGTTTCCTGCAACTCCTCTACCACAAGTACCATTTATCCCCAAGGTGAGTCTATTTTATCCAGCCTTCCTTCATCTTCTTCTTCATTGTTTTTCCTGGAGTAGTTCTGGTGGGCTGCTGTTTAGAAGGAGAACAACTGTTCGAGTGAAGGTTTGACCACAAGGGTAAGGAATGGATAGTCGGTGGCCATTTGGAGGCCCTACACCTTAGTAAAAGTGTGTGTGTAGTGGTTGTAGCAAATTCAGTAAACCTCTTGTTGCTTTATTCATGTAGTCTTTCTTCCATCGTTATCTCTAATAGGTTTTCCTCACTGCTTTTAGATGTGTTACCATGTGGATATTTCATGGATAGATATATATGTATATATATGTTTCATTGTTAGTTTCATTTTCTACAACTTAATGCTTGAGTTACGATTTTGGAATGATAAGTGGTAAGAATCGATCCTAAATGATGTTATGATGAGCAGTAGAGAAACTTGAGCGAAGGACCTCATAGCAACTATTGAATGAATGAATGTACTAAACCATGTACCATCATTTACGCTGTATAACGTTGCTCACTTGTGGTGTTTGTTTCTGCGATTTGTTCCTGCTCAAAGCATAGATCTACTTCTACTTGTTCACAAGTCTTCCTCTACATTATCTAGTTGTTTCATTATTGATATACATAAATCTCGGTTTTTTTTCTTTATGTGTTGTAACCCCTGCAAAAGCATGCAGCTCGGTGTTGATACCATTATAGTTGTCACTTATAAGCACGTTCTGTCTTTGCTATTCTATTAGATTAACACTGTGGCTCTATTTGTGGATCGGTGGTTTCTTCACAGTATTACCCTGCATTATTTTTTTCTTTTAATCATCAAAGGAGCATGAATATGAAGTTTTATTCTACCATATTACCTCGCTGCATAGTCGATTGTTAGGAAGCAAAATCCATAGTTCTATCTCATGATATTGCGCTTTTGTCCTTAGACGTTTAATAAACCTGGTTAGTTGCTCTGTCTAGTCATTTTCGGTGCTGTACCGTTTGACTTTAATAAGTAAGATGCGCTGTCCTTTTTCCTATGACTACGGCTGTTAATAGTCTTCAAATAAACATGTTCTTGCTGTTTCGTTTCCATTAACTCTTGTTTCCATTAATATCATTTACAAAGTATGCTCATTTCTATAGAAAATTAATGGTTGGAAGCATGTGTCGCTGTTTAAATTCGATTTAAAAGCATGATAGTTGTAGTGATATACTGTTGTCCTTAAATGATTAGTAAGCATGCTAGGTATCTACTGCTGTTCGTTCAGTAATTATACTCTAGTGCACGATTTGTTGTCTAAGAAGCATGGTTAGTTGCATTATTTTCACGTTGCTCAATTTCGCTTAATAGCATGATTTTGTTTGATAGCATAATTTTTGTTCAATAGCATAATTTCGTTCAATAGCATGATTTTGTTTAATAGCATAATTCTGTTCAATAGCATAATTTCGTTCAATATCATGATTTTGTTTAATAGCATAATTTTGTTCAATAGGATAATTTCATTCAATAGCATGATTTCGTTGAAAAGCATGATTTCGTTCAATAGCATGATTTCGTTCAATAGTGTGATTTCGTTTACTAGCATGATTTCGTCAAATAGCTCGTAGAATATTAGTCACTTTATTTGAGATCAATGATGAAGCATGCTATTGATTCCCATCATTTCTTATGCGTAGTTAAGTTTTGTGAGTTTGGATAATTATACTTAGTTAAATCTTAATTCAACCGCTTGGCATGTTAACATAGCGTTCTACGTAGATACACCTTGCTTTCCTTATGTGTTACGTTATGCTATTTTATTGTAAATTCCTTAAGCATTGTTACTTGGTACCCATGTATGTGCTAGTCAAGTAGGAGTGTTCTCATGCATTTACGTAATAGAAACAAGTAGGGAGTATTCTCACGGGGTGATACTCACACGCAAGGTAAGGAAAGGAAAAAGATAAGAAAAGACGAAAGAAAGGAATAAGGGAGTTGGGAGGCGGATGGGTAGCGGTCCTAGCCTGGCAATTAGGAAATGCCCCTACCTTATTGGGAATGGGACCTAGTTGCCCATAGGAGGTTAGGTCCGACCCACTATACCATCCTATACGGGTCTTCCAATCTCCAGCTCGAAGTACGAGTAAATAACGAATGAAAGAACGAATGTAATGAAAGAATTGGTTTGGGTGGCCCCATTCCAAAAGAAACTAAAGAGAGACATATGCATTTGTTTTAACCCATTTCCTTACTGAGTGTAAGCTCACGTCCTTACTTGTGGTGTAGGTAATGAAGTGATCTTGCCAGGCGCAGCAGAGGAGGCCACTCCCGTGGAGCCTGCGGTGTATCCGGAGGAGATGCAAGCTGAGTAGTAGTATAGCATCATGAGAAAGAAGAAGAAGTTGTTTTGTAAGGGTCCTAACGTCAAACATGTTTGTGAATGTTAATTTTCCTTTTTTAACCCTCATTTGAGTACTTATTAGGAATATTATGTAGGATTCACTTTGAAAACTCACACTTTTGATTTTAAATTGGTATTTCAAGTAATGTTTCAATTTCGTTTCCACTAAAATTATTATTCATGGTTTTTCCCAAATTTAACTGACTATCTTAGTAAGTTGGTAATGATCAGATTTGTTTTGTACTCTGATTTCTAAGAACGGATTCTTAAAAGAAAAATTTAACAATCAAAATTTGTTTTAGTAAAGTTTAGCATATCTTTAAAATGGTTAGAAATCTGGGTCATTACAGCGGAAGCCCAATTTATCTAATCTTGTCGCTCCATTCCACGAACGCTCGAGCCCTAGCCTCACGTATCTTCGTCCATGGCAACACCAAGCCCTTCGCTCACTGAAAGTCTCGCGACGTTGCCGTTGTCTTCACGGAATCGCTCGGTCCCGATTCCTCCTATCCCTATTGTGGGTGTCTCTCTCAATTTCTTGATTTCTCTCTCTTTCAAGTTTCTCCCTCAAATGCCCTATTCCCCTTCTATTCCTAAAAATCGTGGGCTAAAACGCATGACCAGATCGAACCGCCGAACTGGACCAAACTGGTATACCGAACTGGTCCTCCTTTTCCAATTTTCATTTTAATTTACATCCTCTTTTTACCCAATTAAATTTCTCTTTAATAATTTAACTAAATCTTTCATTTAATTAAATTATTCTCAACCCAATTTCAATATTTGATTTATTCCAAATATTTCTTGACGATGATTATCATTCTAATTGAAATTCTTCGATTCGGTTTCTCAATTAATTTTTCCATCAAATAAATCTTCAATAATTAACCAAATAATCTCCACTTGGATTTCTAATCATCAAGTAAATCTTCAATTATCCAATTATATCCAATTAATTTCTTTATTATTTTTACTTAATTCCACTACGGGAAATTGGGGTATTACATCTCCTCCTCCCGATTTATGATGAGGTGAGTCTAATCTAGTTGTGTTTATACAAAATTCGTGTTTGTTTTTCTGTAAGATCTTTTTCATCGTGTCTGAGCCATTTTGATCTGTATGAACCTTCTCCAAATATACTTGTTTACTGTCCAACACATCTCCTATCCAATGATACCTGATATCTATGTGTTTTGACTTTAAATGAAAGCTCGGATGAATAACACTTTGACAGTCACAATACAAGATATATTTGTTTTGTTTATGAACTAGCTCTATCAGAATTTTTTGCATCCACAAAACTTCTTTACAAGCCTCTGTAGCTGCTATAAACTCAGTTTCTATTGTCGATAATGCAACTAATTTTTACCGCTTAGATTGCTATGAAACTGCTCCCTTCCAAATATAACCGAATACCCTAATGTTGATATTTTGGACTCGATAACTCCAGCCATGTCTGCATCAGTATCGCCTAGTAACAAAGGCTTTTTACTCCCAAAACACAAACTTAATTACCTCTAACATACTTAGGAATCCACTTCACTGCATTCCGGTGCTCTTTGCTTGGATTTGATAGAAATTGTTTGACTACTCTAACAAAATGTGAAATATTAGGTCTCGTACAAACCATAGCATACATCAAGCTGCCGACTGTAGAGGCATATGAAATTTTATTTTTGTTTTCCTTCTTCAATAGAAAAACTTTGTTCAGAAGTAAGCTTGAAATGTTTGGCAAGTGGAGTACTGACCAAATTTGCCTTATCCATATAGAATTGGCTTAGAATTTTCTTAAAATATTTCTCTTATGCTAGCCATAACTTTTCATTTTTCCTATCACGAGTGATACTCATCCCAAGTATCTATTTTGCAGACCCTAAGTCTTTCATATAAAAAAAACTTACTAAATTCTTTCTTTAACTTAGTAATCTTTTTTTTGTCTAGGCCCATAATCATCATGTTGTCAACATCAAGTAGGAGGATTATATAGATGTACAATCCATGAATCTTTTGACGATCACAAAATGGTTTGAGGAGGTTTTCTTGTATCCTTGATTGACCATGACATAATCAAATTTTCTATACCATTGTCACTAGGCTTGCTTTAATCTATACAAGCTATTTTTCAATCTACATATAAGATATTCCTTTCCTTCAATGATGAATCCTTTTGGTTGTTCCATATAGATCTCTTCTTCTAGTTCACCATGCAAGAAGGCAACATCGAGTTGTTCGATCTCTAAGTTTAGATTTAATGCTAACCCAAGTATCACTCGTATGGATGACATTTTCACGACAAAGTGAAAAAATTTCCTCAAAGTCAATATCTTTCTTTTGACCAAAGCCCTTCACGACTAGTCATGCTTTGTACCTTGGTTGTGAACTATTGTCTTCAGCCTTGAGCCTATATACCCATTTGTTCTTGAGTGCCTTTCGCTCATTTGGAAGCTGAACTAGTTTGTATATGTGGTCCTCATGTAATGATCTTATCTCATCTTGCTTTGCATCCAACTAGTTCTTCTTATGTGGATGCTCTATAGCTTTCTCATAGCACTCGGGTTCATTGCCATAAATGATCATAACATACTTATTTACAGAGTATCTTTTTAATGGTCGATGATCTCTTGTTGACCTTCTTGGCTCGAGTTCTGCAACTGATTTAGGGGAAGCCACTACTTTTCCTTGGTCAACGTCATTAGCTGCTTGATCACTCAATTCTCTAGCATCTCCTTTGTCAAAAATTGATTGCACAGAACCAACTCTTATTGGATGCACATAAGTGATCTTAAGATCTTTCTTTAAGTCTTCAATGGTATGATTTTCAAAGAAGACAACATCTCGGCTTTTGACAATCTTCTTGTCAACCGGATCCTAAAGCGTATATCTGAATGCTTCACTTCCACATATGAGGAATATGAATTCTTTAGCTTTGCTATCAAGCTTGGACCTCTCGTCTTTGGGAATATAGACGAACGCTCTGCATCTAAACACCTTTAGATGCTTATAAGAGGCATATTTTCCCGTCCATAGTTTGTTTGACACTTCTCCACTCAATGATGCTGATAGAGACAAGTTGATGATATTTACTGTAGTCTTCATTTGTTTCCCCCAAAATGTTTTGGAAAGTTTTGAATGTGATAACAAAGACCTTATCTTTTCCACAATTGTTCATTGATTCTTTCTGTAACACTATTTTGTTGAGGAGTCTTTGGAACAAATCTTTCTCATCTGATCTCATCCATCTTGTAGTATTCATTGAAGGATCCCATGTATTTACCACCATTGTCTATATAAATGAATTTTAACTTCTTTCCAGTGTCTCACTCTTTAGAGCATGAAACTATTTGAAAACGTTGAACACCTCATCTTTTGACTGAAGTGCATAAGCCCAAACTTTCCTTGAATGATTGTCAAGGTATGGACCATGTATTAGGCACCGCCAAGTGTTTTTGTTGACATGGGACCATAGACATCTGAATATAGGACTTCTAACACATTTCATTTCCTTGATGCATAATTCTTCTGAAAGGAAACTCTGTTTTGTTTTACCGCCAAACAATGAATATAACTTGGCTAAGCATCATTTTTGAGATGTGATAGACTTTCTCTTGTGAAGTAGTTGAAGTCCTTTCTCACTCACGTGAGCAAGTCGTTTGTGTTATAACTCAATGGATGAGTTATCTTAAGCAGTATTTACTGATGCTTCTATCACAGTCACTTGAGTCACATACAAGCTAGATTTTCTGTTTTCTCTCGCTACAACTATCAAGCCTTTATTGAGCTTCCATTTACCACCAACAAATTTGCTTTTGTATCCAACATTATCAAGAGCGCCAATTGATATTAGACTTAGTCTAATATTTGGAACATGTTTGCCATCTTTGAGCACCAGCCGATAAATTGTGTTTGTGTGGATATAGATGTCACCTTTTCCAAATATTTTGGAAATGTACGATGCCAAAATTGCCACTGGTGTAAGATGTAAAACATTCCACCGTTGAGGTAACATGATAAGATGCACCAGAGTCATACACCCAACATGATTCATGAGTCATGAGGTTGACAACATCTTCCCATATAATTACATCTTCACAATTAGAGGAAGTTGGAGTCGTACTCTTCATCTCCACTTTGGCACTCTCTATGCTTTGTTCCTTTTTCAACTTCAAACAATCTTTTTTCATGTGGCCCATTTTGCCAAAATGATAGCAATTGACATTCTTTTTACTTCTTGATTTTGATTTTCTTGATGTGCTGGCTCTAGAAGCCCCACATTTCTTTGATCTCTCTCTCATTACAGATAAGGCCTCCATGAAATAGTGCTCCTTGTTCTTCCATATACTTTCTTCTTCAAGAACCGCAACTACAATATCATTGAACATCAATGTTGTCTTTGCAGCACCATTTGCCACATTTATAATGAGATGATGATATGAATCAGGCAAACTTTACAGTAAAAGTTCTGTTCATTCATTCTCGTTAATTTTTGTGCTCCATTGTTGTAAGTTGAGAAAATAACGTGTTTAGAGTATTGATGTGGTCTGTCAGCAATGTCGACTCTAACATCTAAAGAGTATATAATTTTCTTTTCAAGAAAATTTTATTATGCAATGACTTTGCCTTGTAATTTTGTGAACGTATCCCAGATTTGCTTGTGTAATATACTAAATTCTTGTTATATTAAGCTTAGGACGATAATGGTGATAATTGATGATTATTGGAGATATATACGATGATATTAGTATTGGGTTATAATTTGTGGTTTATGGTTGTTGAAGTGAGGATTTTATATGTTTTTAGTGGGTTGCAGGGGAGTTGTAGATCAATGAATGGTTTGATCGACCACTGTTAGTATAAATTTATGAATTGAAGCTTTCTATAGGAGTATTGGTTGTTTAAGAAGGTTTGCGGTTGAATGACTTGATTATAGCTTCAAAATGTGAAGATGTTGCGAGTGATCGATGATCGACTGACTTTTCTTCAAATTTGTGAAGTTTATGATTTTGCAGTCGATCATTTGTGAAGGGTGGTAGATCTTGGTCATTATAGATTGCAAAGTTAGGATTTGTGGTCGATCATAGGGAAGAAGGTGGATCGACCGGTTTATCAAAGAAAATGCAGAACTTTGTTGGATGATTTTGCGGTCGATCAACTATTGGTTGGTGATTAACAGATAATTCAAAAGGTCGTCTAAAATTGTAAGTGTTGTTGTATTCTGATTGGAGGAAAATAAGATTGGAACTTTAGGGATGGGCATGCGTTGTAATAGCTCGATTTCAACTAAAAGAAATTTAGTAAGGATAATTAGGAAATTAATTTGGTGTAATAGAATTTAAATTTGATTGATAATCATCGTCAAACAATATTCATAATAAATCTAGAATTGGAATTAGGTCGAATATAATTTAATTAAATGAAGAATTTAATTCAATGAAGGAGAATTTAATTAAAGGAATTAAAAGAAGAATTTAATTAAATAAATGCAAGGATTTATTAAATAAAAGAAAGGGGATTAGTTAGAAATTAAAATAAAGGAAAATTTAATTTAAAATGGGAGGATGAACCGGTTTTCTTGGTTTGGTTTGTTGCTAGTCCGGTTTGGAAAAGAAAACAAATGTTTTGACAAGAGAGAAGGGGGATTAGGAGAAAACGAGACGAGGGAGGCGATTTCGCTGAGGGCTGAATCGCGATGGAGGTGCGACAAAGCGGTCAGTGGTGCGTCGAGCTCGGGCGTGTGTGGAATCGTCATGGTGTGGCTTGCTGAACCGCGGGGAGGGCTCGGTGTAGCTGTTCCTGAGTTGTGGGACGATTTGGAGTCGAGCTCCTATGGGCTGGAACTTCGCAATGCCAGGTTAAGGTACGTTGGTAGTTTATGTTCTGTGTTTTTCTCCCTGGCATTCTATTGTTGGGTGATTCAGCAGTTTGATTTGTGAGAAAAATAGTAGAGGTGATATGGGTAGTGATGAACGCAATGGCTAGGTGTGAGCTGCGACTTGTGCGTTTCACGTTGGATTGGGCCGGAGTGGGTTTTCTTCAGCAGCTCCTCTGGCAATCTCCACGTGATTCTCCAGAAAATGATAAGGAGCTTTTCCTGCGGCATGCTAGGAGTGGACCTCCTCCATTGAAGTGGGTGAGTGCCCATCAGCGTTGGCGTCCTCGTAAAGTCTTCTCTGCCTATATATGAATGGTAGATAATGGATGGTACTCTAGACTTGTGATTGCAGAAAGCTTTTGCCTTTGGATTTCTTATAGAGCGTGAAGTGCTCTCTAGAGGCAGTGAAGGAGGGGAAAGAAAACTGCTCCACTGGTTCTTCTCAGCTGTGCTCTCGGGTCTGCTCTTGCTTCAGGTGAGAAGATGTCAGTTTTGGTTAAGCTCTCTATTATTAGATAATTAGATAATAATGAGGAAATGTTAATCTATTGATGGAATTTGGTTATGCGTTTTGAGTATGATCTTCTAGTAATGCCTAAAGCTCTGTAATTGATACTCTGTGAAGAAGTATACTCTGCTGTTGGAAAATACCCTCCATTCTTTACTGCTGCTAGATTCTATGAAGGATATTGTTGGGGTTTTGGCTCTCTGTTCCTTGAGATTTATGCTCTGTATTGGATATTGGTTGAGTTCCCTGTCATTTGTGAACATTCGGGTGTTGTGTGCTCCTTGATTCCTTTGTTGTTGTTTCAGTTATTATTGTGGGTTGTGATATGTCTTTGCTATGTTAAGTTGTGATGCCTCCTAGATGAATATTGTGTGAAGTCTTATTCTGTGAAATGGGTTATTCAGGTGCAATTTGGTTATGGTGGAGGGTCATGTTCTGTTACTTTGGGCTAGTGATGGACTTGAATTAAATTATTCATATTGTGTTTAATGGATGATTAAGGCTTGAATTTATGTTCCGTTGATTTAACGTTTATTATTGGCCACTGTTTTATGCATAAGGGTGAGGAAATGTAATGAATGAACCCTGTTGAAGGTTATTACTAGACTTTGAGGAATAGGAATATAATCTGTAATTGGGAAAAATGATTCTTTAACTAATTACTGCTCTATTGAAAGTGTCATGGATAATGAACAATGGAAGTGAGGTTGTAATATGTGATTATGATGATAGTTTATTAAATGGTTTTGAAGGTACTAAAACGAAGAACATAATTGTATTGAAGACTGCAGGTAAGTGATATTATGTGTGTTTTGGTCTTCGAGCCCTACATCGCAAGAACTAGGACTTTGTTTGCTGACTATTTACCGCTTTAATAAAATATTAAGGTTGTTTACTGCTTTATTAGACTATCCAAATATTGAGTATGCTCCGTGAATTGTAATGTTGTTTGCTACGTGTTTATTAGAATTAGGTTCTTTTAATGATATGTTTAATAAATGAGCATGCTTAGAGATTATAGTACTGATATGATGGAATGTATGGATTCACGAGCAACATGCATCATGGTTTTAAAAAAAATACAAAAATGGATTTTCATGTATGATTTCGAAAAGGAAATGGAAATGGATAACATGAAAAAGATAAAAGTAATTGAATAAATGGTAAAAGGGTCTTGTGGGTCAGAGTGGCCTGTGTGGCCCAACTTCCCCAAGACGAGATGATGATATGAGATGTGAGCTATTAGTTGGTCCTCAATTGATGTCAAGGCTGGCCAACGCAATGGTGTATGTGAGGTCGTTTAAGCGTTGATGCGCATGGCCGCTAGTGCGCTACGATTGATGTCGAAGCCAATTGTGTGGGTTGATGCATACAACCACTAGCAGAGCTTTCAGTTGATGCCGGAGCTACTTATACTGAGGTGTGGGGTTGCTGTGTATTGATGTAGATAGTAGATGACATGCGGTTCCAATTGATGCCGAGCGTTTATTACATAGAGGGTTGCTGATTGATGTCGAGATCAAGTGCATTGATGTGCATAGTTGTGGGTCGTCGATTGATGTCGGGACTAGGTGCATTGATTTCACGGTTATTGGGTTGCCGATTGATGGTCGAACTAGGTACATTGATGTGCACAGTTATGGACATTATGGGTCGGAGCGGTCTATATGACTCGGCTTCCTAAATGGATATTATGGTGTAACACCCCAACTTTTTATATTGGGGTATTACCAAGGGCGTAGTCGAATCATTAAGCCACGGGGATATTTTCGATAACGTTTTCCCCATATACGCAATGTAAATTAAGGATGGGGCAACTAGGACATTACGTTGCTTATTTATACGTGTCATTTCATGACGTGTATTTATGGAAAAATGTTATGGGATAAATGTTAAGTGGGAAAAAGTTGAGGAAATGCTGTCCAGGGGGTTTTCAGACGCCTGCGAACGACGCTGTGGACGAGTCATGTCGTCTGCAAACGTTTGGAGCGCCGTCCTGAGGATTGGGATGACTCAGGAGGTGATTTCGCGTCCTAACTTCACTGTGTTGCAGACTTTCGGACGAGTCCAGACGAGTTCGAACGTGGTGATGGCTCGTTCGAATTGAATCTGTCCTAATTCTGGACAGTTTCGGATGATGCGGACGTGGTGATGCCTCGTCCAAATTGAATCTGTCCAATTCCTGGACACATTCGGATGCATGCGGACGCCATTTTGTTTTCGAATGTTGTTTTTGGATGGTATGACGCCAGCTCTCGTCCGAGAACGTGATTTGGCCTTAGGGATTTTACTCATGCGGACGAGACCTGTACGTCCGCACTCGTCTGAAAGATCGCAGTTAAGCTTAAAATTAGGGATCAAAAATCAAACTTCTTGTCGTTTAGTCCATAAATGGGAGACACGAAGGACTCTCCCTCACCCTCCATGTAGGGCGCCGATGTAACGACCCAGTTTTTATCTCTTTTAAAAAATGCGTAAAATTTAAAACTTTTCTTTTCATATAAACATTGGAAGGTTTTTCTCACGTAAAACCCTATCGTTAATCTCTTTACTTAAAATGCTTTTATAAATTGCAGTGGAAGACTTTAAGAAATAAAACATATATTAAATACCACTATTTTCCTCTATGATTTAAATACAAAACTCTTTACAAAACTTTTTTCTCTTTCTTACATCATTTAGCTTAGCCAGCCACAAGATTCGCTCGTGCAAATCCTTCATCAACTGTCTTTGACCTGTTCTCCTGTTGCTCGTACATACCTACATCACAAGACCTAACTAATGAGCCTAACGCTCAGTAAGTGATAAAAGGAAATACAATGCGGATGTGATGCATGATCATGTGATGCATTACAGAAAAGAGCCATATCTTTTTTGGAAGTCAGGGTGGAATACTCTATAGCGTCATGTGGCCTAACTAATTACTCCGACAAGGAGATATATACATCGGGGGTGTTTCACATGCAGGTATCCTCACTTTTGTTAAAGACATTGGGGATTTCAAAACGGGAGAAAGGTAAACCCTAGATTCCACGTAGCTAACCCCTATCACAACGCTCCCTACGTGGGAGTATCCTACCGTATGGAATATCACCGATCACCTAAACTCTCACACACCTATTTACATATTTTAATTGTGTCATGTAATATGTTTGTGAATATATACAGTCCTATATGAGATGATATAAATGTCTAATAAACATATCATTAAAAGAACAAACAACATACAATCCTAACTCTTGTGAAGTAGAGTCCGAAGACCAAAACACAATCAGTATCAACTTACTTGGTGTCCTTAACGCGGTCCAGAAATTAATATTGTCCTTATTCCCTTTTGTACCTTCAAAATAATTATCATTTATTTATTAATATTTTTTTTATCAATTATAAATCCTAACTTTGATACCGTTACTCCATTTATTTATTTAATAATTCATTTAACATTTTTCATCCTATTATTTTCATTGACCAATTCAACCAATATTTATCCATTAATAACTAACTACCTAATTTAATCTCAATGTTCAACTTCACTCTACAATTCATCATCTTTTAATGGTTTCTATTCCATTGCTCAATTCCATAATTTCAACCTTCGCTTATAGACATGTCTTCAAACAATAATCTGGCAGTAGACAACCAATCTCTTCATATTTCCATTAACAGAATTATTTCCATTATCAGAATATATAAACTCTCCCAATTCAACTAAGTAGTAACCAAACCAAAGGAAAGATTTCACATCCACAATAATTATGGCGAGCATGCAACGATTCGATCCAATGGTCTATCAAATAAGCAGTGAAGTATATTGTTTATATCACCATACACCTACCATTCATGTAGCCAAATAATTATGTCCAATAACTGAGCACAATACCATCACCTTTCATCAAGCAATAACACATGGAGAGCATTTTTCAATAACAAAATATATCCATAGGAGTTGTAAACACATAAGAACCATGCTCTACATTCGTTTACTTAACAAAATTTGCAAATCCAATATTACCTTATTTACTTAACCCAATAACATAAAATAATTTAAACCATGAACATCCAGTTTACTGGATATATAAATGTCCAACAACAGGAACCATTTCAGGCACCAATAGTGCACTTCAACAAGAAAATTTAATAACCCATAGTAGAGTAACTTTGATAACATATTCATCAACCAGAAAATATATCAAGGAACAGGGGAAGTCCATTACTAGTAGACCTGAGAGCAGGAAATTGGTCAGCTCCCCTGTTTTCATTCCTCCAGAGACATTTGACCATTACTCTATCTCCAGCTCTTGTTCATGGTTCACAGAGTAATTGTCACGACCCGGAGGGGGGCCGGACAGAAACGCTGGGCCAAACGACCCGATCTTCGTAGAAGACCAGATCGCCCAGCCCAAGGCAAATTAAATTGTTGCGGAAGACTTATATAAATACCCAGCCGTAGCCCACTTATGATGAGCCACGGTCCATATAGTGATTGCGAGATTAATTAATAATGCGGAAATAATAAACTTTTGAATCCAAATAATACTGTGCATCTAATCCAGAAGATCCAACAATCAAGTTTAGTATTTCTACAGCATCCAAACTAAAGATTATACAATCATCCCGAATATTTCTTAACGATTAATAAATATTTAACTAGATGAAATATATGAAATAGAACAAAGTCCTTACTCTAAATCTCACTCAAGTTTAATTAACCTTCTCTTTACCTGGAAAAATAAGTCGATTGGGGTGAGTGACTAGCTCAGTATGGAACTTATACTAAATGAATTGTGCATTCAAAACTTGTTTTACTATTTTTCTTGAAAACCATGAATTTCGAGAAATATGCGCGTTTTCGGAAAACATTTGAAAAACATTTTTTCTTTTAGAAAATCCGGGCCCACGACCCCCGACGAGATATTTAGAAAACATGGCTTTATACATAGACAGCTATATGTTAAAATATCATCGTCGTATTTTATCACAGAAACTGTAATCCGTGAAAAAGGAGGAACACTCATGGAATCCCCCGAACAAACGAACAGAAAGGCGGCTACCGTTTCCGGGCAGCACCTCATGAGGCTGGAGGAAGAAAAATGACGGCGATCCGTAGACCTGGCCCGTCTTCCGGGGTGTCATGAGCAAATTCCGTCAACGACACACCCGTGATTCCAGGGTGTCAAGAGCAAATTCGGTCAACGACACATCTGTGATACACCCTGATCAGGTTTTGGGATTTCACACAGCGCGCAAACAAACCATCTCCACGCAGCAGGAGATGTACCGGGGATAGCCTCCTGATACTTTGACGCCTGGACCGTTCAAAGTGCCACGAGGATCTATCAATCCCGTAATAGTATCCAGTATATCACACCATGAAATCAGATGCACGAAAGTAAACGTGTAAAACTTTCGTACATACATAATATAAAAAGCTGACGTGCTGTCGAACAGTCCCCGTCAGGTTTTTCATGTGTGGTATTCCACAAAATAGGGTTTTATTTTGAAAACTATGTAATGCAGTGCAAAACAACTCAGTATAAAACCCCTACCTCATTGGCAGTCCTTCCTTGTATACGAAGGAGCGACAACCTCGGGTGTCAGCTAGAAGTCCAAAAACTCGTCCAAGCCTAAAACATGTTAAATATGGAAAAATCTCATAAATAAATGCTGAGAAATGATGGAATATCCTATACCAGATTTAAGCTTAACCTCTATTCTCAATAACCACAACAAGACTCTTAACNTCATTTTCCCTTTAAAATAGCCGCCACGTGTTTCTCCCTTTTCATCATTCTCCTTTATCTTTTTAAAAACAATTTCCTTTCATTTTTTTACTTTTCATTTCTTTAATTAAAGATTTTCCCCTTTCTTCATTTGACTTCCTTTATTTATTTAATATATAAATACACATATATTAATACATGTATCATATTCTAATTAACTTATTCCCACAACCTTGACTCATTACGAACATTACCCAACGACATTTCTTAATAAAATTTCTATTCGGAAATTTTCAATTTCACTGTTTTGATGAATTGTCCAAAAATTTGTTTACGTGACTGCTATACAAAAATTCGAATCAATTTTCCAACGTTATGACCGAATATTAACAAAAAAAAAATTTACACATGAAATTTACTCTTGAAAATTCTCGGTTTTCACAGTTTACACACAGAGAACAGAATCTCACCTCCCTCATCACTCTCCACGGTTGCAGTACTCAGGACAGGAAGGAGAGTTCAACATTGTTTCACTTAGTCATCCATCGATTTTAAAGGTAGCAGAGGAGATCACGTGAAAGCTGGAGATCGATGCTCAATTGCCCATCCCAATAGAGGAGGTCTAATACGCGATGACCATGTGGAAGCTCCTAATCTTCTCGAGGAGGAAGAAATCATCGGGCTAGCAGAAGAAATAGACCGGTTCAACGTGGAACCAATAGGACCAGACCAATCTAAATCTCCAGCAAACCGAAGCCCTGCCTCCATCGCCATTCTCCTCGCCAAAATGCCTCTACTGACGCCACCAAATCAACCATAATCGAAAGTCAAGAAGAAAAACACTAAACATAGACCATAGACTTACCTCCACCGGCGATTTCGTAGCACAAAATCGACACATGCCCTAGCTTGCATGGTACACCTGTGATCGCTGTAACACCTCGCATCGTCGGTGGTCGTTGCTCATTTGCTGAACATGGCCTCGTCGCCACGAATGTCCATTGCTCGCCGTCATCCCACTCCCGATCGCTCTCTCTATCCCTCTCATTTTTTTTCCTTTCGCATGCGAAGTAGGGTCGAAGGCCATAAACAATTCTCCCCCCTTTTCTTTTGATTTTTCCTTGACCCAAACCATGGCCAGCGAGAATAGGTTCGGTTGAACCAGTTCAACCATTCAACCCTCCATTTAATTCTTGTTTTTTTTTTCTTTTAATTCTCCATTTAATCCCCCATTAATTATCTTAGATTTTATTTCTAATTAATCCCACATTATTTAACCCTATTCATAATTCTCTAAAATTGTAATCTATTGGTTACATCCTTGGTAATACCCCGATTATTATCTAATTAATTTAAATACCCCTAAATACTTTCCAATTGATCCTTATTAAATTTTGATATAAAAAGTCAGGGTATTACAGCTGACCTCCCCCTGCCCAGTCGACCTCTCCCTCCCCCTGTGAGCCAATGATTTGTCCCCTCCTCCTTCAGGTATAAGCTTTCTCTCCCTCTCCCTTTTGATTTTTCCTTGACCCAAACCATGGCCAGCGAGAACCGGTTTGGCTGAACCGATTCAGCCAATCAACCCTCCATTTAATTCCTGTTTTTTTTTTTCTTTTAATTCTCCATTTAATCCCCCATTAATTATCTTACATTTTGATTCTAATTAATCCCACTTTATTTAACCCTAGTCATAATTCTCTTAAATTGTAATCTATTGGTTACATCCTTGGTAATAACCCGATAATTATCCAATTAATCTAAATACCCCTAACTACTTTCCAATTGATCCTTATTAAATTTCGATATAAAAAATCGGGGTATTACAGCCGACCTCCCCCTGCCCAGTCGACCTCTCCCTCCCCCTAGGTGCCAATGATTCGTCCTCTGCTCCTTTAGGTATAAGCTTTCTCTCCCTTTCATCCATCATTTCTTCCCTTCCTGCGTGAGCTCTCCCTCCCCCTGCGTGAGATTCCTTCTTGCGTGTGAGAACTGAGAGTGAATGTGAGTTAAGTGAAGTTGTGAGTTAGCCATTGTGGGTAAGTGTGTTAAGTGAGTGATTTGAGGTGTGAGCTAAAGAATTGGAGCTGTGAGGTGTGTGCTGCTGTGAGCTGGAAACTGCCATGAGGGCTGAAGTGCTACCCCTGTTTGGGGTTCGTCATTTAGGTAAAGAGTTGGGTGAGTCTTGGCTAGTGGAGGCCCTACCCACAAGTGGATGTGCGTGAGTGTTATGTTAGTTCTCTGAATTGCTCCCTGCTAGTTTTTGTTAGTTGATTTTTAGATGCTTCTTTGAATGATTACCTGCTGCATTTTCCTTTGTTGATTCCTTGCTGTAGATACTTCTTGTGTTGTTGATAATATAGATTTGTTAGTACTCTGTAGATTTTGGTTAAGCTCTGTGATATTTCCCCTTTGTTGATTTGCTCTATTTGATTGTCTGTTATATGATACAAATGCCTTGTTTGATAAAAAGTGATGAATGCAAAAAGGTGATGAATGGTTAACGCGTGAAAGGAGGAATGCTTACTATCTATTTTAATTGTAGCTTAGTCTAAATTTTAAGTGTTATAATTCTTTCATTTATATTATTTGTGTTGTTCTACCATGGGTTCAGTCTTGGTGTAGCTAAATCTCCTTGTGATAATCATAGTCGTTAAATAAATTGTTAACTTCCCTCATTCACAATATTATGTCGTTTTGCTTCCTTAATTAATAACTCGTACTCTAAACTTGTATCAACACTTGGGACATGGAACAGAGCATGTTTAGTGTTAATAATCATGATGCGTGTCAATTAATTAAGCACGTTAACTAACTTGACTAATTAACTTAACCAAGTAGAACAATTAATTACACTCAAGCATGTTAAATAACTTAAGTAGAATAATTAACTAGACTTAAGTAGGTTAATTTAACTTAACTAATCATTAAATAACCAATCCTTGAGCATATTTAAGTAACTAGTTAACTAATCCAAGCATGGTTTCTAGTTCAGTTGTTAATCATATCATTGAGCATGTTAACTAACTAAGATAATCAAATTAACTGCATGTGCAATTCGTAGCATGTAATTAGTATCTTTAACTTGTTAGCCTGTTTAATTAGCATGATAAATTAATTAGTAGTGTGTTAGTATCTTAGGGGTAACATGTAATTAATAAGTAATTAGAATATTCGAATTTCAAATGTAATTAATTAACTAGGATAGCATGTTAATTAATAAATTGATATTAAGTAATTCGAGCTTAATTAACCTAGTAGTCCATTTATCTTCATTGTATTTTGTGTATTCCCTCTATTGCAATTGCATTGCTTATTTAGAAGATTTTCAGGGAATAATAGAGAAAAGTTGGAAGATGAAGGGACTAAGTATGAATGAATTAAGAGTTTCAATTACGATGTTTATCTTTCCTTTCGATATTATTGTTTCCATGTGTTTGTCTTCTTGTACTCATTGTATTCTTTGTGTTCATCGTAAATTATAAACCTGAGTATGTTAATCAATTGGAACACCTAACTAGAATAATAAACGTAATTATTTCTTGAGTATGAAAACTAACTAGGATAACCAAAGATAATCTCTCCCGAGCATGTAAATTATTTAGGACAACCAACTAGAATAATAAGGGAAATCTTTCTTGAATATGCTAAGAAAGTAAGATAACTAACTAGAATGATAAATGTTTTCTTTTTGGGAGCATGTAAATGGACGAGGAAATTAACTAGGATAATTAGCATGTTAATCAATAGTATGCTTGATTTCTCTTTCGATTATTATTGTGTTCTATCAGTTCAAATCTGTTTTCATTGTTTCAATTCATTGTAGATTGTTCTGATATTGGTGTTCAATTCCTATATTCCCTTATTGAGTGCGTTCGTTGTTTGATTTCCCTCTATGCTTCGTTGTTTACGATTCCATATTTCAGTTGTTCTTTAATGTGCTCTTTCAATTTCTATTATTCAATTATTTCCTTATATGCGCTATTCAATTGTTACGTCAATGGTTGTCACCATGCATCATGTTAGGATGAGAATGTATGGTCATGCATCATGCAAATAGAAAACTAATAGGGAGTGCCACCTTGGTGGTGGTACTCATGCAATCATTAAGTGAGGTAAAATGTTAAAGAAAAGGAAGGAAATAGGGAGTTAGAAGGCAGATGGATAGCGAGTCTAGTCTGCAACTAGCCAAAGCCCCTCCCTTTTAGGGTATGGGAGTTCTAGTTGCAAGTAAAAGGTTAGATCCGATCCACTATTCCATCAAAAGACTAAAATTTTGATTGTTGATAACATGATAAATGTAGGAAATGTAAAAGGTTGTTGTGACATGAATTGTGTAGGTGATAACGTGCATTGTATTGTCATATGGATTCTCATGCATCATGGTTTGATAAAATGTATACAAAAGTGTTTCATGCATATGTTTTAAAAATGAAATTGACATTGTAGGTAAATAAACTTAAATAGACGCCAAGAGGTATGAGTTCTTGAGTTGGCTGCCACATGTGGGTTAAGAAGTGCCACTCTACCTTGTATGGTGATACCTATAGTGCCTGTATGATAAGTGGAACTAAAGGAAAATGGAAAGTGAAAGTAAAGTTAAAGTTTAAGTTAAAAGTAAAGGTAAAAGTAATGGTAAAGATAAAGGAAAGAAATTGCATATGTTTTCTAAAGTTGCATAGCACGACATCTTTTATATCTCATACTGAGTTTTAGACTCATAGTTATTTTTCTTGTGATGTAGGTGAGGATCCTATCCATTGATGAGGATATGGGCAGGATGCAACTGATGGGGTATTACTATGTTGAGCATTTTGTGCTGTTGGTGAACTGACTGGTGGGTTATGGCTCAATGTAGTATGTTTTGGTATAATGTATTTTGATATTTGTGTAATTATTTTAGTAACATATTTCAATTAGTACCTGTGACTGCTTTCTATACTTTTGTAAATTGTGGTAAAGAAACTGGTTTGGTAGTGGAATATAATGAATGTTTTACATTATTGATATGGAATGTGTTTTGAAAACAAGGATAAAGACTTCCGCTATGCACTTTAATAGAAGGATTTGATTTAAAAAGAAAAGTTTTAAATTCTATGCATTTTATAAAGAAAATGTGTGTTTTAAGAAAAACGAAAATAGGTCATTATAGCTTGGCAGTTGTCATTTCTGAGACACTAGACAAAATTTCATCTGCTAGAGCAAGATGCAAATTGGAGATAGTATCTGGATATACTTTGATCCATTTTTCTTCTTCAATGGTCGCTGGTCTTTTGTCGATGGCTATAACACAACCATCCTTCCTCAGTAATGCCTTCATTCTTAATTTCCACAATGAGAAATTATTACCATTGAATTTTTCAATTTTAACTCTTCTCGCCATAATAATGAGATGCTAATACCACTTGTTGGAAAAAACAAGGATAATATAGAGAATTTAGAAATAAGCATGGATAGTACTGATCATGATAATTCACAAGAAAGATTGCTCTTGACAATTTCTGTAGACAGAATTACCTTTCCAAGTAAGTTCCTATGAAAGATTGGAGGAATCACAAATGGTCCCACTTAAAATTTAATCTCCTTAGATAGAGCTTACTTATACATTACAATTACACCACTAACCAATAGAAAAAACGATAGCAGATGTGATATAAAAATATCAAGAATATTTTTTCCACACTGTTATAATATAACAGTTAAGAAGTAAGAGAAAATAATAGTAAAAATAGACACTGAGAATTTTTATATGAAAAACGAAATTGGGAAAAACCCATAGGAACCGAGTCTAGAAAGATCTTACTATGAAAAATAGGATTTACAATATTATTCTAGAAATCGAATATTCTAGAGAATATTTCGATGTGCCCCAAAGCCCGAGCCATGAGGCTTCTTGTTTAACTAATAAGTTGTTATTTTGTAGGTTAGAATAAGCTAAAGAACCTTGAAGATGAACCAAAGCATGAGGATAAAGAGGCTCCAAAGCTTGCACTTACTTGGAGGCAAAATTATAGAAGAAAGGGTAGATATTACAAGTCTGCCTACAATCCAACCACAGTGGAGTATTTGGCGTTTTTATAGACCGAATGATGTCAGATGAAAAAGCATTCTTCATACGGTTTGTTGCTGACGTCTATAGCTTTCCAAAGAGGTATTTGGAGTTATATGTGGGGTTCATTTGACATGTCAAACGTTCCATTTATAGAGACCAAAAACCAACCTCGGAACTGTTTTGTGATTTATTGTTTGGGGTCACTTTTGTCATTTCATTTTAGGGCATTTTTGTAATTTCTTTTGAATATTCATTAGGGAGGTATTTAGCCTTCCCTAATGAAGAGGGAAAGCACTTTTGAAGAATTGGAAAACCTAGTTTGTTTCTTGGTGTGAAGACTCGTGGCAATCTCCTCTCTCCACTCAGCCATTCATTCTCTACATCAACTTGTTCCTTTCTTGTTGTTTCTTAGACAAGTTGATCTTGCTGCCTCCTCCAAGCCATCCCTTCCTTGTGGTGGTTATTGTGGTGTGGAAGTAGAAGAAGCAACATCCCCTTGGAGAGTGCCTTCCGATTTGGTAAGGCCGAGCAAGTCGCCCCCTCTCCCATTGGAGGTGTGCGGACTCCTTGGAGTTTTTCTTATTTTTATTATTGCGAATACTGAAAGTGGATCTTGTGATATTGAAGTTCTTGTTGTTAACTTTCAAAACTCTGGATTTGGGCTAATTTGATTCAAGTTTCTAATTGGAAAGTTGTGTTTTGGAAAGGTTATAGTCAATCTGAGAATCTGTTTTGCGCTAACCAGATTCTGACTTGAGATTGTGACTTGGATTTGATCTACTTTCGTTCATTAGATTGTCCTCAAAATTGGTAGCGTTCATTTGATATTGTTAAGGGTTTCTCCTCCAAAATTGGTGCTAAAAGGACGTATGCTTGTGGAGATCTCGTTGCTTGATTCTGGGTTGCCAGAACTGTCCCGGAAACCCTAATTCGGTGAGCTGTATTCATTTTATCATAACCGATTGTTCTGTTCAAATTGGAGGCTGAAATTTTGATATGTGTATTCTGAAATTGTTATTATAAGTCCCTCCAAATTTCAACTCCTGATTCCATACGGTTGTGAAGTTATGTTCGTTTGAAGATTGGTGGACAAATTATTGGAATATAGTCTAGCCGATTGCTTTATTGGCAATCTTTGAGATTTGGATCATATCATATTTGCTAAGAGAAAAATCACTATTATTAGATTTCACAATGTGCACAAAAGCATCCCACCTATTTTTCTTACACACTCTTTCTTTTCTCTCCCTCAAAATAATCCTCACTCTATTTTCTCTCTTCCTCCTATTCTCCTTCTTATCTTCTTTTTGGATGCCTGCAACTGTAATATCCAAAAACCTTGTACTATTATGAGTAATTTTTAGTTGAAATGTTGTGGAAAAGAAGAATTTAAAATTTTTGATATGTACAATACATCCGCTGAAACGATGTTGCAATGGAGGAAAATGATGTCATTGGAATAAGGTGGTGTATAGACGTGTAAAATTGTATTTGAGGATATCCGAAATGAACAGTGTGCAGATGTTTGCAAGTCCACAATAAGTTGTGAATCTGTTATTTTAAATTGTTCATGGTAGCAAATTGTTTTATTTGAATTAAAGAAACATGGTATAAAAGGTGAATTGCTAGATCAGGGTGAGGGCGAAACTTGTATCATTGGATCAAATGGCGGAAGGGAAAAAGATTGATGCATGATCGGAAGGGGTAAAAAATAACCTGTTATTATTGGAAGAAATATGAAGAACAATCTGTTGAAGATGTGTTAAAGAAGTGATGCGAACCACCGGATATGAGAGATCCGAGACTCGACAATAATGCGGAAAAAATAACCAAGACGCCTTGGAGATTCAAAGGATTTAGGAGCTCGACCCATTATCTATAAAGAGATAGGAACCAAAACTATCAAAGAAAGGAGCTTGATCGGAACCACACCTCTTGGTTGAACCAAAGCTATCAAGTTTGATCTTTTCAAGCAAATACTTGAAGAATATCCAATCCTCAAAGAGAACTCAAGAAGAGAATGCAAAATGCTCTCAAATTTGTTCTTCTAAATTGTTTCAATTGTAGTTTACGAAGAAGACTTGCCCATCTATTTATAGGCAACTCAAGGGGACATGGAAACATGTTAAAATTACATAAAATGTACAAAAGAATTGATAAAATTCAAAATTAGGCGAAGAAATGTCGATGTGGCACTCGGGAGGCAAATTTGGTTGGCTGCGCACGTGTGGGTTGGTGCCGACTAGTCGGTGTGCACACTGTTCATTTGGAGGTACGCGCACTGTGCATATGATGGCGCGCGCACTGTACTTTCTACGGCGCGGACTAGGCTTCTTCGTGGGCTGATTGGGCCATTCTTCAAATTTAATCCTTTTCTATTCAACCCATTTCTTCCTTGGGCCTCCATTGGACTTTCAATCATGCTTATAACCCTTGTGGACCTTGGCTTGCCATTTGTTAGGTCAAAACCTTGGACTTCATTTATTAAAGATTGTAAACATTGGTCCATTCTCATTGTCCTTGATCCAAGTCTTGTTCCTTGCATGTTTGGGCTCTTATTGGTTCCTTGGATTCCATCAAGAAGTATGAGATATGTTGATCAATCGATGTTGAAGAGTGTGATCAACTGGGGGCTGAAGGAAACAGGCGTTGTGGCTGATCAACGCATGAAGACGCTCGACTGGGAATGAAGAGTTTTAATCAGCCGGTATTTTGAGTTCGAGTGAAGGTGATTGATCATGAAAGTAAATGATATTCCAGAGAGGAGTGAATTAGCGAGTGGTCGGTTGGCTTCGTAGTGGATGATCGACCAGGTTTTCAGTTTCTATAATTTAGTCGCAAAATATAATATGGAAAGTTAACCTTAGTAAGCCAATAACTCCCATGTTTTAGAAGCTTTTGAGCTGAAATTTGGAGCACGCCTTCTTGGATGAATAAAGAAAGGTCTCCTTTAGAAATAATAGAAATATCCACCATGGATTAGGAAATAAACTTGAGAGAACTCGAGTCACTGGAAATAGTGACTAGTGTAGTTTGTAACTCCCGTATGGATGTATTTGTTGATGAAATTTCTTTGGAAAGTTGGACACTTCTTCACACATTCTTTCTCTAAGGAGTAAAAATGCGGATGCCAATAAGAGAACTCACCCAACTTACAAGTGATCCCAATCTTGTGATATGATACACACAAGGGGAACTTTTGATTGTGACATGCCAAAGGGTTGAAGGAGGAATCACTCCAATTTTGATAATTAAGCAAAAGCATTTCCTTTCAATTTCAACATCCTTAAACATGAACGTAAGGTGGCTTTTAATAGTCAATTACAAACTATAAAATAATAGTAAACTAAATAAGCAACAATAACAACAAATCAGTTAAGTATAAGCTTGGTCTATTTTCTACTTAATATAAACTAGGTAAATTAACTAAAAGAATATTTGATTAACTTCTTCCTTTCTTCTTCTCCAAGTCTAGAGGTCTTTTGATAGCTATTCCTTCTCGGTGCTTGGCCACTTAGATGGTTTCCATGTAAGACTTCCTTGGTCTCCAAGCTTTGACACTTGGACTTTCCATAATATTTATTCTCTGTTCCATGGGCTTTTGACAAAGCAAAGAAAGTCAAAATTTAACGGTCCAACCCATTTTAGAAAGTTTTGAAAGTTAGCTACAATGTTTACGAGGAACTCTTTTTTAAATGAAATTGTTTTGAATGCTAAAATCGTCAAACACTTGTCAAAGGTCAGAAAGTAGACAGTTTTGGAAAGTCCCTCAAATATTCTATGTTTGAACTAGAATTTTCACTTGTGTTTAACCTTAAATATCTCCATGATAATGTTGGACATTTGATTAATGATAGAATGGACTCGTAGTCCATCAAAGATGCTTTCACAGAAGGGAAAGATGCTTCTATGGGGAGAGAAAGATGTTGTGAAGAAGGAAGGATCATTGTTGAAAGAGTAAAAGAGTTGTAGCCATTGGATTAAAAGGTGGAGAAGAAAAATGCTTCCACGGAAAGATGCCTTGTGGGAGGAAAAGATGCTATGCAGAAGAAAGATCGACTGTTAGATTAAGTTACGAGATTAAATAAGAGCCATTAGATCCGATAAAAGATACTTCTGTGGACTAGAAAGATTCCTTGTGGACAAAAAATAACCACGGTTAAAGAAAAACGACGCTATTTAAAAGAAATAGCATAAGCATCCAGTGAAATTACAGAAGTATAGGCGTCCGCGGATCAAAACACTTTCACGATATAAATGAATATTGAAGGAAACACTGTCATTTTAAACAGAAACGACATGCATTGAGCAGTGAAACTATGGAAGTATTGACATTCACGGATCAAAACCCATTAGCAACACAATGAAATGATGACATTTTGGTAGAAATACAGGAGAATATCCTTCCCCCTGGATTGTGCCTCACAATCAGCCTAGAAGTGAAAGAATAAAGAAAGAAAAAATTGACATGTGCATGATTTTGATATATGTGTTCCTCATTTCTTATTGAGTTTTAGACTCACAAAATAAACATGTGATAGAGGAGAACATTGTGATGAAAACATAGGTGTGGCTAGATCTCATGAACCTATCATTTGAAGATACTTCCCAATGATTATGTATTTCGCTCAGGATGGTAGTTACTCTCGGAAGGGGGCTGCATCATCCAATATACTTTATGTTTAGGAATAGAACTAGAGATTTGGATAATGAAAATGTATTAAAATAAAATAAGTAAGGTAGTATTGTATTTTGATACACTTGGATGACTGCAATAGAGTTTGCAAAGAAACCAATATATATATATATATGTGTGTGTGTGTGTGTGTGTGTGTGTGTGTGTGTGTGCACCTTTTGCTGTAATAGTAAAAGAACAATTAAAATGGCCTTGATAATACAGATATTGTAACGACCTAGATTTTTTGTTTGTTTTAAAAATACGTTAAATTTTAAACTTTTGCTAAACGACTACGATCGTTATTTAAAAATCCTTTAAAACAATATCAGAGTGTTTTTCCAAAAATCCGATCGTCATTCAAACTCATTTTAACAAATCGTAAATCCTTTAAAACAATGTGTTCATGCATTCACGTTAATAGAAACAAAGTAAGGAGTACCATCTCGGTTGTTGTATTTTATCTTTTATCCAAACAGCAGATTAACAACCAAATCCAACATATTAACATTCCAATGATAAAATGTAGGAAGCTTTATTAACATATAGTAGTAACCAATCTAAGTCATAAACTTCATCCTAATAACTCACTAATCTGAACGGTTTCACACAACAATGGCACTGCAATATATCCTCATACAAAATCCAACAAGCAATAGAGAATACAAAACAGATTCTTCAACTGAGGTTAGCAGTAACATCACAACAAGTAACCAACTTCCAATCCATAAATATATTACAGGCAATAGATATTCAACAACCAACAGAGCACGTTTCTTGAACATGTTCATCCATAGTATTGACATGAATAGCTAGACACAATTAATAGAACGATACAACTCAACAGTGTCTATCAAGCCATAACAAAAACTATAAATTAACAACTCATTTCACGAAATAAATCACAGGTAATCATAATACATCCAAACATACAGAGCTAACAATGAAACAACTATGTACAATCCAACACCAACAATAGAGCATAATATTCCCAACAGTTCATATCAAGCACTAAGTGAACCAAGAGGATGAACATAGCCGACAACTTATAATCTTCAGCAGTAAATGTATTCAAGCAGTGAATGAAGTTTAGAAAATCCACTAACAGCAGCAAAGGAAAATCTCCTTACCAAGACGAACACCCGAGACCAAAGCCTGCTCACATTTCTCACTACTGCATCTTCATAGAACACTCAACATTTTTAGAGCATGCATTGCCATTCACCCCACAGAAAATAAAACACAAGAATACTCTCATCTGCCATAGGTTTATAGCTGAAATGAACCCCAAGTGGAAGACAAGACTGATGGGCAGGCACCCATATCAAGGGAGGAGGTCAACTTCGATCACGCCACGTGGAAGGTTCATTATCGCATTGGGTGAGGGGAAGGAAATATTGGGAGAAACAATCAAATGGATGTGACATAAACAATATTCCAGTTAAAAATAGACTTTTTAGTCGAGTAAGCTGATCGAACCCTTGACCACATTATGTCCGAATACTCAATTTTTTCTATGTTTTGTGTTTTTGTTCAAACCTCACGACCGCGTCCCGACCGATGACTCGACTACTAAATTGATGAATTTGACAGATTCAAAACCTGCTGCTTTTTTGGTCGTGAATCACGTCCACAACCTCGACCACGTTGCTACCAAAACTACAAAATGTAATTCAAAATGCATTTCGATCGAATTCTCTGACCCCAATCTCAACCACGGGTGATAATGCATTTTCGGTTGAGATATTCGACTGTGACGCCACCAAAAACACAAACTGTATTCTGCGACATTATCTGATCGAGTTGCTTGACCACAGAGTTGATCACAGCATCGACCGAAACTTTCATGGACATGTTTCCTCTTATTTTTCATCCTTAAGTCAACAACCCAATATAATACCCCATTAATTGACCTTAATTTTCTTCCAATAAATCCCCTAAATCATAATCCACCGATTATTTCCTTGATAATTCCCAATAATTATCCAAGTAGTCCAAACACCCTCAATAAATTTCCAATTATCCCTATTAAATTCCGTAACAGAAAATCAGGGTATTACATTTTTCCCTCCTTATGTAAATTTCGTCCTTAAATTTTGCTCGATGTAATCACTCCCTTGACTTACCAATCAACATAACAACAACCATTCATAATACAGAAATACCCAAAACAACTACCTATATTATACCTCTATCTAAAACTTCTGAAGGACTTCACTACTTCTGCCATTGTAACATACATGACACGGTAAAATGCTAAATCACACATCCAAATCCTCTAATTGTCATCCACATCAGCTACAACAGAAGAGCCTTTGTCCAAATTTCTCTCTTTTCATTCGCTATTGAGTGTCAAATCTTTCAACAATAACTACCATATTGCGCCTAACACACTTTTTAGGCCCAGTCGTGCATCTTCCTTACCTATATATATCACCATCTCTAAGGAGAAAATTTCACATAGCCAACATTCGTTTCCCACTCTTAAGGACTTTATACATCGAAATATCAATTTCGTATACTATACCACAAGGTGCGTACACTACATTTTGCATTTTCCATGCTAGAAAATACCTTCAATGTAACCATTTTCAGTTCCTTAAGCCAAAATCGGACAATCATTGGTACATGGCGACTCTCATTACCCTCAAACATTGCTTCAAATTTGGAAATTTTTTTTGAATTGACTGCTTTGACACCTTTGACACTGCCAAGATCTTGAAGATCCAACATTTTCTCTTTGAAGAGACGTGTCTCCTTGAATACGCTCATCATCTCCTTTTGATTCCCTTCCAATATTGTTCCAATTTGACCTAGTTGAGTAACCCCATCATCTTTCAAGTCCTTGCGATACGCTCAACATATCTCTCATAAACGATTTCCTTAGACTTCTCCCTGAATTTCATGACTTAGAACTTAGCACTCGTAATTTTTCTCTGAACTCCCACTTGCTCTTCGACCTTAGTGCACTTAAACACACTGCTCTGGGATAGCCAAAGCAATCTCCTCGGGAGAGGAAGGAAAGTCATCGGTCGGGACACGGTCACAAGGTTTGACCGAAAACAAAATACAGAGGCAAAATTGGGTATTCAAACGCAATGCGGTCGAGGGTTCAGTTGGCTTACCTGACCAAAAAGTCTATTTTAAATGAAAAACCTACTTCAATCAGCCATTCTCTCACATTTTTCCCTGATAACTTTCCCTCCTCTCTCGAGGAGATTGCATCGGCTATCCCAAAGAGATCAAATCATCCACGTGGTGATTGAGGATTGGAGCACCCACCTTTGAATTGGGTAATCATCCCTTTAGCTCTAGCATCCATGTGGGTGTCTCTCCTTCTCTCCTTCTCTCTCTCTCTCTCTCTCTTCATCTATAAGTTGAGGGTAGGGGATGGAATGGAGGAGAACTTCTGAAATTTCTAAGTGTTATGAGCGAGTGAGTAAATGTGAAGCATATTATTGCTCTTCTTCCTATGAATGTGAAAGAAGGTGTGTGCAGCTGTTGCCGTGGACTGCCGAAATGTGGAAGGAAAAAACTTAAGGTAATAAATTTGGTTGCAAAGTTGGCCAGTGGAGGCCCTGCATCACTAGAATTTGTTGTGGTTGATTTCTGACTGTATTAGGTGTTGATTGCTGCCTCGATTATTCACTGTTAATTGCTAATATGCAGCTAAATTGAATACTATTTTGATTACTTGCTGCTGTTAAAAGAAACTAAAATTATCCATGATAGTTGGATGGAAGAAAATCGATGTTCTGATTGTTGGGTGATTTGCTACTACCCATCATTGTTTGTTTAAGTATTGCTTGGTTAAATACCGTGAATTTACTAATATGCTAAATGGTTTAAGTCACTGCCTTTTTATTGGAAGAAGGAACTGGACTATTATTACTTGCTGAAAATTTAGTTAACCTCTGGAAATTGTTCACCTGTTAAAGATTTCTGCTTTGGATAATTTCTAGAATTTATTTGTCGATTTGGCCTTGGGTAGTAACTGTGATTTGGGAGGATGGTTTGGAATTTGTCGAGTGAAAAATTCTTTATGAAATGCTAGTTGTTAATGGTTGTTTTTTAAATGCTCTATGATATGTAGTAACCGTGATGTAGGGAAGGAATTACGTGAAATATGGTTTTGCTGCTCCTTGCTAATTATTCCCTGTGAAATTGAAACAAGAAATGCTCCTGGATATTTCATATGTATAGTATTTTGTTAATGGCTATTTTCTATCAATTGATTGCTCTACCAAATAGTATTCTGTTATCTAACATGTAACTTGAAAGTACTCTTGATTGCTCCCTACAATTATTGATAAAGTGATAGACTATAAAAATGAATTTTTTTAGCTTAAGCATGATTGTTATATCCCTGTTTTCACATTTTCTTCGATATGTACTGTATACTGTTGTGGATAGGATATCGTGAGGAACTACTTTAAATTCGTTGATATACTATTATGAACTGTTAGACTGAATATGAACTGGCATTCATGCATCATGATAGAACTTATGAAAATGTAACATCTACATGGCATGATAAATGAAGTGAACGAATAAACGTAAGTGGGTGTGTGGGGGGTTTGGGAGTTAGGGTGACAATCGTAAGTGGGAATACCCCAGATGGAAAACCTTGCCTAAGGTAGGGGACGAGCGTCAATTAGTCCACACCAACTAACAGATGTATCCTTGATTTTAGTCCTCAATGTCAAAAAAGACAGATTAGGTGACGATAGTGGTGACACCCCTGATGAAAACCTTCACCCATGTAGGGATGGAGTCGGTTAAGCCATACCAACAAATGTATCCTTTCTCTGATAACGAAATGTAAGAATGAATGAACATAAATAGGCATGTGGAGGTTTGGAAGATAGGGTGATGGTCATAGGTGGGAATGCCCCAGATGGAAACCTTCACCATGTAGGGACGGAGTTGGTTAGTCCACACTGACCAATAGATGTATCCCTTATCTTGTTCTGGAAATTCCCAACGTCAGAAAAGATAGAGATCAGTGACGGTCTTAGGTGGGAACACCCCAGATGGAAACCTTCACCCATGTAGGGATGGAGTCGGTTAGTCTACACTGACCAACAAATGTATCATTTCTCTGGTAATGAAATGAAAAGAAAATGAAAGGACAAAAAACATAGGTTTTTTCTAGAGAACAACTGCATAAGCCTGAGCATAAGCATTGCATTTCATCCTATTTCTTGCTGAGTGTTAGACTCATTGTTTTGTCTTGTGATGTAGATGATTGTGATAATGTTGATAATGTCGAGGTAGAGGAGGAGGCATTGCCTGTGGAGCTCTTGGGTTTCCAAACAGGCTCGACTTGATGGGTTATGGCTCGAGAAAAAAACTGGTGGTTTTTATGATTAATTATGTTTTCAATTTCAGAAAACGTTTTGCAAACTAGAGTGTTGTTTGAATCTATGGACTGTTATGTTTTAAGTATCAAAACTTTCATTGAATTATTCCGCTGATTTACTCTGATAAAGTTTAATTGTACACACTTTAAAAAGAAAAATTTTTATGACTGAAAATATAAAGAAATAAAAAGGTTTTCAAAAACACTGGTCGTTACTCAAACGCTCAGTAAGAGAGAGAATAAATATGATGAATGTAATGCTCATGCTATGTATTAAAAGAAAAATGCATTTCCTTTCAGTCCATTACTTATAACCACGAAACAGTCAAGATGTTAGAGATTATCAGTCAAAGAGAAAAGATACATTCTATGGTACATCTTAGGCAGAACCATTACTCAATCCCGACCAGAGATGGGATACATCATCTTGTATTTCTCCCACGTATGACCATTTCTAATCTCCCCAAGCTCCAATGCCTATTTATGTTTATTCAATCCATTTCAATTTTATTAACAATGCATATACATGCAAATAGTTTCAGATCATTCCTAAGTCATGATGCATGATGTGTACGCATTTTATTCAACCATCAAACCCAAATTCTTACAATCTATCATAACAGTACAACAAGTAACATTACAAAGCTAACAATCTATCACAACAATACATCAATCAACATTACATCAATCAACATTACAACAAACAACAATACAATGCAGCACAACCTAGTATCTTATGAGTAGACCACAATTGTCAAACACATGCATATCTCTTACCTTAGGTCCATTATGCAACTAAGCACTTAAGATTATCTATTCAAAATACCTTCAAAACCAATTAACATCCATCAGTAAAATGTGATAGAAATACAATCCTTTATACATGCAATCTAGAGTTTTCACCCAATTTTCATTTATCTTTTACCCTTCATAACTTTCACATTTCTTAACCAAATTCATTAATTCCAAAACTTACTTCTTACTTAAGATGTCCTTAATAACATGTCCAATTGGTTTAACACATAAATTTTAGGAAGGTATACAACAAACATCAAATATCTAAATCACCCGATTTCAACCTTTTCTTCCATTTCCACTCCTTCTTTCTAACACAACCTCCATAATCTTGTAGAATTCATAGTAAAAGCATGAAAGAACTTATCACACCTGGAATTTTTGAGAGAAGGAGAGAAAGAGAATGCTGGAGGGCTTCTTGGGAGAATTTTCCTTCCTTTGAAGGTTTTTAGTCCATAAACACTTATTGTAATATCTTGAATTTTCGTAATGCGAAGCATACAACTTAAGTGATAATTCTAGAGCATTAGGAGCTGAAATGGATGATTAAAGTGTTGGTCAAGAGAAACATATTTAGAAGAAGTGAATTATGATACCCCGAATTATGTTTATATTTGATGCTTTGATGGGTAACAATGAGATGTTAACTATTGTTATTGATGGATAAGTTTTGAGCAGAAACTTTAAGGGCTAACTCTCTAAAGCTAAGGACGCTAGGTAAGTGGTATTGCATGTGTTTTGTCCGAAAGGACCTACATCACGAGAATTAGGGTTTGTTTGATGCCTGCATTTACTAGATGAATAAGTTATGATAATGTTATTTGGGAAATGTAGTGTTGATTGATTGTTTGAATTGTATGTTTATTAGATTTAAGTTCAGTTCCTTAGTTAGGAATCAATCATGTTTTGAGGATACGGTAGATGAACATGTTAGATAGAATTGTATGCTTGCATTCATGCATCATTGCTTTCCTAAAATGAACGAAAATGGTTTTCTGCATTGTTTTTGAAATGTAATAGAATTAAACAGAATAAAGGAAAATACCTGTTTTTGTGGTCTGGTAGGTTAAGTCTGACACAGAAACCAAAGATAAGTAATTGGAACAAAATGAATAAACCTAAATAGGTTTATAGAGGTGTGGGTTCTTGAGTTGATTGCTTAGGTGTGTGCCACGGGATGGCCGCCTTGTGCATAAATTACTCCGCCTTGTTAAGTTGACATCTCTAACACTTGGATGGGTAATTGGAACTAAATGAAAATGGAAAACACGGAAATAAATGGAAAAGATATTGTGAGATGTGCGTTTTTGATAGAGTTCAAGACTCTAGATGTCTACAATTCGAAAATTGGCAATCGGCTAGATGACAATTCCGACCACCAAAATTAGAATAGAGATAACTCAGCGTGCATACAGAGTTAAGGTCCCAAATTTACAGGGTCAATAATCAGAAAATCAAGGGATAACTTCTCCAAAAATCAGCTTCAAATTCATTAAGACCAACAAGATATGTTCCAGAGAAGATCAGACTCGGATTAGGGTTTTAAAATCTGGGTTTGGAACAACAATATTAGAACGACGATATCTTCACCTACATACGCCATTTAATCCTCAAATTTATAGATTCAGTAGCTAACAATTAAGGCAACAACACACTTAAATCTTGGCTTCAAAGATCACGTACACATGGAGTTGTGCATGATGCAATCCGAGATGTAAAACTAGAATCGCAAATAACAGATTTGCAGTACAGATTCTATTCCTTTTTTAGCACCAATATACGATAGCCAATCCCAACAAAATCTATACCAAATCAACAAAAACTAATTGCAATCTCTAGAGGATCAATAATCAAGAATACCTTTCACGTAAAAGAACCACAAACAAACAAGAAAACCGGCTAGGTCCGCTAACCCTCCAACACAAGGGGGCAATTGATTCGGCTACTTCATGAAATAGCTCTCCCAACCGGGGTTTGCTAAAGTCTTCTATCTCCACGCCATGATCACAAGAACACAAGGGGGTTGCTGGAAGAGATAGCAAACAACAATCTTCACAAGACTTAGCAAGAACAAGAAGATTGTTGGAAAAAGATGAGGTAGCCGAGAGAGTTTCCTCCACAGGTCTCACAAAACACCAAGCTGAGATTTTTCTATTAGGGTTTCAAAAAGTTCATACAAATTTCCATTAGAGGGGACTAAATACCCTCTAAAGATACTATAAAAATAAATGACCAAATTACCCTTGAAAATACAAAATAAGGGAATGAGGGCTCGATTTACCAGCAAATCGAGCATCTTCATTCCTCCAAGAGGGAGAGAAGAGAGTGAGAGATCGAGGGAGAGTAGAGAGATGATGAGGGATTGAAGACGAGGGAGAAGGAGGAAGATACGAGCGAGTGCGATGGTGAGGTCAGGGCACCATTCTGCTGACGAAGGCGCGACAAACAGTGTGGATCACGGTTGGAGCTTTGGGTCGTCAATTTTGGCGTCGGGTGTCTGGTCGCGATGAGCAGAGTCATTCTATCGGACTCCCGGCAATACTTGGCAATGACGATGAATGGCATCGACAGTTATGGATGGAAATGGCGATGAAATGGAGAGGCGTCGGGATGCAGGGGCATGGGCGGTCCAAGCTGGACCGGCTGAAGGCCTTGGTCCAGCTTGTGGTTCAGTTTTCTTCCTATCCTTGCTCTACTGTTCGCTGACAGAGGAGACATTGTAGACCTCGTAGTGTTGGATGTGGCAAGGATAGGTTATGGAGTGCCTCTCTAGAAAATGTAGAAGGGCAGAGGTAGGGTGATGGGTACCCTTTGGAAGACGTAGAAATGTAATGGAGGAGGAGGAATTGGCAAAGTGCTTCGAGTGAGCTAGGCAGAGAGCAGAATTTGCTCTCTAGAGGTGGAGTCAAGGAAGGAGGAGAAAACTGAGGGAGAAATGGAGGTAGAGCTGGGACCTCTGGAGGTTAGCCAAGTGCAAAAGGATGAATTAGAGCAGGGCAGCTCTCGGGTGCTGAGCTAGGAGTTGCTGCTCTTGGTCTTCATGGTGGGTATGATTCCTTCTCTTTATTCTGGATTTTTGGACATTCCTGTTTTGTTAATGGATGAATTTTGGTGGTGATGCCTCTGTTGGGTTTTAGTTTCTTAATTCTGTGAAGGATAGTTCGATTATGTGCTGCTATTTGGGTGGTTATTTTGTGAAGAATTGAATTGTGAATATAGATAACACTTTGTTGGTCATTTTCCACAAGCATAAAGTGTTAGATTTTACCTTGTTGTGTTAATGCCTCTGTTGAAGCCTCTGTTGTAGTGTTAGAAACTGTTATATGGTTGGGGAAAAATATTGGAAGTATGTTTCCTTGAAATGTATAACCTACTGATAGTTTAAGTTGAGATATGTTATGTTCCGTGAAGTTCTTAGAATTATTATACAAGTTAGGATTTGAAAGGAAATGAAAGTTATAAGTCAAAATTATTAATGAAAGATGTTTTGATTGTGAAGGTATCAGAAAGGGGTAAAAGGATAGCGACTAAGTGTTAACGCGCAATAAAGAATTGAGGTAAGGAATTAGGGGTGTCTTGGCCATTTGGAGGCTCTACACCACAAGTAGAGTGCGTGCATTTTATGTTCATTTTCAGAAATGCTTACTGCTAATTCCTTAGATGATTTCATGTTGTATTTCCTTGTTGATTCCTTGCCGTGGATATTTCCTTGGTTGTTGATAGTGTAGAATTGTTAGCACTTGGTAGAATAAATATGATTTGCTCCGTGACTCATTTCCTTTATTGTTAGTTTTGCTTTTATAAGTTGTTTAGTGCTATATTTTACTGCTTTCCTTAGTGCTATACGTACATTGTTCTGCATAAGTGTCTTTCCTTTAGAATAATAATGACCCTTAACCAAGAACATTTAGTGAACACATCTTTAGTTAGAAGCTGAGCATGTTAATTAATCTAATTAAGTAACTCATCGTTAGATAACTAGTTTGGACAGGACATATTAATTCACAACCAAACCTTGAGCATTAACTAGAGCATGTTAATTAACCTAACCAGAGTTAACTAGAATCATTAACTAGAATCCTGAACATGTAATTCAATTGAGTATGTTAATCAATTTATTGTAGTTAACTAATCAACTCATTAATCTAAACATGTGAACTATTTAGTTAACGTAAGCATGTGAACTAATTAGTAAATCTAAGCATGTGTATTAATTAGCTAATCTAAACCTAAGCATGTTTAACTAAATAATCAAGTTATTGTAAATTAGATAAACAACCATTTAATTTAAGCGTGTGAACGTTAACTAACTGAGACAATAATGGTGGATAACTTAATTGTACTTTGCTTGAGCATGTAATTGATTAGAAGAATATGTTAATTTTCTTAACTAGGATAATTGGAATAATTAGCATGTTTAAATAAACAAACGAGCATGTTAATCAACTAGTCAAGTTAGCATGTTTAATTAATTAACTAGGACAATAATTGACTTACTAGTTAGCACGTTTAATTAATTAGCTATGCATGCTTAATCCATTAAACTATTAAAAGTATGTTTAGTGAATCATAATAAATGCATGTTTAATTATAATCTTTCTAGAGCATGTAAATTAACTAGGGAATTAACTAGGATAACTAGCATGTAAATCAATACTGTGTCCTGTTCAAGCATGCCCTTCATTGTTTTAATTCAGTGTCTGTCATTCTAATTGGTGAGTGTGTGATCCCTGTTTCCCTTAGTGTTCGTTGTTGATTTCCTTATGTGTTTCGTTGTTTCTAATTTAGCAATTTAATTGTTCTCCAATATGCACTTTCAATTCTATTATTCAATTATTGTCAATTACTTTCTTTATGCGCAATTCAATTATTATGAATGTTATATTATAAAGTATCATGCATCAAGCTAGGTTGAGAATGTATGGTCATGCATCATTTTAATAGAAATCATAGGAAGTGCCACCTTGGTGGTGGTACGTAAGCATGCATAAGTGAGGTAAAATGTTAAGAAAAAGAAGAAGAAAAGGGAATTGTGAGTGGATGGGTAGCAAATGTAGTCTGCAATCTAGGTGGAGCCCCTCCCTCATAGGGTACAAGAGTTCTAGATTGAAAGTAAAAGGTTGGATCCGAGCACTATGCCATTGCATGAGAAAAACCTCCCAATGACAGCTCGAAGTACGAGTAAGAAGTAAATGGATTGAGTAAAAGTAAAGTAATTAACAAACGAGTGGCTTAATGAAAGGATTGGTTTGGGTGGCCCCCATTCCAAATGGACTAAAGAGTGGCATTCATATTGCATTAAACCCTTTTCCTTACTGGGCCATTAGGCTCACGTATTTCTTGTGGTGTAGGTACAAACGACGAACAAATAATAAATCTAAAGTAGGGATGAAGGGTTCGCATGGCCGAGACTCGTGGCTGGCCAGGCTAGAGAGGGAAGAGAAAAATGGTTGTAATAACTTGTAATTAAGTGTTTAGTTCTTTCATTTAAATGATTTACTCTTCTGCAATGTTTTAAATAATCCGCAACGTTTTAAATAAATTATTTCAAAATGCTTCCTCATTTTATTAACTGGTTTTCATAACAAGTTTAAAAGAAGAGTCAGTAGCGATCCGAGTTTAGCGTCGCGCTCTGATTTTGTTTTATGAAAGAGTCTTCTGAAAATTTTAAATTTCTCGTATTTTCAAGGAATTACGAAAATCTGGGTTGTTACAACATCAATTCTGCTATATTGAACGCCTTATGGAAATGGAGGAGAATGGAAATCCTCGCCCGGTGGCACATGAGGAAGCCGGATGGGAAAATGTTAGACGATTAAAGCCACCAAGCTTTGATGGGAAGGTATCAGATCCATTCCTGGTTGAAGAATGGGTTAGAGCCCTTGAGGACATGTTTGAGTATGCAAGGATAGATGAAGCTGAGAAGGTTCTGTGCACCACCTACCTTTTGGTTCAAGATGCACTGTATTGGTGGGATACTGTTAAGTCAACTCAGGTTATAAGAGAAATGAATTGAACAAAATTTAAGGAGATTTTCTTCAATAAGTATTTTAACCGAATGGTTAGGACTCAGAAATTAGTAGAATTTGTAAGTCTCCGCCAAACTACCTCAGTTGGTAAGTACATACGGAAGTTTAAGGCACTATTTCGATTTGCAACTCACCTAGTGGTAGCCAACGATCTTAAGGTTTACCAGTTCGTTCAAGGACAAAAAGCTGAGATATATAAGGGGATAAAGATATATGGTATAGAAGATGTGCCATACTCTAGGATAGTAACAAAAGATTTGGAGATCGAAGTGGCTAAGATGCAAGTTATTAAACAGAAGGAAATTGATCAAAAGTTGAAGAAGAATAGTCGAACTCAACCACCAGTGGATGGACAGATAACTAAAAAAGGAGCAAAGCAGACATTCAACATTGAGTATCAATTTGCAAAAGATAAACGTGCGCAGAATGAGCTAGATACAACTTTAGTCAGGAACTCTCAAGTTGAACCGTGTCCTAAGTGTTATAAGAAACATTATGGTGAATGTAGGGCAGGTACTGGACAATGTTTTAAGTGTGGGAAGCAAGGACATCTGGTTAATAGTTGTCCATTGTTGCTCAAAGAACAAGAAAAAGTAGCACCGCAAATATTTTCACTATATGGAGTTCAAGAAGATAAGCCGTCTACGTCTAGGCTAGGTATGGTATGATTCAATAAAATTTAAAGTTTCATTTTATTTGCTTGCTTGATATTTATTTTGGCATATATATTAGGTATATATAACAGTAATAGGAAAGGATACGAGTAGAATACATTTCACACATGAATAAATACTTTTTGACTTGGCAAAATTTGAGGACAAAATTTATATAACGCTTGATGAATGTAATAATATAAAAAAAAAATTTAAAAATTTTAAGAATAGGACAAATGGATAGGTATATCATATTGAAAGTAAATTGTTACCTTTTATACAAGTAATTAATAAAGAAATAATTTGATTGTCGGGTTAAATGGTAGAAACAAAATGAGGGTAAGCAAGTCAAAACATGGATCCAAGAGATGAAATGATCGATAGATTGATAGAAGTGTTGGAGCGCCATATTCAATTTATGGAATAGAGTAGGAAAACAGAAGAATAGAGTGACCAACAACTGATGGTTCCTAGAGAATTAGGATGTGAAAGGTTTCAACGACTGAAGCTACCATATTTTGAAGGTTATATCTCTGATCCAGTGGGTGTAGAGGAATGGATTTGTATGGTGGAGAGTATGTTTGAGTATGCCAAGATTGAAGAATAAGAGAAAGTTAGTTGTGCTGTGTTCATGCTGACGAAGGATACTCGATTTTGGTGGGATTCCATGAAGGCAGTGCACAATGTGGAGAATATAGAGTGGGAAAGATTTAAAGAAATCTTCTATGACAAGTACTTTAACTGCACTACAAGGACGAGTAAGTTGGTAGAATTTACTAGCTTCGTCAGGAAGAAACAATTTCGAAGTATGTGCGTAAGTTTGAAGCATTGTCACGGTTTGCCTCACATTTAGTAAGTGATAATGAGCACAAGGTTCACCAATTTGTTCAAGGAATTAAATTGAAAATTTATCAAGGTGTGAAGATTTCAGGTACTCAAGGGATACCTTATATAGACATTGTAGCAAAAGCCCTTGAAGTAGAGGAAGCAGAGTTTCAAGTTGTGAAATTTAGTGAGTGCAATAGAAATGTGGGGATGGTAATGTAATCTCAACAGCTAATGGGAGAACAGCCAGAGATAAGAGGATCAAAGAGAACTTTCATTAGAGGAGAGTTACAAGAAATGAGAAGCGTATTCAAGAAAATGCTGAGAATTCATGAGTCAATCAATGCACGAAGTGCAAGAAGAGTCATAAGGGGTAATGCATGGCTGGATCTGGGTGATGCTTTAGATGCAACAAAGTTGGACATATTGTAAAAATTTGTCACACACTGTTTGATGAAAGGAAATAGAATTTGGCAGAGGCTTTTTCTCTTGTAGCAAATGGGGGTGAAGATCAAATGACTAGATGTAAATTGTATTTCATTAAATAATTATGTTTTGGGAAGTGGGAACGCTGTATCTTTTGGAAAGACTTATGAAATATTATGTTATGAGAAATATTTTGGGTATTCCGTGTTACGAATACTTATAATTGGGGTTTTGTGCGATCGAGAAGACAAATTTTGAGCGCAAAATTTATATAACGGGGAGGAATGTAATATCCCAAATTTTCATAGTTCTAAGCACAAGAGTGGGCGAGAGAGTGGGAGAGCAGGGAAAGCGCCGGAGGGCTCGCAGACGATGTTCAGGTGTCGGCGACAGTACCCGTGACGAGGGAGCAGCGACAACATGCGACTGTGGGTGAGGCAAAAAAACGAGCATCGGGACGGCTAGGGCTCGCGATTTGGGCTCGAGTTTGGTCGGGGGAACATCGGGTGGTGCTCGGCGATAGGATGGCGACGCCAATGCTCGACGTTCGACGGGATGTGGGGGTGGCGAATTCGGTGTTCTTCGCGTCGGGCAGGCGAGGTTTGCGGTTAGCGAGGGGATGCTGGCTTGGTTTTAGGCTCAGGCTGGACCGGCCAGAGGCCAGTGGTCCAGCTGGTTCGGGTGGATTTGTTCTGGTGGATTTGTTGTCTGCATAGCAGAAAACACCGGCTGCTTTCCAAAGACGTGCAAGGCGTGGGGGAGACAGCCTCTGAAAAGCTAGGAAATTGGGGGCTTGTCTTCTGGCAGAGTGTTGTCGAAGGCAGATGGTGTATGACAGAGAGTTCTCTTCTCTGGAAAATGCTCAAGGCCGAGGCAGGGAAGAGTTGGAGACTGAAGCTGGGTGCTGCTGGAGCTCTCTGTGATGGAGGCCGAAGTTGGAGCTTCCCAGGAGCTGGAGTTGAAGTTGCTACTATCTCTGTTCTAGGTTCATCAAAATGGTAAGAACTTGGGTGTGTCCTTGGCTTCAGGAAGCCCTACACAGCAAGTAACGGGTGTGTGAGTAGTGTTGGTCTTTCTTTGGATGATTTATGCTACTATTCCTTTGTTGAGTTGTGGTTGTATGGTTTCTGTTGTTAGGTTTTCTGCATCGGTTGACATCCTGGAGTGGTTTTTTATAAACTTGTGAATGATCTGTGGACTTAGTTTGTTATCATATTATTCTTAGCCCTCTGTCAATAATTGTTGTTAGTTGGTATGTTTCATATGTTTCCTCGTTGCATGTTTAAACGCTTGTATGGTTAATTCTCTGTATTTTCTCTATAGTGTTGATAACTTGTTATTGTATGGTTAGTTCCCTGTTTTCCTTAAATGTTCTATTGATTGTTGTTGCGTTTCACTTTTGTCGGAAGAATGTGTTCCCCTTACTGTTTTTCCCTGTCAATAGTCACTGATAAAAGCATGATTTAGTGGTTTCATATCAATGTTCTCGTTGCTGTTCATTAGTTAGTTAAAAGCATGATTTCGTCACTTCGTTTCAATACTCTAGCTGCTGGTTATTATTTAGTTAAAAGCATGATTTCATCATTTTGTTTTGATGTTTTTGTTGCTGTAATTTAGTCGTTAAAATGCATGTATTGTCTATTCTGTTTTGCTAATTTCTCTGCTGTAATTTAGTCGTTAAAACGCACGTGTTGGCTGTTCCATTTTGCTATTTTCGCTGTTGTTCTGTTGCCGTTTTTGAGATGTTTAAAACATGTTTTGCTGCACGTAGTTGCTAACATTCGCTGCTAATTATAGTCGATTTAGTAGACTTAGTTACTTTGTGATATGTCCATCGTTATTAGATTTGTTGCTTTATTATTTGTTGGTGTTGGCCTATATGATTTCCTATATGTTCTTCGTTGATATGTTGCCTTGAATACTTCTTGTTATGAATAAATCCCTTGACCATGCTATCAAAATTGAGTGGTTATAACTAGTATAATTAACCAATGTGTTGAGCACGTTAACCCAATCATTAATTTGTCAAGCATGTTAATCTAATCAATTTAGTTAATCTAAACAAGTTAATTAATATAAGCATGTAATAAATTAGGTTATTAGCCTCTCAAGCATGTTGTGTTGTTTTGATTTGATTATTGTCGTGCGCTCTCATGTTCGTTATGGTTTTGCTTAACTCCTTGAATGTGCTGTTAGGATAGTTCCTTGTATGTGCTTTTAGGATAGTCTCATATCGCTAGAAACAATTAGGAATATCACCACGGAGTGATCATACGCCTTGAGTGAGGAAACGAATTACCATTCCCTTATCGGGATCATAAGATTAATTAACGTAATTAATTAGAAAGTATAGAATTCCCCAAACTCCATGTTCCATAGACGAGCTATTCCTAAAACACGTAACCATTCCTAATATACGTAATTAAAGGATTGGTTTGGGGCGGACCCATTCCAATGAATTAAAAACATTTCATATGCATAAACTCATTTTCTTACTAGGCCTTTAGGCTCACGTCTTACTTGTAGTGTAGGTACACATGACGTGCGGAAATCTTTGAGCAACTAAAGAAGCAGTTAATGAGGGATTTGCACGAGCGAGCTTATGGTTGGCCAGGCTACGAGAAGTAAAGATAATTGGGTTGTGATTTATTTAAATTACGCTTCTCCTAAATTGTAATTAAATGTTTAGTTTATTCCTTTAAATTATTTACGCTTCAGCAAATGTTTATTTTTGCAACATTTTAAATAACTATTTGTTTTCAACTCTTCCGTATTTTATTAAATAAACAATTTTTATAACGAGTTTGACGAACGGTTAGTAGCGGTCCAGATTAGGTGCACTCTGACACGTTTTCTCAAATTTTAAAGCATTTTCAAAAAGTGAAGAAAATCTGGGTCATTACAATTATTATCATTTCCGCCATCCTTACAACTAGTATAATCTAGGGGGTAAGCTTTCGTTGCTCATGTTCATTGTTGTAGATTTTAGTTACTGGATAGCAAGTCTTTGTTGCTCCGTCTTTGTTGATGTTTGCCGCCAACTAAGCTCGTTATGGGACTTGTTTCATTGCCTTCTTTCACTGCTTCGATATTGTCACTAGTATTTAGCATGTCTAATGTTTACTATTGCTATATGTATATTCCTTGTGAAGCATGTTTCGTTATCCTCCCTTCGATATTTTATTGCTGTATATTAGTCATTTAGAAACATGTCCTAACTTTCCATTTATTCACTTAAAGCGCTGTTGTTCGTCATCAATTTAGAAGCATGATTTCGCCGTTCATTTCATCGTTAATTTTCACTACTGAAATAGTTAACTCATGAGTATGCTTCGCTGTCCTGTTTTAATTGTTGCTACCAATTAATACTATTATTGAAGCATGATCCGTTGCTTGTTTTGATATGTTATTCACTGTAGTATTTGTTTAAATGAAAGCATGTTTAATTTCTGTTATTGCCATTTCCATTCAGTCGTTGAAAAGCATATCCACTCTGATTCATTTGACATTATTCGCTGTCTTCAGTCATTCAAAAGCATGATTAGTTGCTTCACTTTCGTTGTTATCGTACGCTACTCACTGTAGTTTAATAGCATGATTTAGTTTAATGTCATGATCTTACTTGATAGCATGATTCATTTAGTAGCATGACTTTGCTTAATTAACCTGATTTTATTTAGTAGCATGATTTCGCTTAAACAACATAATTTCTACTTAATAGCATGATTTCGTTCAATGTCATAATTTCGTTTGATAGTAAAATTTCATTTAATAGCATAATTTCGTATAATAGCTTGTAGACTGAGCCTCTTTATTTGAGATCGATGACGAAGCATGTTTTGTTGTTCCACTGTTTCTTAAGCATAGTTAAGTTTTTGTTTGTTGGATGATTATGCTTAATAAATTTTAATTTAATTGTTGGCATGATACCATAGCATTCTATTCCTTGTTTTCTTATGTGTTATGTTATGCTATTGTTGATTCCCTAAATGTATCGTTGTTTGGTATCCTTGTATGTTCTAGTTTAGATAGAGGTGTCTTCATACGTTCATATAATAGAAACAAAGTAGGAAGTACCCCCTCAGGGTGATACTCACATGCATAATAAGGAAAGTAAAATGATAAGAAAAGACGACGGAAAGGAATTAAGGGAGTTGGGAGGCGAATGGGTAGCGGTCCTATCCTGGCAATTAGGAAATGCCCTTACCTCATCGGGAACGGGACCTAGTTTCCCATAGGAGGTTAGGTCTGACCCACTATACCATCTCATATGGGTCTTCCAATCTCTAGCTCGAAGTACAAGTAAAGAATGAATGAAAGAACGAAACGTAACGAAAGAATTGGTTTGGGTGGCCCCCATTCCGAAGGAAACTAAAGAGAGACATATGCATTTGTTTTCCCCCATCTCCTTACTGGGTGAAATTTCACATCCTTACTTGTGGTGTAGGTAATGAAGTGATTGCGCCAAGTGCTATAGAGGAGGCCATTCCGGTGGAGCCTGTGGTAGATCCGATAGAGATGCCAGCGGAGTAGTAGTATAGCGCTAAGTAATGAAGAAGAAAAGGATTTTGTAAGGGCTAACGTCAAAACTTACTTTTGTTAACGTTAATTTTCCTTTTACCCTTATCAAATGTCTGTCCGGAATAGTACGTGGATTTGCTTTGGAAACTCAAATATTTAAAGTTAAATTACCACTTTACATAATGCTTTAAATTACGTTTTTCTCTAAAATGGTTAGTCATAGTTTTCCTTGGCAAATGACAGTTTCCATAAGTTAGACTTCCGTTTAGCTATGCTTCCATAACTTTTATAGATAAATTTTTATATCGCTTCCGCTATTTAATGAATGGTAAAATGAGCTTTTGGTAACGATCGGATTTTAGCACTCTGATAACCCCTTTTATGAAAAGATTTGTTTTAACTCCGAAACTCATCTTTTTTAGTAAATGTAGCACACTTTTAAAATGGTAAAGAATCCGGGTCATTACATAATGGTTGGATGGTTGGATTGTTTGAATGCCAATTAATTGCTAGTTTTAAGTCTTGATTTTGGGAAACTGTTGAGTGATTAGTTGGATACTGGAAGGCCTAAATGTGCAAGGTGTGATTTTGGGTAATGAAGTTAGATAAATGCTTGCTACTTCCAATGGATTTTCATTAAAAGATAATGAATTGTATTGTGAAGTAAATTCTCTCTATTATCGGGTCACATTGATGAAATGAGCAACTATTGTTAGTTATTGTTATTTTCGTTGCACATGTTAAGTTACTGAAATGGTTATTACAAGGTTGCTAAGTAACTAAGTTGACTAATGAGAATTATTAAGTGTTAAGGTTTATGAAAATTAGGTGATCAATAATTATTATTTATTTAGTCGATGAAAATAATTGGACGAAAAATGTGAAATGAACTAATAGAATAATGATATAAAAGTTAAGATTTATAATGGGTAAATATATTAATAAATCAATATTAATTATTTTGAAGGTATTAACGGAAAAAGAATAGAGTGTCAAATGCGCCACAGACTGCAGGTAAGTGATACGCATGTGCGTTGCTCCTTAGGACCCTACATCGCAAGAATATGAGATGCATATTTGATTGTTTACAGTATTTAATAGCATGTTTCAATGTCTATAGTTTTAAATAGCATGTTTCGGTGTTTACAGTTTTAAATAGCATGTTTTGGTGTTTACAACTTTAAATAGCATGTTTCGTTGTTTACTGTTTTTATAAGCATGTCTACAATTTATAAGCATGATCTGTGAATTGTATGTTGGTTGTTTTATTAAATTCCTCTAATAGAGAATGTATGCATTCACAAGCATCATGCATCATAGTTTTCAAAAGATACGAAAATGGTTTCCATGCATACTTTTGAAAAGGAAACAAAGAAGAAACAAAACGATTACAAAATGACAAGAAGGAAACAAAGAAGAAACAAAACGATTAGAAAATGACAAGAAGGAAACAAAAAAGAAATGAGACGGTTGTGAAACGTAAAGAAATAAACGTAAATGGGTGTGACGAGATGTGAGGTTGGGTTAGCCGCCCCTCCTCGTCAAGTTTAGACATCTCTAACTCTTTCAAGATAAAGATAAACATAAATGGGGTCGTCTGGAGATGTGAGGTTGAGTTAGTCGCTCCTCCTCGTCAAGTTTAGATATCTCCAACACCTTTCAAGATCAAGACAACCATAAACATAAATAGGGTCGTCTGGGGTTGTGAGGGTGAGTTGGCTGCTCCTCCTCGTCAAGTTTAGACATCTCCAACAATTTTCAAGTTAAAGTAAAGTAACAATCAAATAAAGAAAGGAACAGTAAAGTAAAGTCAAGATAAAACAAAGTTAAGATCAAGAAAACGGTAAAAGAAAAGAAAAGAAAGAAAGAATAGAAACAAAAACATAAAACAAAAAGAGATTTAAAAGTTACATGACATGTGCATCATACCTTTTATTTTATATCACTTACTGAGCATTTGGCTCATTAGTTAAGTCTTACGATGTAGGTACACGCACAGGTGAATAGGCTAAGAGGCAGTCGATGAAGGATTTACACGGATGGATCTTGTGGCTGGTTAGGCTAAAAAGATTTAAAGAAAGATGGTTTGTAAAAGAATTAAATGGAATTGATTGCGAAGGTTTTGTAAATTAATTAATATTCTTTAATGTTTTATTTTAATTCCGTTGCGTTTCATAAAAAGGATTTTATTACTTCTACTGCAATTGATAAATGTTTTAAATAAAAAGTTTTAATGGTCGGGTTTTATAAAGGAAAAATACTTTGACGTTTTCATAAAAAGAAAAGTTTTAAATTTTACATGACTTTTTTAAAGTAAATAAAAACCGGGTCGTTACACCCAGCCCTCAGCTCTAGAGAGCTTCTCCCTTCCATAAGCTCTTGGCTCAATCTCTAGAGAGCAATTCTATCCAAGCCATCTCCCTCACTGTCTTTATTCTCAAGCCACCAACAACATGCCCACAAATTTCCTCTAGCTTTTCAGAGGTTGCCCCCCACGCCCCTTGATTCCATTCAGATTTTCAGAGACTGTCGTGCCTTGCTTTCTCCTCCAATTTGCCAACCGAGTGCGATGCCAGCTGGAAAGGAGGGTGAAAGGTGGTTTGCAGACCATGGTTCAACCCAAGCCGAGTCAAACCAGATCTATCTGAAACCAGGTCGGAGCTCGACCCGAGGCTGGAAACCGCAACCCCCCTCCCCCCGATGCCAACGCCTCACATCCAAGTACCACGCCAGCCACTGCATCGCCACCCACCGTCGCCGACAACCGAAATCGACAGGGCATCGACAGTCGACACCAAATCTGGTGACCCAAGTCCCACACCAAACAAATCCGCGAAGCCCGATGCTTTAATCGTCACCAGCCACCACTCGTCGTTTGCTGCTTGCCTGACCAAAAGGAACCCGAGCTAAGCTCAATCTTGCCGTCGTCCGAGCCCTCGCCTCTCTCTTGGTCTCCATCACTCTTCCTCATCTTTGCCCTCTCTCTTCTCTCATCGAGTTTGTCGCGAAATGGCCAAAGGCCAAGGGAGATTTTCCCCTTTGATTCCAGTCGAGAACAATTAGCTTGAACCGGTTTAGCTCTCTCTCCTCTCTTCACTTAAATTTCTCTTTTTAATTTTCCCATTTTAATCCTAATTAATTAAAATTAAAAATGTATATTTAGGTGTTAAATATTTGTATCACATATTAACCAACCCAAATTGTAACTCTCGACTTACTTCAAATATCGTTAAAAGATTATTTGAGGTCCAATTTAAATTTCTTAGTTCTATTTCCTAAATTGATTTCTATCAATTAAACTTTCAATGATTTCTCTTAGATTATAACCGATCGGTTACATCCTTGGTAATACTCGATAATCATCCACTAAATCCAAATATCCCTAATTACCTTCCAATTAATCTTATTAAATTCTAATACAAAAAGTCAGGGTATTACATCTGCGCCGGCTTGAAGAATTCCAGCATGAAGAACACCCGAAGCAGGTCTTCATCCTCACGGCCTTTAGCTCACAATCATCCAGAACATCACACAGAGAGTTTTCTCCCTCTCTTCATTCTTCTTTTGGTACATTTGTTCCTCTGGAGAAGTTGTAATGGGAGGAGAAAATCGCAAAATTGTCATTTGGAAAAAAAAAAATAACAAAATCGTTCGTTGGAGAACAAAATGGACGTCTGAAATCCAAAACGAATGTCTTTTATCATGCGTTGGACATATTTCGGAGGTCCCTCCTAAAAACGGACGTCCCTCACCATCATTCAACGATCCTGATCTCGTCCTCCATTCTTCATCCGACGACTAACACTTCACCTGCGTGTTATTTACAAGTGACACGCGCCCCGTACGTGATACCACTTGTTATAACAGACGTCCCTAGATTCGACGAACGTTCCCCGTGCTCAATTCGACGGTTGTCCATCCACCCGAACAACATCCAACGGCCAAGGCTTCGTCCAATATTCCTTTATTTTGAACGACGTCGTTCCACTTAACCTTAACAATGCAATCTTATATTCTTTTATTTCAGTCCTCCTACTTTCATTAGGGATGTCCTTTTTCCTAAAATGTTTAACACAATGGCGTTTCCTTTTCATTTCAAACGTCTGTCTAGATAAAAGGGCATCCATTTCTTTATAATGTACATCTGTCCCTCCATAAAGGACTTCCGTTTTATTCTTACAACGAACTTCTGTCTTTTGTCCGTCTTTCCAAAGGCATCCTCTGACCATTCCCTATAAGGAACGTCTGTCACACTACAAGGGACGTCCCTTCCAGCTTCAAACGACACCTCTTCCTCTTCAAATGTCAATGTCCCATTAAAATTAAATCCACTTTTTATTCTTTTTATTTTATTTCAATTACCACATTTATTTAATCACTCCCCATTTAATTTATCCCTAATAAATATTAACCAAATTTATATTTAACCTCGATTAAATTCTATGATATTACATGTAAACTCTCAAGTTTGGGAATGGGAGAGATAGACTAATCACTTAATTTTCTAAGAGAAAATGAGTAATAAATTTGGTAGCATTTCTCTATGATTTCTCTCCGTTAATTCTTCCAATGTCAAGTGCTTCAATATATAGAAACTGTCCAGCGGTCGACCACTCAACATTTTTGATCGACCGCTTCTTGACTGTTGCATTATAGCCGTTACAAATTTTATCAACCGCTTTGGTGCAACTCAGGAACTAGCTCGACTGTGTCCAATTTCTTATCCACCGCCATTCATCCTAGTCGACTGCTCTTCTGCACTTCAGCATATGTCGAGCAATCTATCATTTCTCTAGTCGACCATGCTTCTTCTCTAGTCCACCACTCTTCTGTTGCTTTGCCTCTGATGCAAACTAGTCGACCACCCAGTTGACCTCTACTTTGTGTTTTGCACATTTTGATGTTTTTAAGGCTTAAAACTTAACTATTAGTTATATAGACTTAAACAAACATATTAGTAAAGATTAATACCATTATTAAAAGGTATTTCCAATAAAGATCAATTATAAACATAATGATAAACATATTAATTTCATTCAATTTATAAAAAACTTATAAATAAGTAAATTACTCATCATCAAAACAAATAAGTCTAAAGTCTCTTAGACTAACCGACTTGTCCCCCAATGATTTATAACTTTGGTGTCATGTCTCAATGTCAAGAAGTAGAACAAGAAAGAAAAGAACGAACGAAAGAAAAGAAAGAAAATTGAAACGCAAACCTTTTTATAAAAAGGACATATCTTGTTTAAGCTATTTATGCATTATTTATTGAACGTTAGACTCATATGTAAATCTTAGAATGTAGGTAAAGGAATTAGATGATGAGACTCACTATGAATAACCAAGTAGTTGATGACATATACTCGTGAAGAGTGCTTGAAGTTGTTAACGATGCTTTTGACCCTTAGGATGTGATTCATAAAATATATATTGTGCAAAGAATTTTAAAAAGTTAAAGTTATGTGTTATTTGGTCACTCTTTTATAATAATTTAAGGTGGATGTTTATATGTATGAAATGTTTTGTCAACTTGGCATTAGTAATTTTTTTCGTCAAAATGAATGAATTTTGCAGATAACATGTTAAAATAGATTAATAATGATAAAAGAAAAGTGTTTCACTGTATAAAAGGTTTTCAAAGGCACGACAAAAAGTACCTAAAAATGTACGTGTACAAAAATAAAATAAAATTTTAGGGCTTTACATTATAATTATATTATGAAATTTAATTTATATCATAATAATATTTTTGACAAAACCGTTTTGCTTGCAATTATTTTAAATTGTTATTTGTATCAATATTGGTCGAAATTTAAAAAAAATAAATAAACAATGAAATTGGGAGAGAAGAATTGAAGAAATAAGTAATTAAGAAGGAAAACATAAAATGACAAAACAACCATCATCCTTTACTATTTTTGACAAATAAACCATCATTTTTTTTTTGCCAACAAATTAACCACTGAACTATGAAAAATTGACGCCGCTAGCATCGCTGTCACGTTTGTTGTTAATGCTTTGACAATGAACCATGACGGTTTCACAACGAACCACAGCAGTTTCACAACGAACCGCAGCGGTTTGTCGTGAAACCGCAGCGGTTGTCATGAAAACGAGGCAGTTTGATGACAAATTGCAGCAATTTGACGACAAACTACAGTGGTTTGTCGTGAGACCGCTGCGGTTTGTCGTCAAACCACCGCGGTTTCATGACTCACGGTTTGTCTAAAATCTTTGATCACAAATTTGATGGTTTAATCGTGTTATTTTGGCCCCAAAAAATGTGGTTCATGGGCTTTGCTTTAAAACATGTCATTGATCTCTGAGAAAGCTTCGATTTGATATCTTACGGAGCTAATTCTGACACCCGTAGCCAAAGTTATGATTCTTTGAAGTTGAAGAGGTCAAAAGACTCTACAAACCGCGGCGCGGACCAATTCTGACACCGCAGCGGTTTGTCATGAGACCGCTGCAGTTTGTCATGAGACTACAGTGACTTGATGACGATTTGCGGCGGTTTCACGACTAATCGCAGCGATCTCATGACAAAATGCAGAGGCTCATGACAATCCGCAGCGGTCTCATGACAAACCGCAGCTGTTCGTCTGCAAATGAAAAAAATTCATTGTTTTCTTCTTCTTCGTACAAAAACCCAAACAAACTGTGATTTTTCCATGGACTGTAAAACAATTGTAAATCATCCGAAAACTACAAACATTAACATTCTTTTACAAAACCTTTTAAATTATAAAATCTGAAATATTCTAAATTCATTCTTTTACAAAATCCAAAATCTTCTAAATCCATTCTCCATGAATATTAACTATTTTCCACTAAAAATCTATTTTAAAATCACAAGTTCTTCCATTTTTTCCATGGGCATTATTCTTTTGTATTGTGATTTTGAGAAAGTTAACGTTAATGTTCGTGGCAGCAATTTTTCAAAGTTCAATGGTTAAATTATTAGCAAAAGAAAGAATGATGGTTGGTTTGTCACTAATAGTAAAGAATGATGGTTGATTTGTCATTTTCCTAAAGAAAAATGAAGTGCCTATAGAGAAGCGAAAGTAATTATGAAAGAGAAAATGATTTATTAACGAAAGTTAATGGAAGAGAGAAAAAAAAAGGAAAATGACAAACCAACCATCGTACTTTGCGATCAATGACAAGTCGACCACTAAACTATTTTTGCTGACAAATTAACCACTGAACTATGAAAAAAGTCGCCGCTAACATCACTGTCACGTTTGCCATTAAACGCTTTGACGACAAACCGCATCAGCTTAATGACGAATTGCAGTGGATTGACAATGAACAGCGGTGGCTTAACTACGAACAGTGGTGGATTGACGACGATCTGTGGTTGCTTGACCACGACCGCGGCAGATTGATAAGAAGGAAATTCTTTTCGTTAACCTAGAGAAATTATGAATCTTTACATATCTATAATTCTCTCAATTTTCAATGGTTTTGGACTCTTGAGGACTCGTTTTCCATCGTCTTTTCGCGATGCAGAGATAGGAAACATTTGTTTTGTCATTCGGTACTTATCAAAGTAGATTCGGGCAGGAAAATGTGTGAAGCTTCACGATTTTGAATTGTGTAAGGGAAATTAGAGGACTTAGAAGCTTTTTTAGCCCTTGAAAGTGGGATAAGCTATCTTTAGCATCTTACGAACGTGTAGATCTCGAAAAGTTATGCAAAATCAAAAAACAATTCATCCAAATTGGTCGACTGATCACAAAGTTATGGTCATCCAAAGTTTTTGAGTAACGATCTCATTTTTTTCTTACCCGAATCTACTCTGATATGCACCGAATGACAAAATAGATATCTCCTACCTATGTATCGTGAAAAAAAAAACAATGGAAAACGAGTTCTCAAGCATCCAAAACCCTTGAAAATTGAGAGAATTATTAATCTGCAAAGATTCACCGTCGCACTAAGTGAAAGAAAAGAATTTACTTCTTATCAATCTGCTGCAGATCGTGGTCAATCTGCCGTGGGTTCGTCGTTAGTCTTCCACGGTTCGTCGTCAAGCCGCGGCGGCTAACGGAAAACGTGACAGTGATGTTAGCAGCGACTATTTTTTATAGTTCAGTTGTTAATTTGTTAAAAAAAATAGTTTAGTAGTTGACTTGTCATTGACCACAAAATACGATACTTGGTTTGTCAGTTTCCCAAAAAAAAAAAAGGGAAAATGACAAATCAACCATCGTCGTTTCAGGTTAATGACAAGTCAACCATTGTGGTTTAAATCTTAACAAGTTAACCACTAACGTATGAGAAAATGACAAATTTAACATCGCAGTGACGTTCACCATTAAAAATTAGTGAGGACGCCGCAATGGTGTCGTGTGTTGCGAAGGAAAACACAAAGTTTTGCCTGAACGGCGCTGGGGTGTCGTCAGGACGTCGCAGCGGCCTCCCAGGACACCGCAGGGGCGTCCCGGGACACCCCTGCGGGGTCGTGAGGACACACCGCAGGGGTGTCCCGGGACACGCCTGCGGTGTCGTGAGGACACGCCTGCGGTCTCCTTCAAAATCACAGTTTTTATTAGATTTTCGACCTCTTCAACTTCAAACAACCATAACTTTCGCTACGAGTGTCGGAATTGGATGCATAAGGTATCAAATCGAAGCTCTCTCAGAGATCTACATCATGGCATGGGTAAACCCCTCCATCCCATTTTCTTGACCCCAAAATCAATCGTTTAAGCTCTCAAATCTGCGATTTAACATTTTTAACTATAAACTATGTATGACGCCGTTCTGGAGTCCCGGGACACCGCCGAGGCGTCCTAGGACACCGCGGCGGCGTCCAGGGAAACCCCAGCGGCGTCCCGACTACGTTTTAATGGCGAACGTAACTGCGATGGTTGATTTGTCATTTACACGTATGTTAGTGGTTAACTTGTTAAAACCTATACCACAGTGGTTAACTTGTCATTGATTTGAAACTACGATGGTTGATTTGTCATTTTCCCAAAAAAATATTAGAAAGCATTAAATTTAGGAAAAATTGAATGGGTGATGGGAATTAAAAAGTCAAAATTTTGACAAAGAGAGAATTCTTGTCTGTATTATTCACTACTGTCGGGAAAAATCTCATTATTCACATGCAAAAGACCACCAAGACATGACTACGCTTTGTTCGCCACTCATCACCACGACAACAAATCGATTCAGATGAAAAATCCAAGTCTCCAAACAAATGGGATGCAATAATCCTGTTTGAGGCCATTGTAAAAGTGTCTTCCAAGATTATAAATGTCGCTAATTTTCTTCTGAATGTCCTTGTACAAATGGAACATTCACTCGGAGAGTAGTACACCATAGATGAAGCATAGCCAATAACATTCAATTAAAGAAATAGAATTTCTTTTTCTCTTTCCATCTTGATCCGATCATAGATTGGGTCACAAATCACGGGTTTAGTGGGAAACTATTCCATATCTAGTATCTACTGACCGCTTCTTTACTTCAACTGGTTTCTACTTCTTTTTGACCTGTTCTTCTCCTGCATTTTCTTCTTCTTTGCCTCGGCGGTGATCCAAGTATAATCATGGGGGATGGTGAAGGGGTCTTGAATGTTCTCTATCCGACTGCTTGAACTGGCTGAGGAGGTAGGACGTTGATAAGAACCTTTTATCCACTGAAACCACGATGAATTAGGCAAATTTGACATTGCAGGGGTGTCTCTGCCCGCAGACAAAGGGCTTGATGGCGGAGTTGTGAATTCGTCAATGGGCTGCAGTGCTTCGAACTTTGTGAAAGTCACTATCACTCTGATGGTGGGAACAACTGGAATGGCAACCTAACAAAAACATGACAGAAGTTTGCAAATTTAAGACGAGTATCTTACAAACTTATTCAACCACAATCACAAATCACAGAAGAAAAACAAGTTATTCAACCACATGTAATTTAAAAACAATTTTAGTTTCTTATCAAAAGATCTAAGGACAAGAGAAAGTATTGGGATCCCCAGAATCAGGGAATAATACATGAGTTTTCTAGAAATTAAAGGTGTTGTGGTTTGCTTTCTGTTCTTTTGGGTTGTTTTTCTTCCTTTTTTCATATCCCCAGAAAAAGGCCATCTTAGAACCGAACCAAAAAGAAGATACATAAAGTTAACAAAGCAAAAGCAGAATACATGTAAACCCAAAAACAAAACAAACTACTCTAGTTACACTTGTAGCAACGGATCTACCCATTGTTTGAGTCAGTGCAGAGAACGAAATCAAGTCTCTTCGGGCTGACAATCATTCAATTCTCAACAGATATTATTGCGCTTGCTGCCTTTCCCAAGAATAGAATTTGATGTCTACATTGCAGAACTACCCATCTCCTTTGGTTTGAAATTTAGAACTACACACAGAGTTGGATTCTGAACAGTAATTAATCTACTTATTGCCATTGAAATCCAATCTTTCCTAAAGTTCGCTACTTTCTATTGTACAACAAGCATCCTTTTCAACATGAACACAATTCCTCCATTTGTGAACTAAAGGAATGCTTCACCAAAAATATGTAATCTTAGTATATCCATCAACTACCAACTGAAATTGTAGATCCACTCACACATCACAATAAAGAGCAGCAATGCATGAGAGTAAAACAACACAATAAATATAACAACCAATAGGAAAAACTCACAGAGATACTGGTCAGAACAGTTCCTAAAGAAACTATAAGGAATTCCAAATTAACAAAAGAAACATCAACATACCTTGACAGGAAACGCGCCTGCTGGTAGTTTTGTGGTCAGTAGTTCCCTCAAACGGCGTATTGCCTTGACCTTGTTGGCAAGAATGTCAAGCAATGGCAAAAGTTCTTCGGTTTGTAAGGGAAAGTTCGGGGCAAGCCAGAGAACTGGTCTCAACCCTTTCTTATATTCATTCTCCCTGGTCCCATCCTTGTTATTACTTCTACTTTCTCTCCCTCTTCGGAGCTCCTCTCCCCTCGTCATAATCTCTACAGAATGCCTTCCTGCTTTGTTCCGATTCTCTGAAAGAGATTCCTCAAGAAGATCACTTACCTTCTCATCTACAGAGAGAGAACTTCTCGGAGGAGCATTCTTTCTCTGCCCTTCAGGTTTTGCTTCTCTATTCCTCCATCCATTGAACCATCCTGTCTTCTCTGGCTTGACCTCTCCATTCGTACAACCATTTGTGTCTTCAATGGGAATTTCTCTATGCTCATAACAGCTATAGCGGGGCCCAATATTTCCTACTCCATTTTCTTCAGTCAACTCAGACGAGTCCAGCTTAAGAGCATTTTCGAGCTGCCTTTTCTCTTCTTCAGTTAAAATGTCGTCTAGTTCTTCACTTTCGGTTTCATTTTCATTACAAGATGAAAAAAACTCATCATCAGTCATAGCTCCAGGAACCCTCCTAGATTTGATGCTCACCACCACATTGTGCATGTCATAGACCTTACCCTTCCAAGCTCCTACCATTTCAGTCTTCTCCTGGCGCCTCCATGTCAACTGAGGCAAAAGAACAGCTTGAGTAACATCAATTCCAGGTCTGAATATATTAGTCAGAGACATTGCAGCCACTTCTTGCCTAACTTCATCTTCACTTGCTTGAGAACCAGCCCCATCCAAAGCATTCATCACCTCCTTTTCCTTGTGAGATACCATACAAAGTGAACCAGAAGGTATTTTGCCATCCTCGGATCCATCGCCAAGAAAAAGAATACTCTGGTCCGAACGCTGAATCCGAAAACCATCGAAACCAGCCAGGGTCATGTCGGCCCTCAAATTCGCTCCCCTCTTCCAGATCTTGTAAGTATCCGATGGAGCAATCCTTGAAATGAAGGGAATCACAGAGCTCTCAAAGTGGAAAGTAATTTCCATGTAAAAATCACGCATTCTTTGCATTGTCCCAATTAAACGAGGCAATCTTCTACACCATTTTGCCCATGCTAGGGGTTGATAATACTTAACTATGATCATAGCAAGTCTTTCTTCTTTATTGCATATTGCTTCCTGGAGGGCACTCCATCCTTGTTCGTTCTGCAAGCTCCAATCTGCCCCCGCAGCCATAAGCATTTCAGTGGCTATTTCATCCCCTAATTTCACAGCCAAATGAAGTGGAGAGTCTCGATTGGGAACATCACGTCGATCAATCACAGTAGAGATCGCATCCGCCTTCTCCTCTTCCGCCAGTGAAGCAGTTTCTGTTTGAATTTCAGATGGATTACAAAGCTTTGGGAGGCCACCCAGGATTTTCCTGAGACTCGTGTAATCCCTCATGGCTATGGCCTTGTGTACCGAGCTATGGGCATACTTGGAAACATCAATGGCCGACATATCTCAATAGTATCTAAGACCAGTACCCAATTACTGACCAGCCAAAAACCATCCAAGTGCGACACTTACCCGACCCAATGTCAACGTTCTAAACGATGCCCAAAATTTTTGAGTGAAGCTAAGAAACAATAAGATGATTCACAGCAATAACTAGAATCATATGAAACGGACCAGGGTTACCATTGATAAAAGGTGGAAATTCTAAGTAATCTTTCCCGTAGTTCAAAAGCAGCCAGTTTAAATACAAACAGAGTAAGATAAACCTTAGGTTCTTACAGGAGAAGACGAAGAAGAGAGTCTTTGGGGTGGGCCCAAAGCAACGATCCGAAAAAAACCAAGAAATCTCACCTTCTTCTCCACCTGTTCTGCTTCTTCTTTGAACCTCAAATACACCAAAGATTGTCTCAAAAAAAGTACGAACCCCACTATCTCCCTCTAATCTCCTCTGGAAGTAGGAAAGAAGAAAAGATCCTTGTGATCCAATCCAGATCAGAGAAACCCAATACCATGCATGTGGGTTTCTGAAACAAAATTACATTTTTTTAAAAGCAAAACACACGCAATAATAGGAGTGGGAATCTCGGAAAAGAATGAAAAAAAGAATCAAGAAAGGAATACAAGAAACAAACAAGCCCCACCTTCCAAGCAAAGGGTAGACCTAAAACCGTGGTGTTGAAAGTGGAATCGAAGTCAGAGGCTCAAACAAACGCTAGGTAGACGGGGGTAGAACAGAGAGAGAGAAAGGGGAGAGAGGAGAGAGGGCGGTGAAAGAGAATGATTGGGTATTTGCTCAGCCGGGTAGGATTTTGAAAGTGTGTGGAAGAAGAAGAAGTGAGTTCGAATGGAAGAAGACAGGAAGAGAGAGGCACTATTTTATCTCGCAGTTTACCTGGTCCGGAACACAAAGATAAGAACACAAGGATGGAAACGTAAAGTCAGAGAAAGAAGAGTCATAAATGGCAAGGCATCATGTGAGCCAGAAAAGGAGGAACCTCCTCCTTCTCTCTCAATTGACTAATCAACAAACAATAATGTAATTAATTTTTATTTTAAGGTAACATTTTGTAAAAACTAAAAAAAAATTAAAAAGGAACTTGAAATTTGAACAGTTAAGAAAGTCGTGTGGCTGGCTGGCGGCTGCTGGAGGATCTAAAGAGTGATGCATCATTCATTTGGGTGCCAGACTGTCACGTCAGATCCGACCCGACCCGACCCGCCCCGCACCTATTTTCAGAAGGAGGGAGGATTGTTTGTTCTTCTTCTTTTTCATCTCTCACCATAGTTTCTTTTTCTGCACTATTAATTTTTTTTCTGGAGTGCTCTTCTCATGCATGAGAAAGAAAACTGGAATATCATTCTCATCAATTGATAATATCATACACAGATTTTCTTCACGCTTTGGTTGTATAAATGCAATATATAGCCTCAAATTAGAAGGCCATAAACTTGCAAATTTGTTCGTCACTGCAACATTGTAAAGCTAGATTGTCTTTGTAAAATCTGAGATTTTTAAAATAGTTTTAAAATGTCACGTAAAAGTTTTACAAATATTTGGTCAAATGGTGAGAGTTAATCTGTTTTGTCGCGTAACAGCGACGTATACATTTTTTTGTAAAGCGGTCAAATTGAATCTTTTACTTTTGGAAACGTTTTTAATAAATTATTTTAACTAAGTGATTATTTTTTGTTGGTGTTTTAGACCAATCGAATTTTAAATTGAGATACCGTAATATATAAGATATATATTTTTAATATATATTTTATATGTCATATATTATTAATTAAAATTATCGTTTTTATTAGAAGGATTAAGAAGAAGAAGAGGCCCGATTCTTCTTCTCCTTCGTCTTCTGTAAGCCGCGAGCGGAAGATTGAGGGTTCGTGAGGGAGGAGCGCGGCCGCGAGCTGTCGATTCCAGGCGACGGAGAACGGCGACCGGCGAGCTTCGCGAAGGTTGCACCGTCTATCCGAGGGCTCTTCGCGAGGGATGGTTGAGGCAGAGAGCTCGGGAGATTAGGGCTTTCTCAGCTCGGCCGTTTTGTTCCGCCATTTTCTTCGATTGAGGTAAGATTTCTGCACGTTTTCTTGGCCTCTCGGCCTCTAATGCTGTTCTGGTGGGTAATGCTGTGAATTGGAATCTCATCCCTACGGTTGTGTTCTGTTTGGCTGTAGATTCAAAATACCCAATTCTGTTTTGGTTTCGGTGAGGAACGTTGTGTGTTGGGATTTACTGTTTTCTTTCGGCAGGGATATCTCTGTCTCAATTCGGTTCTTCTGCAGATTCCTGTGTTGGGTTTTTTGTTTTGAATGTTGCTGTGAATTTTTATGCTTGATTTCACAATGGATGTATGCATTTGTTTAGCTCACGGTTCTGTAAATAAACTCGAGGAAAATGTTTGTTTCCTGTTTTGTAACTTGTTGAGCTGAAGAATTTGGACCGTATGAGGGAGTTGTTCAAACTATTGTCAAAGTGTTGATGTAGGTTCTACTTTTCATCTTGTTTCTGTCCGAAATAAACTGTGAGAAAGGTTGCCCAGCTGGTTTAGGTTCCGTTTATAGTTGAGTTCAGTTCTGAATTTAATTTCTGCCCATTGGTCATTGATGAAAGCTAGAGTCTATTGGTTTGGGTTTACAGTCTTTTGTTAAGTTTCTGCCTATAGACAATTGTGAAGGAATTATGTTCTGCTAGAGGTTATTGCTTCCTGGATACTGTTGGAACTCATGTTCTGCTGACTATGATTTTGTTACGGGAAATTGAACTAAGGATGTGATATCTTGTAGAGAACTAAATTTCTCCGTTGATTAAGTTGTTTGTTTTGTTTCGGTTACTGCTTGAAAGAGATGAAAACGGTTACTGTGTTTTGCTTGGTTCGGTCCTTCACGTTGGTTTCTACCTATTATATATCATTGATAAATGTTACCTTGGATAGATGTCATTGAGAATGCTCTTCTGTTGTTTGAGCTTCATTTGTCATTCTCCATTCCTTGGTTACTGATGAATAGATTCATAGATGAATATAGTTGCCTATACTCGAGTGATTTAGGTTAGCTTGGTTTCCTGTTTGTGACTCGTGGTTGTTCTTAGAAAGTGTCCTGAATTCTAGTCTTGTTTAAAACCTGTTTGTTTTCTCTTATATGATTGATAGAATGTTGACACCGGCTTTGTTGTAGGTTTTGGAAGTGTTAGGTAATTCAACTTTCTGCTTACAATAGCGCGTGGAGTTGATTTTTTGGTAAGTGTGTTGTGGTTGCTATCGAGGTAGGGATCTTTATATTTTCTGCACTGCATTGCATAATAGTTTTCAAAAGTACTATTTTGTGGGATACCACACCTGAAAACCCGATGGGGACTGTTTGACAGCATGTCAGTTTTTATGTATACGTATCTTTTCTCACGTTTACATTCTGTACATAGTATATTGCTGATATGTTGTACATATTGATGATGTGACTTTTGTGCATGTGTTTGGAGGATGAATCCTCTTAGTGCTTTAGGCACTCTAGCGCTAAAGCATCACAAGGCTATCCCATCAACTTTATACTGTGAGAATGTTTGATATTGGTTACATACATTGGGAGGATGAATCCTCTTGATGTTTTAGGCACTCTAGCGCTAAAGCATCACGAGGCTATCCCCGAAATCTTCTATTGCAAAAAGATTTGATATGTACATCGGGAGGATGAAGTTTCTTGATGCTTTAGGTACTCTAACACTAAAGCATCACGAGGCTATTCCCGTGCTCTGCTGCGTGAAGATTGGTCGTTTACGTGCGAAATGACGATGAGCATTCATGACATGTCCTTAAGTTTCAATCATTTGAAGTGGAAAAAAAAAGAGGATGGGGCATTTGTAACACTCTGGTTTTTCTTACGTTTAAAAATTGCGTGAAATTTAAAAATTTTTCTTTTATAAATACAATGGAAGACTTTTTGTTTCATACAATCTTCTTTCAAATCGTAGCGGAAGACTTTTGAACAAAACATTTGAATTTACAATAAATAAACCTTTGTAATTTAAGACGTTTACTAAAACATTTACAAAACCTTTTAATCGTTTTCTTACAAAACCATTTTTTCTTAAATCTCCTTAGCCTAGCCAGCCACAAGATTTGCTTATGCAAAACTTTCATAAATTGTCCTCGACTTGTTCTCCTGTTTCACGTACATACCTATCATAGGTAAAATAATGAGCCTAATACTTAACAAGAAATAGGATAAAATGTTCATGCTCATGCAATGCGTTTCAGGAAAGAACCTATCTTTTCTGTTATACCTAGAAAAATGATACATCCTATGGTCATGTGGCTATTCGTTACTCTGATAAGGAGATACATCCTATGGTATCACCACTAATGACTATCACCATTCTCTTTTGTTTAAGACATTGAGGATTTCCGTATAAGAGAAGATGATACATTCTATGGTCCATGTGGCTAACCGTCACCCGCTCCCTACGTGGGAGGGGATATACATCCATTTGGGTGTCACCACTGATGGACCATCACCAAATCTCTCCAACCCCCACACGCCGCCTATTAACATTTATTATGCATGTCATGCAATATGTCAACAATTTCATAAGTCCTAATCATGATGCATGGATGTCATGTACAATTCACAAATATATACAGAAATACAAAATGGAAATATGATATCAAAACAACGATATAACAGTTCATATCTCAAAGTAAGGAAATTCATCATATTGAAGAATACTCTTAACATAACTATAAGATTATTAACGGGAAAAATATTTATGCAGCCAAGAAACCTTTATCAATGTCATAGAGAGAATAATCAGGGATACATTCATTAAAGAATATTAAATTAACTATATAAGGAAATGACTAATTATCAGCAGAGATTACAACATAGAAGCAATATATTCCAACACAACAACGCCTACGGAAACTAATAGCACCCTTTTTAATCATCTCGGGTAAAAAAAAGGTTTAATCATCTATTCTCTTTAATCCCAAGGCAAAAAACCAACAAGATCCACAACAAGTAATTCTTCCGCCAAAGAGGTAGTAACAGATTAAATCTATATTTGTATCATTTCCCCAAGTTTCAATTAAAGATAGTGGAAAATTTATCATCATAGGGGCATAAACAATAAATAACTTTGAATCATGCCCAAGATCTCTAATTCGAAACCTCTAATAAATTTTCATCTCCAAAAGTTTCAAGGTCCATAGAACATTTTCCTTACTCTCCAATCAGACTATAAATGGCAGGACTAAATGGCTAATAATAGTGCATAACAAGTGACAATAACTTGAAGTAACTTCAACTCAAGGCAACAACCTAGAATCACATGTCAGTACTTCAATCAATCCCTTCTTGACTACACCTCAGGTTAGTAAGAACAATCACAGTAAATCCTCCTCCAGAGTAAATCAACAGGAAAACAAACTATCTAATGGCCATTAGAGTACATTCCACAGAAATCAACCAAGGTAGTGTTCAACAAAATTACAAACTCCACACTTCTCAACCCACCGAAATTATCAGCATCAATCAAAACAACTCATTTCAAACTTCACAGGCAATAATCCTCTCATTTCTTTTATCCATTTATTGTGATAATTTTTGATTCTATCAACATTAGCTTAATAACAATTATCATCAGGAAAATCAAGTAACAGTCCAAACTTTGCAGCAACAATCAAAACAGAAGAAATTGTGACAATCAAAACCCGTGATGTAGGACATCCTCTGGTCACTACACTCATTTCTTACCTTCAATAGAATGTCACTCCGCAACAGCTCACTTCAGCCTCCTAAAAATGGACATCACAATAACCCAAGTGCAACCCACATTATCGGTTGCCACTCCTATATAGGCAAAGAAGACGCGAGGTGTGCAAAGCAATCACACACTTCAAAGGAGGAAATCCAATCCAGCACACCCACGTGGAAAGATGCCTATTTATTTGGGAGAGGAGAGAAGTTTTTATTGGAGGGGAAAAATAAATGCTGACTGAAATAGGTTTTTAGCTTAAAATAGACTTTTTGGTCGAGTAAGCCAACCGAACTCTCGACCACATTGTGTTCGAATACCCAATTTTGCCCCAGTTTTGCATTTTTGGTCGCACCTTGCAACCGCGTCCCGACCAAAGCTCGATCGTAACCTCAACCTCAACGCGATCGAAAATGTAAATACATAATCTGTAACAAATCTGTAACAAATCTCCACTTTAAAAATTCCAAAAATATTTCATTCCTCATTTACATTGCATTAAGTCCCAAATTAACGATTAAGAAACACATTTTCTTTATTATCTCGTAAAATCGTTTACATCACAATTATGGAGAAATTATCTAGCTAATCAATATAATTATACCACAACTAATTATTTTTCTAAACTTAATTTCTGGGTAATACATTTCATAATAAAAATTCTCCAAATAATTAAGTTATACCCCAATTAATTTCTCAATTATCTTTATTTAATTTCGTTACGAAAAATTAGGGTATTACAGCATTGGCGACGTGTCTTCAGGTCGAGAGCCCTGAAAGTCGGAAATAGGATGGGAAACCTAGCTAGAGTATTTGTCATAGAGTGGCAGGTTATCAGTCGCGAAGATTAGCCTATCCTAGTATCGTTCCATTTGACGGGTGGCTAGACGGCTTGAGCTTGCTTGTCGGCAACCCTCGTCAATTTGGAACACCGGGGTATCCTAGTGAGAAGCAGTTTATCGTGATCATCCTCATCTGTTACTACGATTATACAAGTTGTGTCGCTGCTGAGCTAATCACTAGCAACCCGGGTGACGTGCTGGATCATCGGATCGCCGTCATTTGTATTCTTTCCTACCTCATGAGGTGTTGCTATTGGCGGATAGCCACCTTTCTGTGACATGTTCTTGGCGGTTACCCGAGTTGTGTCATCGCAGAGCTTGCTTGCTTGCAACTCGGATAATGTGCTGGATCTTCGGATCGTATCGACGGTGGCTATGGCCCATCAGAACATTCAAGAGATTACACCACTTTACGATGATGAGTGACGGATGAGTCCTTGTGTGATCATCCCTTTTCATAAATGACGTTTTCATACGAAAAGAGATGTTGGCATATTTAGATATTATAGTTGTTTATATACACAATGAGTTTTGATAAAGCCATATCGAGGGTCATGAGCTGGTTTATAAAATGATAAAGATGTTTTTAAATGATTAAAATCCATGTACGGTAAATGAGAAGCATGAGATGGTTTTTTAAATGACAAGAAAAATGGTTTTAGCATGTATTGCATTTATTATAAATTTCTCTACTGAGTTAGTCACTCACCCCTTAGATTTTATTTTTTCCCAAGTTAGGGTGTAGGTTCGGTGCACTGGATTTGCACAAGTCGTAGTGGGCGATGATAGAGCTCCCCAGTAGTGCTTTAATCTTCTTGTGGATGAGTGGAGGTTCGTTGGTCCAATCTATAACGACCTGATTTTTATTACCTTTTAAAAATGTGTAAAATTTAAAACTTTTTCTTTTCCTTTTATAAAACAATAGCGAAAAATATTTTAAATCAACATCAGAGTTCTTTTTAAAAAATTGAACTGTTAAAATCTTTTTACTTTAACTCGTTACTTAAAATCGTTATAAACAACGAAAGACTTTATTTATGAAATCTTTTTTCTTTAAAACATAGCGGAAGCATAAGCAATTTATTTAAAGATTAATGAACAAACCGTTTACATTATATTTAGAAAAACTCATATTCCTTTTCAATTTCATTAGCCTAGCCAGCCACAAGTCTCGCTCGTGCAAATCTTTCATCGACTGCTCCTTAATTTGTTCGTCATTTTCTCTCGTGTTTGTACCTACATCACAAGTCAAAAACTATGAGTCTAATGCTTAGTAAGTGATAATACCTAATATACTACATGCACATGCTGTGCCATTTTAAAAAGTATGTAGTTTCTCTTTTTGTTTTCTTTCTTTTATCTTTTATCTTTTTTTGTTTACGTACTTTTTTTCTATTTCTGTTTCCATTCCTATTTCTATATCTGTTTCGGTATCTGTGATCGTACCATTTCTGTATTTGTTTCCGTGTCTGTTTCTATATCTGTTTCCATTTATGAAAAATCGTTTTCGTTTCCATTTCCTGTTCTGTTTCCGTTTCCGTTTCTTTTTTTGCTCATACCGTTTTCATATCCGTTTCCATTTCTGTTTCTGTATCTGTTTCTCTTTTATATTTTTTTCTTTATTTTTCTTTTCTTTTGTTCCTATGCCAGGCTTGTCCTATCGGTCCACAAAAGCTTTTATCTTTTCTTTATCTTTTGTCCATGTGCTAGTTTGTCTTACCCGTCCACAAGAACTTTTATTTTTTCTTTATCTTTTGTCCATGTGTCGGGCTTGTTCGACCGGTCCACAAGAACTTTTTCTTTATTTTTCATTACTTTCTTTTCGTTTCTGTTTCTCTTCTCAAACTCGTGTGTGGAGACCATTTTCGTAATCTTTTGGAAACTGTGATGCATGATACTTATAAATGCATACAATTTCTAACGTATAAATAAGATTATAAATAAAATTTCAACGTGCGATTCACATAACGTGCTATAAAAACTGTAGACATGCTATAACAATGAAACGCACCATTAAAACTATAGACATGCTGTAAAAAATAGTAAACAATGAACGTGATATTAAAAACTGTAGACATGCTTAGAAAGCAGTAAACAACGAAACATGCATATGCTATTCTTGCGATGTAGGGCCCGAAGAACAAAGCATACACGTATCACTTACCTCGATTGCTTAAAGCGTTCACACTCAAACATTATCTTTTTCTTCCCTTTTTAGTACCTTCACAATTAATAACGTATAATTAATAATAATCACAACTTATTAACCTCATTGTATTTCATACCTTTAATCCTTATTACCACATACTAAAGTTCTCTAAACGAAAGCGCAGTGACAATAAAACCCAACCTAATAGTTTAATCCAAATTGACAATATTTAGAAACCAGGTTTATCACACAGCAATGACCAACATATTCACAAATCTCGAGCAGCAATCCCACGGTACATTCCACTTGATAATAGCCAACATAAACTTAAGCCAATAGATTATCCAACACAGCAGCAGATATTCAACAACAACAACAAACAGAGCATGTAACTTCAATATGCTTTTCCTTAACCATCCCAACAAAGCAGTAAAATATGCAGAGGACTTCCTACATTCTACCTCAACCAATACACCACAATCAACAATAAATTACATCCAGCCTCACAATCCAGCAATAATGATTATAAATGAAGCCAAAATCATCCAACGACAGAAGAATATGAACCCACAACAAATAGCAGAAGTATCTCTAAAACCAACTATGTATTTCACAAGGCAGTAGTTACATCATAGAAGCACACAACAGTAACCAAATTCCAGAATAACATTTCTCAATCAACACTTCATAGCAAGTAATGAGAACAAATTCTAAAACAAACAGCACATAATCCAAATCCAGCATACTATTACTCAAACAACCATATCTAGGAGACTATAACCTATAAATCCATAAGCAGCAAATGAGGAAATTCCTTACCAACAGAGCATCCAAGGAAACAACTTCTGCTTCCAACACCCCCTGCACCCACTGCCATCAAGCTGCCACCCTTCGTCATCCTTTGATCACAGCATGCCAATGTTATAGAGTAGAAAATACAACAAAACAAGGTAATGGCACAAAGGAATAATTCTTCACCTTCATAGCTTCCAACAACAACCCAAAGGAAGAACATCTGAGAGAGGACCTCTAGGTCCTCCTGCTTCATTTTCGCTCGGTCATTCCTTTCCAAAACTTATCTACCAATTTTCTTCGCCAACCTTCACGCCGCTGGAACACCAATTTCATGGCCATACCCATCAGTAAAAAGTAGGACAATTCATCATACGGTAATCCAAACAAAATCAATGAACTTACCATGAACAACACTGCAGGCCGAGAGGCAGAATACAGGGGCACCCGTGAAATCACCTGTGCGACAGGTCACTCCACCCGAGAGCTCAGCCACATCGCAGGAGCTCTCCTTCATGAACTGTGTCAGATAGAACTTAAGCATCGCCTAGACTATCGCCCCCTATCCACGGAGCGTAGCAGGAATCGTAACTCGCGATTTGATTGATCACACGGCTCGGGCACTTCACCACACCAATCAAGCGGTTCAGTTGTCGAACGACGATGATGCTCTCGTTCTCCTGCAAAGCCGTCGGCTTCAAGAACGAATAGCCCGAGCTCCAGTCGTCCTTCTCCATTATGTCTCTAAAAAATCACTAGGACACTCCTCTCAATTCTGTCTCCCACTTTGTGTCTCAAATTACTCTTCACTAGCTCACGTCCTCCATTATGGGAGTGCCTCCTTGAGCCTCTCTCTCGTCTCCCATGTTCTCTCTCTCGCTCTCGATCTCAGTATCCCTTCTCCCTCGATCCCTCATCTTTTCTTCAGCAAATCGCAGGCAAGAAACCTCATCTTTTCTTCAGCAAATCGCAGGCAAGAAACCCCTCCCCCCCCCCCCCCCCCCAAATTTTGTTTTTCAACTAGACTGAACCAGTTCAAGGAGAGAACCGAGCATGTTCAACTCATATCTCATTTCTTTTATTTCAATTCTTCTGTTTATTTTAAATCCCTTTCTTTCATTTATTTAAATAATTCTCTTTTCTTAATTAATTTTTCTTTTTATTTTATTTTAATTAATTACTCCAATTAATTTAATTTATACTTTTATTTATTAGTCCATTTTTATCTATCCCCAATTAAATCACTCTACTTTAACCCTAATTATTATACCAATAATTTTCGTTAAATTATAATCTAACGGTTATGTCATAAGTAATACCCCGATAAATACCCAATTTATCTGAACTTCTCCAATTACTTTCTAATTATCATTATTAAATTCAATTATAAAAAGTCGGGGTATTACACAATCCCTCCGTTCCTGGTATGTTGGGATTTTAGTTTTAATTCCTGAACAATACTTTCCTTTATTATGTTATCTTGTCTTCAGTTGATCATTCAGTGGACCCCAACCCGTGTGATTTGGGTTTGGGCTTGGTATTATTCCCGTTAAGTTTTTCATATAAAAACTCATCCCTTGGGCTGGGTGATCGGGTTCTCTTCGAGAATGGGGTCGCCTAACCTGGCGGTTCTGTCCGGCCTGCCTCCGGGTCATGACAATGTTCACTAGTGGACTTGGGCTGAACCAAAATTGCAAACTATAAAAATTATTATTTTCTAATAAAAGTTGCACGTGTAAATTTTATGCCTTGTATTTAGTCAAGGTGTTTTGAATTTAACTCGGTTTGTTACGTAGCAACCATGTGTGAATTTTCAATCAAATGGTCAAATTGACAAATTTAAGTGTCATCAAGTGGTAAATAAATCGAATGAATTTACTCGGTATGTGAGAATTGTCTTGAGTCGTTTGGATTTTTAAGAATCAAATATTTAAGTGAATTGATTTAATATATATAATATATAGTTTATTATATATTATATTATATTAAATTAATTATATTTTTATTTAAAAATAAATAAAATTTATTAGAGGGTTTTTTGATGAGCCAACAGAAGGTTTAAGGAAAGAGATAACATGAGTGATTGATCATTGACTGAAAATGAACGACCGATGACTTGAACAAATACAGTACGGTCAATCAACTTAGGTGTTGAAGGACCAGAACCTCTACAAATTCGATCGTCCGCTGTTTTTGAGTTGAGTAGCAGTCGAACGGCTAAAGGACTAGAGATTGATATGTTAAAGACTTTCTATCATTTTGCTGCAAAACTCTTTAAGGAAATTTTGACTTTGGAAATCAATATCTTGCTGAATATAAAAGATTTTTTCACGAAATTTGTATAGCAACCACTGTGATGAATAATGAAAAACTCCTCCAGATTTGTAAATATGCACAGATGAATTAGATTGGCCATAAATTCAAGAAGTCACAACTTGCACCTTTGTATGGAGAACTCCACCAATATAATCTTTCTTGAAAGTTGAACACTACTTCACACGTTCTTCCTCCAAGGAACAAGAACACATATGCTAATAAGAAAAGTTATTCAACTCACAAAATAACTTTAATTGTGATATCACACCACAAGAACTTTGAATATCACACACAAAAGGGGGAAAGATGAATCACTCCAATTTCAAGAAACAAAGCAAATATTTTTAATATTCAAATTCAACTTCTTAAACACTTATGCTAGGTGACTTTATATAGCCAATTACAAACCATAAAATAGGAAATATCTTAGTAGGAAACAAACTAATACTCGACCATACATATGCCACTTACTAAATCTAGGTTTTGGCAACTTACTAAAGTAGATTATTTAAATTATTTTTTATTTCTTTTCCTCCAAGTTTGATGGCTTTTGGCAGCTACTTTCTCTTCAAGCTTTGGCCACTTGTAAGCTTTCATTATCCATGCATTCTTCAACCTTCCTTTTGTCTTCTTGCTTGTCCACATGGCATGGTTTCCATGTCTCTTGTTGCCTTGATTTTTCATGCTCTTCAAGCTTGACTTCTTGGGCTTCTTTCCATAGTAGAACATGTGTGGGCTTCCCTTAGTCTTCACGAGTTGGTGGCTCCTCCACTTGGTCCATTAATGAGTTACCTTCCAAATAATTAGAAAGGTAAGTGTTGATGAGTCTTTCGGCTCTAGCCCTTGTGATTGAACCTTGTAGTCCATCATTTTCCCTCTTCCCTCTACAGCCGCCAATAAGAAAGAGAAGAGGGAGAGATGAGAGATCGAGTCAGAGAATGAGAGATTTCCAACACTTGATTCACGTTCCCGATTACCTTGGCTCAAACTTTTGTGAATGTAATACCCCAAATTCTTGTTATATTAAGCTTAGGATGATGACACGAGATGACCTGCAAAAGGAAGTATGTGTTAGCAACCCACGAAGAATGACAGGGACAGAGATGTAGACCTTTGATCGGATCCGGGAACTATCTAACGTTAGGTTCATGGATTCTAGATTTTCGAAGAAAATCTACCGATCGCGGGCAATGGTTCGGTTTTCCCTC
>CM039469.1:22576676-22718139 GCA_022433065.1 Begonia loranthoides
CCGGGAAGACAAATTCCCGTCTGATGAAGCTCACAACACTCACGTGTGTCCCAAGTCAAGACATGCATGGGCTGCTCCCTATCCGTTGGGACAACATCCCAAATGGAACCATCCTCGAAGTTAATACCTGCAAAAGAAACAAGATCATCAGTAATTTGGCTAAATGAAAGTAAGGACCTTGTTTGAGATCGAGTAATAGGCCTCAGTCCCCGAGGCATGTCAGATGATCATAGTGATGTTTGATGATAATTGGAGTTATTAGATGATAATGGTATTGGTATAGTTAATTGTGGTTTATGGTTTTTGGAAGTGTGAATTCTTGGTGTTTTTAGTTAAGTGGTAGAGTAATGGTTGATCAAGTTGAGTTTGATCGATCACTGATTGTACAGAATGAAGAAAGGGAGTTCTTTAAATGTTAGTGGTCGATCATGAAGCATTGTGGTCGTTCGGCTTCAATATATATTCAAAATGAGGGAATTTCACGCTCGATCGTTTGATGAAGGGCAGTCAGTCAAAGTCTATACATATTATAAAGCTTGGGATTAGCGGTCGATCACCCAGAAGAAGGCGTTCGACCGATTTATTGAAGAAAACTAAGAGTTTAGCCTATTCAAGATAAGTAAGTTCTACTATGATTTATTTAAGAATTTTATAAGAGTATGGAAGTATGATAGATAGATGAAAGAGGAAAATGGGTTAAAATGGTGAAATCGGGTAGGTTGTATACTTGAGGAATGTTGACTGCCTTCCTAAAATTTATGAGCTAAGTCATTTGAGTATATTATTAAAGACATCTTAAGAGAAATATAGGTCTTGGAATTATTGGATTTGGTTAACTAGTGTGAAAGTTATGATTGATGAAAGACAGGTAAAAATGGAAGAAAACCCTAGAGTGCATGTGTAAGGATTGTATCTCTATCATATGTTGTTGATGAATATTTATTCATTTTTTAAGGTATCGAGAAGAAGTATCTTAAGGCTAAATTGCATTGAAGACCACAAGGTATAAGATATTGTGTGTTTTTGGCCCTTTGTCCTACATCAGAAGAACTTAGGAAAAATGTTTGATATTTCGTGTATATATAAAGATATTATGATGTTATGGTATGACTAATTATATGCTCACATGTCACTAGTTATAAGAATGTATATAAAGTTAGTATGGATTGATCAGAAGACTAAAATGTTGTTTGTTAATTATAAGATAAATAAAGAAATGTAACATGTTGCTCTGATTCAAATTGTTTATATGAAATGATGCATTGTATTGTTCATATGCATTCTCATGCATCATGGTTTGATAAAATGTGTACGAAAGTGTTTTATGCATATGTTTTAAAATGAAATTGACATTGTATATAAACAAACGTAAATAGACGCTAAGAGGTCTGAGACTTGAGTTGGTTGCCCTTTATGGGTCAATAGGTGTCACTTTACCTTGTACGGTAATACCTCTAGCGCCTATAAGGGTAAGTGAAACTAAATGAAAATGGAAGTAAACAGAAATAAACGTACATAGACGTTGTGAGGTATGGGTTCATGAGATGGTTACCCCGTGTGGGTCAAGAGATATCACTCTCCCTTATACAATGATATCTTCAACGCCTGAATGGTTAAGTGAAAATAAAGCTAAAAGTAAAAGCTAAAGGTAAAGGTGAAGGTAAAAATAAAAGTAAAAGAAAAAATTTGATATCGAAACTACATATGTTTTCTGTATATCATGAGCATAACATGTTTTTATATCTCATATTGAGCATTAGACTCATAGTTAATTTTGAAATTGGAGTTATTCATTTTTAAACCTTTGGTGAGTTATATCCAAAGTTCCCCCTCGTGTACGTTATATCACGGGATAAAGGTTACTTGTAAGTTGGGTAGTCTTTCTTATTAAGATCCGCGTTCTTACTCCTTGGAGGAAAAAGGAGTGAAGTGGTGTCCAACTTTCCAAAGACGCATCATCAACAAATCATCCATATAGGAGCCTTCATCACATTACTTTCTATTTCTAGCGACTTATTTCCTATTACACATTTTTCCTAATCCGTGGCTAATAATTACATAATTCTTGAAAGGTTCTTTTCTTATTTCATCCAATTTGGTGTGGTCCTAAATTCAACTCAAAAGCTTCTAAAATAAAGGAGTTACAAGCTTCCAAATTTCATTTTTCAAAAGTGAATATCGGCCAAATAAGGTAAGTGGAGTTTCTGTCAAGCAACCTGACCGCTAACTCGACCACAAGTCGACCGCTGCACAAAAGATGAATCTGTCTTCCTTTTTGGACGACGACCCCGACCGAGCCTGTGCCCACTTCATCGACCGAATTTCTCAAGATGCCACTGTCCATCTTTTCATACGCCTTCCTCGACCGTGGCCTCAACCTCCCCATTGATTGCCAATCCAGAAAGTTGCCTCCTTTGATTGTTCAACATCTTTCAACACTTCAACTCTTCCACATCATACTTTCATATTATATTCTAATTCCCTTCCACTAGTGCATCCCATTGTCTTGTGATGTAAGTAAAGATCCTATTTTTTTATGAGAGTTTATGGAAGATGCAGCTCGTCACAACCCGGAGGCGGACCTAACAGAATTGCCAGGTCAGGCAACCCGGTTCACTTTGAGAACCTGATTACCCAGCCCCAGGTGTAAGAGATGCGGAAGTCTTAATGGGAAAAACATCAAGCCCAAACCCAAATTACATGGGTTGGGGTCCACAAAGTGATCAACTAGAGACATGATAGTACAAATAAAGAAACGTACTGTGCAGGAATTAAATCACACAACACCAAAACTAAAAACCCCAATCGTACCCGATACAAAGGGATTGAACCGACGAACATCCACCCATCCACGGGAAGATCGAACACCACCAAGGGACACCAGCCTTGTCCCACGGCAACATGTGCAACTTCAGTGCACCAAACCTACACCCTAATTTGGAGAAAAATATAGTCTAAGGAGTGAGTGACAAACTCAGTAGAAAAATCGATACTAAATGTAATGCATGCTAAAAACCATTTTCCTCATCTTTAGAAAACCATTTCATGCTTCTCATTTACCGTACATGGATTTAAATTATTAAAACTTCTTTATCATTTTATAAATCCAACCCATGGCCCTCGATGTGGCTTTATCAAAACCCGTTGTATACATACACAGATATACCGCAAAAATTTGCTAACAACATTTTCCATACAAAAATGTCATAAGTGAAAAGGGATGATCTCGTAATGACTCATCTGGCACTCACCATAGAAAGGTAGCTATCCATCAATACCAACACCTCATGAGGCAGAAGAGAATACCAATGATGGCAACCTGAAGATCCAGCACGTCACCCAAGTTGCTGACAAGCCAAGCTCCAAGTCGACTCAACTCATATAATCGCCCGGATGTGCTTATGAGCCATAGCTCAACACTGATATGATCCATATAATCGCAGTAATAGATGAGGTTGCTCGCGATAGACTACTTATCAACTAAAATACTCATATGTTCCAAATTGACAAAGGTTGCCGATGAGCAGAGCTACAAGTCATCACGCCACCCGTCAAACGAACGGTATTAGGATAGGCGAATCTTAGCGACTGACAACCTACAAGCTCTGTGTGACTAAACCCTAGCTATGTTATGGGACTCGAAAAGGAAGTGTCATCACCTTCCCATCTTCATTTCTGACTTTTGTGGCTCGAAACCCGAGGAAACATCACCATTGCCCTATCCCTATTTTCACTTCTGGGACTCGAATCCCGATGACATGTCATCAATGCTCCATCTCCATTTTGCACGCAAGCAACCAATCTTCTCCCAGCAAAAGATTGCACGGGATAGCCTCATGTTGCTTTAGTGCCAGAGTGCCTAGAGCATCAAGAGGATTCATCCTCCCAATGTACATGGCAAATAGCCAATCTCCTCACAGTAGAAGATCACACGAGATAACCTCATGATGCTTTAGCGCCAAAAAGCTCAAAGCATCAAGAGGATTCATTCTCCCAATGTACGTAACATATAGCCCATCTTCTCGTAGTAGAAGATGTCACGGGATAGCCTCGTGATGCTTTAGGGTTAGAGTGCCTAAAGCATCAAGAGAATTCATCGTTCCAACATATATGCACAACTATATAAATCCAACCATGTACGGAATAGAAACGTGAGAAAACATATGTATACATAAAAACTGACGTGCTATCGAAACAGTCTCCGTTAGGTTTTTGAGTGTGGTACCTGACAAGATAGCAGTTTTGAAAACCATGATGCAATACAGTGTAGAAATTAAAATATTCCTACTTCGATGACGACCACGACATGCTTACCAACAAACCAGCTCCACAAGCTGCTGTAAGCAAAAGTCGAACCACTGACATCTCTAGAACCTATAACAAGGCCAATGTCAACATCCTGACAACATACAAGAGATAACAGACAAGTCTTAAACAAGCCTAGAATCCAAGACGGTTTCTAGGGACAATCACGAGTCCCAAACCGAAAACCAAATACAGGAATACAACATATACATTGGATTAAGCCCAACGTCTATATTTATGCTACTATAAACTACAACTCAACATTTTCCATTTTAGCTCACTCAACAGGACCAATAGAGTATCCACTTCATAGTTCATCAAGCAGTAAGTGAAAAAAATGACAAAAATCAAATCAATAGAGTATTACTCCCAATTATGTTCATCAAAGCCATAACTGAAATATATATAGCAATAAATGAACAAAGAACAAATCCCAAACAACAAAGTACTACCCTTAACAATTTCTATCAACAGTAAACAAGGCTGTGAGTAAAAAAATAACGACATTAGCTTAACAAAGACCCATCCTCATCATTATATGCAACTATCAAACCACATTCAACAGAAATCCTCCACATGCTCATCAATTAAGGAAAATAGCAATAGTAAGTTTCCTAAGAATAGAAGCAGTGCATTAACATTTCAAGAATAAGTCAACAACTTATTATATATTTCCAAGCCAACAAACAACAAGGGAAATCAATGACAAAATCAAATCAACAGCGTATTATTCTCAATTATGTTCATCAAGCTATAACTGAAATATATATCATAGCCCTAAACAACAAGATACTATCCTCAACAACATATATATCCGAGTAGTAAATCTAGTAGGGCACAAAATCCACACAATAGAGCATGAGTCCTTAACACCACCTAATTACGCAGTAAAATGAAGTAGAGGCAAGAAAACCAAATAGCACAGTGTGAGTCCTTAGTAAAGACTAACAGTGTAGTAACAAATAGAGAATAAGTCAAATTAGCCAAGTATAAGTCCCCCAACATTGTCCATTTAGCAGCAGTCAATAGGAAATAAAACTCACTCAACAGCATAACAATTTCAACAATGGCTATTGACATAAACCAAATGAAAGAACAAAACCTATCTAGGGCAACATTTATCAACGATGTCTAATAGGCAAAAACCAACATGAAGGACATAACCAAACAAAACAGAGTAATCCATTTCACATGGATTTCAGGTAGTAATCGAAGCAAAACAAACAACTCAATCACTGGAGAAATTACTCCTTAGCAATTATCCAACATCTCATTGAATTAAAAAAACCACAGCTAACACAACAAAACAATAGTAAACAAACAGAAGCCAAATTTTCGAATGCATTATGGAAAGACCGCAGCAAAACATGGCATAATCCTTGGTCTTTCATCGATAATGGCAGTAAACAGGAATGAAAAAAAACCCATAATCTATCTCCTTTGATCTTTTTTAATCTTCAGCTTAATAATAACAAAACAGGAATGAGGAAAAATCAATTCGACACTTTTCCATCAAAACAGCAAAAGAACCGAAAACAGAAACTAACATTCTCTCGGTTCTCCATCCAAACAGAATCACAGAGCATAATTTTACATGACAACCATCTCATCAACTAAAATCGAGCAAAACAGGGACAAGCCCTCAACATTTCCACCAAAACAGAACAAAGCCAAAGTAGCCGAAAGGCCAAGAAATTGCACGGTAAAATTACCTCAATTGAAAGAAATAGAGGAAGCCCAGATTGGCCCTGTCTCTCTGAAGCTCTCTCTCCAAAAATGCCTCCACACATACCTGCACAATCGGCGGATCCCACTCAGAATGCCCGAACAGAGTTGCTTAATCGGCCGCAGTTGACGATTCTCTACCACCCATAGCTAACATCGACTGGGATCTTCATTTTCGCTCAGAATGCCGAGTCCCCGACGACCAGAACCGGTTGGGTCTCCCCTCCTTGCATGTGCTCGGATTGTTGACCCTTGGAAGATCTCGAATCATACCTTGGAATTGGTGGTGGACCACTTTCCTTGAGTTGTGCAATTTATCCTCCAGCTTTCTGTGGATGTCTCCTCCTCGGGAATAAGGGAATGGCAGTTGTGATGGGATGCAAGGGAAAGAGTAGTTCTGTAGTTACTCTTGGGTGCATTGTGGTGAGCTCTCTAGAGAATTTGAGAGTTGCTGCCGAAAGAGGGATATTGTGGAACTGTGAGGTAGACGAGATGAGGTAAGGAACTCCTATCTTCTCTGCCTCCACTCTCGGGTCCTATAGGGAAGTGAGCTCCCTGGCTTAGTCTTCCTCACGGTTGGGTTGAGCTCCTTAGCTCCTCAAGGTAACCATTTTCCCTCTCTGTTGATTGTATAAAGCATGATTAGTTAATTGATTGGTTAAGTTATTGTTTGGATTTCATTGAGACGTGAGCTGAAGGGTGAGCCCTTGCCTACGTGATCTTTCCTCCTGTCCTGCTAGGCTTCTTGCTCCTTGGGTGAGCATTTCCTTCTCTGTTGTTTCAATCTTGGATTCTGTTTTGGGTGTTAAGTCTATCATTAGTACCAATCTTGTTTTGGGTGTTGTCTGGTTAATCTTGAGATGTTCTACTAGTGGCTGTTGTAGTTTTCTGGGCATTGGGGTTGATGAATAATGCCTTTGTTGTTGGATTGATATTATGTGATGTGGATGTCTGGATATAATTACACTTGTTGGTTAATATTTGAAGCATAACTATGTTAGATTATGGTTATGCTGTTGGGAAGTAAACTGTTATGTTGGAAGATAACAAGTGTTGAAGTGTAAGTGTTATATTTTTGGGATGTAAAGAGTGTTAGTGTTGGATATAAACTTGTTAGCTGCAACTTTGGTTTCATATTCTATTGGTTTTGTGTTGGGCTATTAAATGGATCTAAGGTTTGGATAATTAAGGGTATATGAAGTTGACTTTGTAAATTATTCACTTGATAATTCCATGTTAATGTGGAAATTAAATGGTTCTTTACTCTGCTGTGGGAAATAGGTTATTATGATGGAATACTGTTTGGTTTTGCGAAGTACTAAGACGAATGACATAATCGCATCGAGGACTCCAGGTAAGTTGATACTTACTGTGTTTTGGTCTTCGGACCCTACATCACAAGAATTAGGATCGTATGCTATGTGTTTACTTTTAATGATATGTTTACTAGACATTTATATCATCATATAGGATTATATGTATTCACAGCATATTGCATGACATAATTAATATATTTAAATAGGCGTGTGGGGGTTCGGGTGATTGGTGACTTTCCATATGGTAGGATCCTCCCACGTAGGGAGCACTGTGAGAAGAGAGTTAGCTACATGGAATCTATGGTTCACCTTTCCCCCGTTCTGAAACCCCCAACGTCTTCAACACAACTGAGGATACCGGCTTGTGGAAACACCCCTGATGGATATATCTCCTCGTCAGAGTGACTGGTTAGGCCACATGACCCTAGGGAGTATGCCACCTTAACTTCCAGGAGAGATACGGTTCTCTTCTATAATGCATTGTATGATCATGCATATCATTTGCATTGTATTTCATTCTATCATTTATTGATCGTTAGGCTCATTAGTTTAGGTCTTGTGATGTAGATACGTATGAGAAGCAGGTGAACAGGTCAAGGACAGTTGATGAAGATTTGCACGGGTGGATCTTGTAGCTGGTTGGGCTAAAGAGTTTTTAAAAAGAAATTATTTGAAAAAGGGTTTGTAAATTATTTAATATTCCTTAACGTTTTGTTTTAATTCCACTGCGTTTTATAAAAAGGAGTTTATTACTTCTTCTACAATTGATAAATGTTTTAAGAAAAGAGTTTTAACGATTGGGTTTTATAAAGGATGAATACTCTGATTTTTATAGGAAAAGAAAAGTTCTAATTTCATGCGATTTTTAAAGTAAGTAAAAACTGGGTCGTTACATGGATGGTTTCCATGTATAGACTTCCTTAGTCTCTAAGCTTGGATACTTGGACTTTCCATAACAATTGCTCTCTATTCCGTGAGCTTTTAACATATAAAATAAATTCTAAATTTAATGATCCAACCTATTCTGTAAGTCTTTGGAAGTCATACACAATCTTCATGAAACACTCTTTTTTGAAATGATGTCGTTTTGAATACCCAAATAGTCAAACACTCTTTGGAGGTTAGGAAGTGTACAGTTTGGGAAAGTTGTTCAAATATTCTATGTTTGAACTTGAACTTCCACTTGTGCTTGACCTTGAGTACCTCCATGATAATTTTGGAAGTTTGATTAATGATGACATGGACTCGTAGTCCATCACCACGGAACAGAGAGCAAATATTGTGCAAAGCCCAAGTGGCCAAGCTTGGAGACTAAGGAAAGTCAATACATGGAAACCATCCAAGTGGAAGAATTCAAGAAGAAAAATCTACCAAAAGACCTCAAGACTTAAAGAAGAAGGAATGAAAAATTAAATAAATATTCTTTTAGTTAATTTACCTAGTAACAATTAAGTAGAAAATCAGTCAAGCTTATACTATAACCGATTTAGTGATATTTACTTAATTAGTTATTTACTATTTCTTTAATTTGTAATTGGTTATTTATAACCACCTTATGTAAATGTTTTACATAGTGAAGATTGAATATAGAAAAGATTTTGCTTATTTTCGAAATTGGAGTGATTCCTCTTTCAAACTTTTGGTGAGTTACATTCAAAGTTTCCTTGTATGTGTTGCATCACAAGATTGGGCTTACTTGGAGTTGAGTAAGTTTTCTTATTGGCATCCGTATTTTTACTCCTTAGAGGAAGGGTGTGTGAAGAGGTGTCCAACCATCAAAAGGGTCTTTGTTCACAAAGTCATCCATACAGGAGTTACAAGTGTGCATACTTGCTATTTTCGGCCACTCAATTTCTCTCAAGTATATTTCCTAATCTGTGGAGGTTATTCCCATTATTCTTGAATGAGTTCGTTCTTTATCCATCCAAAAGGATGTGTTCCAAATTTTAGATCAAAAGCTTCTAAAATGTGGGAGTTATTGGTTTCCAAAGTTGAACCTTCCATAAAGAGAATTGTGGCAAAATATAGAAACATAAAAGGGCTTATCAATCGCCTTCTCCTCAATCGACCGATCGCTCGAGAAAATGCTTCTGTTTGTAGTATTTTGCACCGTTATTGATCAACCAATATTTATACTCTGAATTTGTGGCTAATCGTTTGCGGTCGATCACTACCTTTGTTCTCCAGTTTTTGATTGACTGCCTCACTAGTTTCTTCAGCACCCGATTGCTTACTTCCATCAATTGATCAACCAAAGTTGCAACTCTTCAACAAGCTTCTTTAAAATGTTATATTCTACTTCCTTTCCACTGGTGCATCATTTGGTATCAAAGCTAAAATGACTCCTACTAATTGTGTTCTTCTTTTTATCTTCATGATGGCACGGGGAGCCATTACAAACAATGAGGAGTTGCAATCATCTATTCCTACTTTTAGCAGTTCGGATTTTACCGAAGATTATTTAGATTGGGAAGATGAAGTCAAATTTTTTTTTCAAAAATCCTACTTTTTGGAGAAGACTAAGGTAAGACTTATTTCTTCAAAGCTTAAAGGAAGAGCTTATTTTTGGTGGGACGATTTGATATAGTACTGAAGGATGTATGGGAGAGAAGACATCAACACGTGACATTTGATGAAGAAATTCTTGAGGAGAAAATTTGCTCCATCCGCACTACCACCAATGTAATACCCCGACTTTTTATATCGAAATTTTATAAAAATAACTGCAAAGTAATTCGAGATAATTGGATTAATTGGATAAATATTGGGGTATTACCAAGGACGTATTCATAGGATTATAAACTAAGAAATTTATTGGATAAATTAGAATTTAAAACAGATATTTATTTAATAAATAAAATAAATGTGTTGGGGTAAATCAATTAGAGGGGACAATTATTTTAATTATAAGATTTATTAAAAAGAAGGAAATTGAGGAATTTTGGTAAAAGGAGGGGTGAACCGGTCCAGTTGAGTACAAAAAAAAAAAAAGAATGGTCGAGAGGCCATTATCCAGGGGAAAGGGATTTGGCCTTTGGCCATTCTTGAATGAGTGAGCCAGGCAAGAGGAAGGGGAGAGAACAGGGTGAGGGAGATGGTCGGAGTGATGAACGGCGACGAGAGGGAGAGCGAGCGAGCGCTCAGGCGCGATGAAGAGGAGACCGTGATGGCGAGTAGATGAATGGCTTGCGAGTAGCGGCTGGTCACGAGGGGAACTAGGGCTCGGAGTCGGGACTTTTGCGGGTTCCTAGCTTGCGGGTCTGAACTATGAGGCGCCTGGTCGTGGGATGGAGGCTCGACGATGGGTTGGCGAGCGACGGGCTGTGATTGACGCTTTGGATTGATGTGGCAGGGGGCTTTGGTTCTGGCGGACGGGTTGGTTTGGCTTATGGTTCCGCTGAACCGGTCTACTGCTTCTTGTTTGGTACTTGGGGGTTGGCTGACAGATTGGAGACGGACAGGGGACAGGTTGGATGCAGTGAGACTGTCGGGCATGCAGAGTGCAACACTCTTCCTCCTGAATGGCAGAATGTTGTCGGCTAGAGATGCTAGCTATACAGAGGAGTGTAAACGTGAAGTCCAGGGAGAAGCCGAGTGCAGAGGGATGAGTTGGAGCTCTCTGGAGTAGAGGACCCAGCCGTGAAGCATGGAGCTCTGGCCGAGAGCTTCTGGAGTTTGAGAGCTGAGGACTTGGATGCTGCTCTCGCCTGTTTTGATGGTATGAACCCCTCCCTTTCAACTTATGACTATGAATGGGTTATGCTGTTGATGTATTGAGTTGTATTTCCATTGAGCTAAGTCCCTGTGAAATTTGGTTATGTGTAGACATTTAACCTGTTATTTGTTGATGGGTTGGACTTTGTGATTGTTCTCATGAGAGAACATTTATGTGGCTTGTTTTAATGTGCTCTGTTGATTGTTAATCTGAACATATCATTGGATGTGAGAAAATGATAAACTGCTGTGAAATGTATGTACAAAGTGTTCTATTGAATATATATGGCTTAAGGGTCGATCAACTCTCTGTGATGGATATTTTAGATCGTCTATTTTGGCATAGCTACTGCCTTTGTGTTCGATTGTGAAGCATGAAAATATACTGCTGCTTGGTATTGGTTTGGTGCCTTTGGATAGTGCCTCTATTGGTTTAAAATACTTTATATTTCTCGTTACTCAACTCGTATCCTATTACTATCAACATTGAAGGATTGGAATTTATGTTCTAAGAATTGATTGTTGGTGTTGGTTGCTGAATACAAGTTATTTACTGGTTGGCTATTGTTGAGTTGATAAGTGGGCTAATAATTTGCGAAGTGTTATTAACTATGGAGATATTGTGTACCATTGTCGGTTGTGTGACATGCATTATTGGGTTATCTATTTGGACGTTAATCTGCTATTTGGATGAAAAATAATAAGATGCACTCGGTTGGTTATTGCCTAGAGTACGTATATGTTGGACTTGGCCTTGTTGTAGATGTGTACTTTGTTGATTGTCGTTGGGTTTTTGTCTTCTTGTATTGTTGCTATTTTAGATAAATTTATTGGGATAGATTGTATTTCATTAGGCCTCAAAGAAGTTCTTAGAATCGGTTAGAATACGATTCACTTATAATTTGTACTGTTACTAAATTGTGAAGGTATCGGAAAGAGACAAAGGGAAAGATTAGGTGCCAACCGCAATAAAGCTTCGAGGTAAAGAACTTGGGTGTGTCTTGGCCTATGGAGGCCCTACACCACAAGTAGTGTGCGTGAGTAGTGTTGTGTTTCTTGAATGATATTCTGTTGTTATTTCCTTGGATTGATAGTGTAGGTTATTGTTAGCTTTGTGATATTGCTGGTTAATATAACTGCTATTATTCATTGTTGGTATTTTTTACTGTTAAGTAATAGTTCTGTCATAAAGGCTTAAATAATTGATGAACGAGTGATAGACAATTCATGAACGAGAAATGCTTAGATAATGAACGGGATAGATGAGTTAAGTGCGAAGACATTATTACGAGTTGTTCTTTATAGTTTAACTTCTGTTTAGTTATTAATTTCAAGCTGCTATATATTTCATCATTGTTCTGCTGCCATTTGTTTGTCTTATTTTCATAACCTAGTATTAGTACTTGTGATAATAAGCATGCAATTTAATTAGGATAATTAGCTAGAATAATAATGGTAATTCTATTTGAAAAATAGAAAATTCGTGCATACTTAACTAGTTGTGTAAGTTAATCCTCAAGTATGTTAATTAACTTAACGAGTGTTCCATTAATAATTAGTCCAAGCATGTTTACTGTGTTAATTAATCAATCCACGATAACTAGTTAACAACGATAATTTAGTATGCTTGAATTATTAGAATAGAAGTTTGAATCCAAGCATGTAAATTGACTAGAATAACCAATCACAATCTTGAGCATGTAAATTGATTAGGATAACTACTTAACATAATAATTGTAATTCTACTTGGATATGTTAGTTTACTCTTATTAAGTAATACGAGTATGTTTAACTAGTTGTTAATTATTCCTTGAGCATGTTGATTCACTAGAGTAATTAACTGAACCTGAGCATGTAACTAACTATGATAATGATTTATAATTATGCTCGTATATTCAGTCTTTGTATGTTTAACCAACTTATCTGAGCATGCTTAATTAATTAATCAGTTAATTAACTAAACTAGACTATTAAAAGTACAGCATGTGTAACCAATTAGAATAAGAATTTCTAATTTACAAGCATATTTTTGTTATTCGTTGTCTACAACATGTTTCCATGTTTAGCATAGCTTAGTTCAATGAGCATTTTAGTTAATTGTAATTTGTTGTATGTTACTTTATGGTCTCGTCTTGTTCACTCGTTGCTTTAATTCGATATCATAATTGTTCTCTGTATTTGTGCATGTTTTCAATTATTGTTATTCATTATATGCGCGAGTTCAATTATAGTACTTTTACTTCAATGCGTATTTCAATTTCTGTTAACATACGTTATAATGCACTATGTATCATGTTAATAGAAACCCGTCAGGAGTGCCACTTTGGGGTGGTACTCACGCATGTATGAGTGAGGAAACACGCTAAGAACAAGAATGTTTGGGATGGACGGAATACGCCCATCACCGAAGAAACCCTCCGACAAGATACGTTGGAAGGGAAGAAACCCTGAAGGCAGGATACGCTGGAAGGGGAGGACCTTTGAAGGTGGGATATGCCGGAAAGGGGACGAATGCTAAGAAAAGAATGTTCGGGATGGGCGGGATATGCCCATCACCGAAGAAAACCTCCGGTGGGATACGCCGGAATGGCAGAAACCCTAAAGGCGGGATACGCCAGAAGGGGAGGAACCTTGAAGGTGGGATACGCCGGAAAAGGGACGACCAGGGAGTTGGGGTAGATGGGTAGTCCAGATCTAGCCTAGCAGCTAGGATACACCCTCACCTAGTCGAGAAAGGGACTAGCTTGCGCACAGGAGGTTAGAAGCCGATCAACTAGGCCATCTCAAAGGACAACCTCCAATCTCCAGCTCGAAGTACGAGTAAAGAACCAAGAACCAATGAACGTAATAAAAGAATTGGTTTGGGTGGCCCCCATTCCAAGAAGAATTAAAGAGAGATATATGCATAATTGTTTTCCCTCATTTCCTTACTGGGCTAAGCTCATGTGCTTACTTGTGGTGTAGGTACAAACGAACATATAATAAGTAGATGATAAACACATAATGAAGCAGGGATGAATGATTTGCACGTGCAAGACTCGAGGCTGGCTAGGCAAAGAGAAAATGAGTAAACGGTTGTAATCACATTAAGTTTATTTTACTATACTTCATTGTTTAGTTTCTTACTTAAATGATTCATTTATGCTTCCGCCATGTTTTAAAAGGAGTTATTTTATAACGCTTCCGCATATTTTATCAATTGATTTTCATAATGAGTTCTAAGAAACAGTCAGTAGTGATTCGGTTAGACGCACTCTGATATATTTTGTTTTAAAAAGAAAGAAATTTCAAATTTCACACATTTTAAAGGAATTACGAAAATCTGGGTCGTTACACCCAACCAGGTATTTAAAGAGAATTTCCAAAAGTAAGCAAGCTCAACTTGATAAATGGTATGCCTCATTTGAAGAGATAGTCTGAAAATTTGACAAATTGAAATCAAGTTCCGCAAGCACTCCCACTTTATAAGCACAAGACCTTGATGAGGTATTAGAAGGTACTCTTGAGCAAAATGAAGAAGATGTTATAATACCTTAAGAAGGGCCATCACTATTTTTGGAGTCTCAAATAAATGAGGAATGTTGTCTCAAAGAACAAGCACTTGAAGCCGAAACTATAGAAGGCCAAGTTGGCTCCTTGACGACAACAATACAAGAGGAAGAAACTTTTCATCTCCAATGCTCCAACACGAACAAGGTTTGCTCTTTATTCGTTGATAAGAGAATTTGCGCTAACATGGTTTCTATGATTATGGTTAAAGGAATTGACTTGGAGTTATTAATGGATGACATTCCTTACAAATTATGGTTGCACATTGATAAGGAACAAAATTTTAATAACTGGTGACTAATCACTAAAAAGGTATGTTATTTGATCAAGGATGAAAGAGGTTACACCAATTTGTTTTCCATGGATTTTAAGGAAAGTTTGGGTTGGTTGAATGACAAAGAAGATATCAAGGTAAATCAAACTTTGGGTGATTTTTTCTAATGGATGTTTTACTAACATAATGTTTTGTGTTATGTTAAGTACAAGCTGTTTGCGGTGACATACACATGATGGATATTCTATTTGCTATTCTAATTATTATTCATTCCAAGATATAGTGGAAGGATGATCAAGCTAGCTCCACTTCAACCAAAGGAAGTTGCTAGAGATTATGATGCATTAAAGGGAAATTGGTTGAAAATTACTGCCATTGGATAACTTAATTACTTGGATTTTTAGAGTTGGATAGATTAAAGCTCCTTATATTATTAACATGATATTTGGATATGGCAATTGTTATGGTAAAATTGTTCTCTTTAATTTTGGTGGAAGTTCATTAATGGTTATCATAGTGGATTGTTCTTGGTCTTAATGAATCTTGGTGTTGAATTTGATTATTATTTTGGGACTAGAAGAGCATATTACATTGAAAGGAAGACTTAACTATCTCATGATGATATTGATTTGTTTCAATGAAATTATGTTTATGACAATAACTATGATAAGGATGTTCTCTTTAATTATGATGGAAATTCAAATTTGGATGGCTTTGTTAGCATGCATAGAAAAAGAGGGTTGTTATTGATCTTGTTAAATCTTGGTGATGAACTTATTTGTTGTTTTGGGGCAAGAAGAATATATTGCATTGTGAGGAAAATTTTGATATAATTGTTGATATTAATTTGATCCTATGGCAAGAGCCTTGTGGCAAAAAGGATATTGATGATTTCGATGAATTTGATTACTATTTTAAGGCTAGAAGAAAATATTACATCTTGTGGAAAATTTTGATATTTGATATTGATGTGACTCCTTGGCAAGACTCTTATGGCAATAAGGTTGATGATGAAGCTATTGGTTGTTTGTTTTGTGGTTTCAATTACTTCTTGCCTAATCGTGCATCATTGTCCAAGAATAAATTGCTGAAATATTTTCCTTATATGATCAAGTGCAAAAAGGGAAAGACAAAATTAGTGGCCAATACTCCGAGTCAAATATTATGTTTCCAAGGATGGCAAGCTTGGTATACCAATTCACGAAATTTGAAAATCACTAATAAGGAAAGTTCATAGTGGGGATCTAGCAAACCATATTGAGAGAAGAACTACTTAGGAAGCTACAAAAAATTTTTCTTTTGCCATATATACTCAAAGGTATTCTCACGATTATATTTATGGAAGTTATTGAATTACAAAGGGGTGTCTACATTACTTCTAAGTTGTTCAAATATGGAAGGTGGTTTGTGAAAATCTTAATATTATTGGCCTACTACATCAAATAAGATTTGTTCCCTTATTTCATTCATGAAGAATTTGTAGTCATTACAAATCTCAAGGCCCATGACACATCTCCTTATGTTATTAAAGTAGATTATGAAGGAATTACTCATTGGTCACTCATACTTAAAGGTCTTCTCAAGGTTATATTTATGGTAATTATTAATATGGTCTACATTAATTCTAACTCGAAGGCAAAGAATGAGAATCTAGTATCTGAATTATTGTTCAAGCATGGGAAAAGGTTTATGGAAATTTTAATATAATGAGCCTACTACATCAAATAATATTTGTTTCCTTATTACATTCATGAAGAGATTGAAGACATTGCAATGTTGATAGTCCATGATGAACATTCTTATTATGGTAATGAAGACTATGGAGGAACAAAACTTGATTCAAGGTCGAATCCTTTTCAACTCCGAGAGAATGATGGACCACAGATCCATCCTATCATCAATCAAGCATTTAAGATTATCATGGAGTTCTTTGAAATCAAGCATAGGTGGAAGTTCAAGAACAATTGGAGAATAATTGATGGACTTCACAAAACTACCTACTTTATGACCTTCGATGAGTGTTTAACGATTTTGGCATTTGAAATGACGTCATATCAAAAAGTATGCTTCAAGAAGATTGTAGCTGACTTCTTAAGCTTTCTAGAATGGCTTGATGCACTAGCAAAAGGGAATAGGAATATAACCTGTCCATACTTGAAGAAATATGTTGAAGAAGTATGAAGAAGTATGATGAAGTGTTGAGGTATGTTGATCAACCGGATGTGGCAATATTTAGGAGAGGCCGTCAATTAAAGGCAGGCAGAGATCAACCAGGAATAATTAGCCACAAGTTGAAATTGGATTAGCGGTCGAGCAACAACACGTAGAGAAAAGACAGTGGCAAGAAAATTCTCGACCAGTCGATCATCAACGGTGAAGTTGATTGACCGATTCTTCAAGCTTCCTTAAATGGCCGCAAAACTCAATATGAAAAGTCCAACTTTGGAAGCCAATAACTCCTATGTTTTAGAAGCTTTGGAGCTGAAATTTGGACCATGCCTTCTTGGATGAATAAGGAAAGAACTATATCAAGAATAATGGAAAGAACCTTCACTGATTAGAAATATGCTTCAAAGAACTCAAGTGGTCAGAAATAGCAAGTAGTGTAGCTCGCAACTCCCTTCCTTCAAGGAGTAGGGATGCAGAAGCCAATAAGAGAACCCACTTAACTCCAAGTGAGCCCAATATTGTGATGCTACTCACAAAAGGATGACTTTGGATGCAACTCACCAAAGTGTTGAAAAAGGAATCACTCTAATTTTGAAACAAAGCAAAAAAAATTATTTTTCAAACTTCAATGTCTAAAACATAAGCATTAGGGGGTTTTATATAGCCAATTACAAAGCATTGAATAGGAAATAACAACAATGGAAACACAGTAGGTATTCGGTCTTATATGGCCCATTACTAAACTATGAATTTAGTAACTTTCTAAAGTGATTATTATATTTATTCTTTGTTGACTTTGGCTCCATGAAATTATGACTTTTGCCTGCTACTTTTTCTTCAAGAATTGCCACTTTGATGGTTGCTATAATCAAGTATAACTGGTCCTCCTTTGTCCACTTGCTTTTGGCAGATTAAGGAAGGTTTCCTTATCTCTATTTCCCTTAGTATTTCTTGCCCTTCAAGCTTGTCTTGGAATTCTTTCCATAGCATTAAGGGCCTGGGCTCTCTTTAATTTCCAAGAGTTGATAGCTCTCCTATTTGGGCCGTTGATGAGTTACCTTCCGAATGGTTGGAAATGAATGAGTTGAAGAGATCTGAGCCTTTGTCTTTGCGAATGGAACTTGTGATCGATCATCCACTCTAGGTTTTTGAAGATTTGACCTTAAATCTTCTATAAGCTTCATCTTTACTTCATCCTTTTTGCTGTCATTGGGGCACGATAAGTTTTCTTGACTCTAAGTGGTGGAATGTCATCTAGATAGAGCATTGGCCACCACATTAGTGTCTCCCCTTTTAAACTTGATGAGATAGGGGTATCTGTAATATCCCAAATTTTTGTTGAACTAAGCGCAAGGCTTATGTGATGATTTTTGATGTTAGGAACTAAATTGGACAATTTGAAGATATTGGTAAAGAGAAACGTATTTAGAATAAGTGAATTATGATACCCCGTTATGTTCATAATTAACTTAATGGAAAGATTAAGGTTAGTGGATAATTATTCGGTGATATTTGAAATTAGATAGGGTGACAATAGAATTAGATTAGTGATGTATTATCAGTGAAATTGATAAGAGAAAACGTACTAGGATATAATAAGGTTGAATGTATAAGATCTATAATATTTTAGTATATACTGAATTTAGTAAAGAATAAGGTGGAAGAGGAGTTCTGGATTATATCTTGATTATGAGGGGATAAATTTATGGATAGTTGGATAATCCAAGTGTTGGTCAAGGAAAAATGTATTTGAAAAATAGTGAATTACAGTACCCGAGTTGTTGATGATAATAAGGTCTTTAACAATTAAAAGTATATTGAATGTAGTATTGGTTTTGGATATGAGGTTTGTTTATCTGATACAAGAATAAATTGCAGAGTTAGAAGATGATAGTTAGAGTTAAGAGAAGTAATATTAGAAGTAGATCATAATGAGATTATACACGTAAGGTTGTATACATAAATATCTATAGTTTAATGCAGACATCACGTTACAACATATATATATATATATATATATATATATATATATATATCTATTGAAATATACCACGGTCGATCACGGTGTTCGGATGGCAGCAGCATCGATCGACCGGCGCGATCAATTGGCAATTTGGAACAATGTATTCCGTGGTTGATTGATTGAATGGCGGTTGATCGGCCATTGAAGAAATTGATCGACCGCCAATCCAAAACCTCATTTGAAGATATTAAACCTATGCCAGAAAATGGAAGGTCTTCGACCTTTGACGCTTCACAGATGCACGAAACGTCCTTCTTGTCACCTCTTCACCTTCAGAAGGTCACTAATGGGGCGCTGGTGGGTGGCCTATAAATAGAAGATTGATGGTTGAAGCGAGAGTTTAGCAAATGGCTGAGAGAAACTAAAGAGTATTGTTGAGAAGCATTGAGAATTTTAGTGAGGGAGAAACGATTCTGTGAGGAGTTTGAGAGAGAATCTGTGAGGAGGACAGTTTCTTACTGCTGTGATTTGAGAGAGAAATGTTGTGTTTTGTGAAGGACAATAAGGGAGTTGCTTGGTTTTGGAAAGGTTGGAAGGAGAAGTTGTTGTGAAGTGTGGCAGTGAAGGAAATGCTACGATGAGAAAAGGGAATGAGGAGAGGCAGTGAAGGGAATGATAGCATTGTGTGACTCACAGGGAAGGATTAACAATTGAGGTAAGAAGTTTGATCACAAGAAAAATTAGAGATTTCCTCGGAAGATGTTTGCTTTTGTTACTCTTATTGTTGTAGGTTAAGAGTGTGTTTAAAGTTTTATGGTTTAAATGGAAAATGGGTTTTAGTTCTGTACTGTTAGTGGTAGCAATCGGGTAGCTTCTAAACGACTTTGTGTTGATTGTTAAATATGGAAACAATATGCTACTTCAGTTGTTTTAACCTGTTAGTTAATGGTCTTGTCGAGGTGGTTAATGGATATTGTTGAAAGTATGTGTTTTGGATTTTATGGATATACTACTATGGGATTAGTATGTTATTGGTTAAGTTATTCTCGGCTTGATAATGGTGTAGTTGTTGGATATGTTGTTGAATGGTGGAGGATAATGATATAGTTAAATATTAGTTTTTGAATAATTAGGAAGTATTAAGTAATGATTAATTTGAAGTATTATGTATGTTAGTTGAACGATACGTGAAAATGTAAATGTAACCGAATTAAACGTAATAAACAAGCTCATTTGGGTGAGTTCAGAAACTGAAGAGGTTGCTGTCATCCAACGGGTGGTTGAGTTTAGAAACTGAAGAGGTTGCTCTCACCCCAAATTGTAATAAATGTGAAAACAAACTCATTTGGGTAAGTTCAGAAACTGAAGAGGTTGCTCTCACCCCAAACTGTAATAAACATGAAAACAAGCTCGTTGGGTGAGTTTGAAAACTGAAGAGGTTGCTCTCACCCAAATATGAATTACACTAAGATTGTAATAAAAGAGATATTTAAAGGAAATAAAATATAGATAAAGGAAAACTCAACTATAAAAGACAGATAAACAAAACAGAAAACTATAGGTGTTTGAATAGCATTGCATGAGCATGTTTTACTTTTATACCACTTACTGAGCGTTAGGCTCATACTTAAGTCCTGTGATGTAGGCATGCATGGATTGGAGCATAGATGAAGTTGATGAGGCATTTATACATTGCGAGCTTAGCGGCTGTTTAGGCTAAAAGATTAAAGAAGAAATGTAATGATTGGTAATTACGTTTTTTAGGAAAGTGAACAATTGTTATAGTATTTCTATTTATTAAGAAGGTTTTCAAATTGTGTTTAATTCTTTTGGTATTGTAAATACAAGTCTTCCGCTATTGTCAATGTGTTAAAGCTTTATAATATGACATGTTTTAAGTAATAAATGGTTTAACAAAAAGGAGTTTATTTATGCACTTCTTATTTAAACTAGTTTTCAAATGAAAAGTCTTCCACTGTGATTTTCAAAGAAAAAGTCTTCAAAATTACAAGTTTTAAATTGTAAGAATAACTGAGATGTTATAGTCTTAGTTAAGGTGACTCAGTTTGTGTTTTAGCTGGGTTGATCCTCGTTTTCTCTCGGGTCTCTTTTGCATCGTGACAAAAAGTGTCATTGTAAAACCTGTGAATTTTATAATAATAAATTCCACGTGTTAATTTTTTTCGTGATTTTAGGTCAAGCGTTGAAAAGTTAACCCGATTTTTCGCGTAGTGATTGCGTGTGAATTTTTGGTGCAATTGTAAAAATCAATAAAATTTGGTTATTTTTTAGTGGTAAATTAATTGAGGAAATAAATTTGGTAAATCATTTGGCTCAGGATTCTTTGTCGGTTAGTGTTTAGAGTGAGTCGGGATTTAAATCAGAAATTGAATATGATTTATTTAATATATAAAATATATTTTTATAGAATAAAAGTAAATAAAGAAAATAAAATAAAAATGAATAAAAAGAAGAAGAAAAAAAAAACTCTTCTTCAGTAGGCTGTCGATAGAGAAATAGACGCGGGAGAGGGGAGAGTTGGAAGCGTTTGACGATGGATTTGGGTTTCCGACGTCAAGGCCAACAACTTTGTGAAGGTAGTTAGTGAGTAGGTTTGTTTTTCCTCTCTGATTCCAAGTTTAAAGTTTGAGATTTTGTTTGGCCTTAGATTTGAGCTACACTCGAATTTGACGGAAATTTCTGGTTTATATAGGTAGAATTGGAGTCTATGCAGGCTTATTTGTCGTTGGAAGTTGAAAATTGGGAGAAAATGGCGTGTTTTTTGTCGAAAAACACTCCCTAACATCATCTCGGTCGACCTTTGTGTGGCATCCAGTCGACCAGCCGCGTTGGGAATGCTGTAATATCCAGAAAATTTCTGCTTACTTAATGTAAAATTATGTGTGCAACATATCTTGTTAATAGTAATGTGTTTGGAAATGGTGGTATAGGAATTGAATGTGTTGGAATTCTATTATATGGTGAAATTTTGGGAGTATTATTTTGTGGCTTAAGGAGGAGTAGAGATTTAAATGGCTGAGGGACATTTGATGGGAGAAGTGGTCGACCAGCAAGGGTTTTATCGATCAGTAATATACAGAGTAGAATATAGGAAACTCTCGAGGAGATAGGTGGTCGACCCATATAGGAGGGGTCGGCCAAAATTCCAGCAGATTGATGAATGAAGGCTCTCGACCTTTTTTACAGTCGATCGACAAGGTAAAAGTGGTCGAACAATTTTATAGAGAAAAAACAATAGTTTAGTCTCAAAGAATAATGCTATTCTTGATGTTTGGCAGTTGATCACCTGAAGGAGGTTGATCGACCAACGAATTGGAAAGTTGCCAGTAATGGATAAATTGCCACTTGAAAATGGAAAGCCTTGACCCTTGACACCTCATGGGTGCTCGAAGGGTTGGATCCCTTGGCTCTTCATCTTCAGTAGGACATTGAAGGGTTGATATTGTCACCTATAAATTGAGACAAATGGAATGAAAATATCATAGTGAAGAAAGAGAGACCAAGAGGGTGGGGTTGTTGAGAGATTATGGAGTTTTAGCGAGAGAGAAAGAGCAGTGTACGAGAAATAGACAGTGAGAGAGAGGGTGGCTGTGGAGTTTGAAAGTGAGAGAGTGAGACTGTGAGAAACAGAAGTGTGAGGCCGAGAGGTTTTTGGATGAAAGTCGAGAGGAATTTCGGAGGTGTTCTATGAAATAATTGGTTTCTGTTTGTTGGATGCTTCAGGTATGAAAGTTTTCTCTTGGATAAATAATACTAGTTTTGTTTAATGGTATGTCCTCTGCCGATTTGATAGATTGTTTGTGGTAGTAATCAGGTGGTTTCTAAATTGTTATCTGTTGTTGTTATATTGAATACAAATAGCTACTTCAATTGTTATACTTTGTTGGTTTTAATGGTTCTGCAGAGAGATGGTTTTGTGGGATATTATTGTATGTTTACATATTCTAGATGTTGGGTTTAGAAGTTTGCTCTCTGCTGTGAATTATTGGAAATGTTAGTTAAAATTTTGATTGGTTTAATGATTTATCAATACTGTTGTGGTTAGTTGGATTGTGGAACAAGGAGGGAAATTGTCCTTTGTTGGTTGTTGGAAATGGTTGAGTGGTTGGATAGGGTTGGAAACTATACTATGTTGGTGGAAGTATTATTCTTTAGAGTGTTATTCGGTTGGATAAGTTGTACTCTGTTGGAAAAATTAATTTGTCAAGATTGGATTTCAGGTTATTTCACTTAGTTTAATAAGCTATTGTTTACTGATGAATAGGTATTGAGGAGAAGAAACTTTAAGTGCTAACTCTCTAAAGCTAAGGACTCTAGGTAAGTGATACCGCATGTGTTTTATCCGAAAGGACCTACATCACGGGAATTAGAGTTGTTTGGATGCTTGCATTTACTAGATATATTGGTTGTGATAAATGTTGATCGAGGATGTATTGTTGATTGCTTGGTGTTAATTGTGTGTTTATTAGCTTTAAGTTCAGTTGCTTAGTTAAGAATTGATCATGTTTTAAGGATAAGGTAGATGGACATGTAGATAGAATTGTGTGCTTGCATTCATGCATCCTTGTTTTCCTATAGTATATGAAAATGGTTTTCTGCATCGTTTTGACATGTAAGTGAATAAACGTAAATAGGTGTTTAGAGATGTGGGTTCTTGAGTTGGTTGCTTAAGTGTGTGCCACTGGATGGCCGCCTTATGCGTAAGTCGCTCTACCTCGTCAAATTGACATCTCTAACACTTGGATGGGTAACTAGAATTAAATGAAAATAGAACACACGTGAATAAACATAAGTGATGTTGTGAGATGTGGTTTTACCTTGTCAAGTTGACATCTCCAACATCGGTAAAGGTAATGGTAAAGGAATAATGAACATTGAAAACTATATGTGTTTATGAGAATTTTTATATTTATATCGCTTACTGAGCTTTAGGCTCATAGTTAAATCTTGTGATGTAGGTAAGGAGCCTATGATTGGATAAAGCTTGTTGAGAACGTAGCTGATGGGGTGTTGCCGTGTTAAGCTGTTTGTGCTGTTGGCAATGTCGACCTTGGTGGTTTATGGCTCATGGTGTTTTTAATATGTTAAGTACTTCAAATATTTAAGTAATGTTTTATTTGGATAAATGTTTTAAGTGGTCGTTAAGTATTATTATTGGTTTATTTTGAATGACTTTTCTTTAAAGTAGTGATTGATATGGTTTTATTAAAAAAAGACTTCCGCATTTTGTTGCTCTGAGTTTTATACGGTTAAGACTTCCACTGTTTGTTTACTTTAGTTTTCTCTCACAAGTGGTGACTGATCCATCCTTGGCTGAAGAATGGGTTAGATCCCTTGAGGACATGTTCGAGTATGCAAGGATAGATGATGCTGAAAAGGTTCCATGTGCCGCCTATCTTTTAGTCCATGATGCACGATATTGGTGGGACACTATTAAGTCAACTCAGGACATAAGATAAATGAATTGGATACAATTTAAGGAATTTTTCTTTGATAAGTATTTCAACCGAATGGCTAGGACTCAAAATTTGGTAGAATTTGTAAGTCTCCACCCAACTGCCTCAGTTGCTAAGTACATAAGGAAATTCGAGGCGCTATCCCAATTTGCAACTCATTTGGTGGCAACCAACGATCTTAAGGTGTAATATCCTGAATTTTTGCTAAGCTAAGCACAAAGCTTATGTGACAAATTTGGACGATAGAAGTTGAATTAGACTGTTTGGAAAATTGGTCAAGAGAAATACATTTGGAATAAGTGAATTATGATACCCTTATGTTCATAATTAGTTTAAGGAAAGGATTAGAGTTATTAAAGAATGGGTGATGATATTTGGATTTAGAAAAGATGATATTAGGACTGAATTAATGATTGGCAATCAATAGATTAGTAAGAGAAAATACACTTTGATATAATAAGGTTGAAATTATAAGGCCTATAATATTTTGGAGTGTATTAGATTTAATAAAAGAATAAGGTAAAAGAAGAGTTTTAGAATATATACTTTGAGTATTAAGGGATAAAATTATTTATAGTTGGACAATTCAAGTGTTGACCTAAGAGAAAATATATTTGAACGTAATTAGACGCATTTGGATATTGTAAGGAATGGAAGTTTGGATATAATTGGACATGGAAATGTGGAAGTAGATGATATAAATGTTTATATATAGATACATATATATATATATGTATATATGGTTTTGGTGCATAAGGGTTTGGAGAAGACGAAGTGGTATGGAGGATATTTCAATTACATGTAAGACGTTAGGTGAGGGTTATATACACACACACACACACACACACATATATGTATGTGTGTGTGTGTGTGTGTGTATATATATGTGTTTGTGTGTGTGTGTGTATATATATAATGTTTATGTATGCATATGTCACGTTAAAGGAAATAACGTGTGTGTGCATGGTCTGGAGAAAAATGAGTGGATGGTCTGGAAAAATGCGTGTGACATCTATTTGGAAACTGCGGCCGATAGTGTCGATCGACCGGCGTTATTCGGCTGGTAGTAAAATAGAAAGATTTCTAAAGAATTGTGTGGGCGTTTGCCTAAAGGGCGGTCAATCATCCTTCATTAAAATCAGTCAATCGCAAATCCTGAAAGTCATCTGAAGATGTAAACTACCACTGGAACTTGAGAGTCTTCAACGATGATGCTCCACTGATGCATGGAAGATTATTGATGTCACCTCTTCATCTTCAGAGGGCTGCTGGAGGGGCATTGATAAGTGGCCATTTATGAGGATCGTCTTTTAATGGTAATCAAAGTCTGGAGATGAAAAGTTTGGTTATCTTAGTGCCTGGATGGTTTAATACGCGTCCAGTGGCCTTCTATCTTCAACAAGATGATGATGAGTCGTTGATTGGAGATATATAAATAGTGGAGTGATGGATGAGAGTTAGAAGGAAAAATGGCATACGGAAGCTCTGCCAAAATGGTTTGAGAAAGAATGAGAATCTGTAACCATGAGTGAGAGTGTAACGGTTGAGAGAGAGAGAAAGTGATGATCCTCTGATGTAGTGTTTTAGAATGTCTGAAGGTTTATGATGCAACCATTAGCAAGAGTTCTAAAGATTTATGATGTTATACTCTGGAGATGTGGGTCTGTGGTTGGAAGTGGCTGAAGTCCTGAAGGTTGATGATTCTTGAGTTTTAAAAGAGCAGTGAGGAGACATCACACTCTTGATGTTGTGTGCATTGTGAGGAGAAGAAACTGCATGGCTATTTGAAGGATTGAGTCTGTGAGTGACAGAGAAGATTGATAGAAGGAAACTATGTGATACTGCTATACAAACCGAGATGGTTTTAGAGAAATAGAAGATGCAGAATAATCTGAAAATAAAAGGGGTGATGAGAAGTTTGGGAAGAGTTTACAAATGATGGGAAAGTGCGAGAAGTAAACTTATGAGTTTCATGAGGAAATAAAAATGCATAGCCGAGAAGGTTGGCTGCATTTATGTACTTCTTGGGTATTGCAAGGCTTCTGGTAATGACGAGGAAGGATAATTTATGTGCTAATTTCGTAAAGCTGCGGACTCCAAGTAAGGAATAATGCTTGTGTTTTGTCCGAAAGGACCTACATAGCAGGAGTATGGTTTTTGTGTAAATTGATATGTTAGTCTTTATTGATGGTGATTTGGTTAGGTTATATTCCTACGTTAGAGTATTAATAGTTGTGATGAAAATGGTTTTCAAGAAATAATATGTCAAGGATAGAACATTAGAAGTATAACGTTATAGTGTAATAGGAACATGCTAAATGTTAATGTTATAGTTGAAGCATAGTATTGTTGTTAATTTTTTTAGTATTGTTTACACTATATGAACTATTGTGTGTAACACTCATGTAGATATGTTAATAGAATGTACGTCATGCATTTCATGGGCTAATAATTAAGATAAGAATGGTTTTTCTACGTGGGTTCAGAAACTGAAGAGGTTGCTCACATGTAGAAACAGCTCATTTGAGTAAGTTCAAAAACTGAAGAGGTTGCTCTTACTCAATGAGTGGTGAGTTCAGAAACTGAAGAGGTTGCTCTCACCTAACGGTAAAATGGTAAACAGTAATGAATGTAAATGTAGGTGGGTCCGTTTTTATTGAGTTCGGAGACTGAAGAGGTTGCTCTCATATAAAAGCGAATCCAAGTAGTGAGTTCGAAAATTAAAGAGGTTGCTCTCACTCAACTTACAATGGAATCGGGCTTAATCATGTAGAATTGTCATAAGGGTTAATGTTGCATTACATTTTATATTCCTTACTAGGCAACCTGTGATGTAGGTATGTAAGAGATCAAGGATAACAGCAGTTGATGAGGCATTTGTGCGTTGCAAGCTTGATGGTTGGTTAGGCTAAAAGGTCTAAAGAAAAAATGAAATGTTTGAAAGAATGACTTTGTTATGGTGTTATGTTACATTAAGTAGATTTTCAAATGATGTTAAATTATTTAAGTATTTTAAATACGAGTCTTCCACTGTTGCAATGTTTTAAGGTTTTACAGTACGAAATGTTTTAATAATAAATGGTTTAACAAAAAGGAATTTATTTATACAATTCTTATTTAACCTAGTTTTTAAATGAAAAGTCTTTCGCTGTGATTTTAAAAGAAAAAGTTTTCAAAAATCGTGAGTTTTATATTTAAAGAATAAACGGGATGTTACATAAGGTGTACCAATTCGTTCAAGGACTAAAGGTCGAGATATAACAAGGAATAAAGATATATGGCACTAAGGATGTGCCATACTCTAGAGTAGTAACCAAGGCTTTGGAGATCGAGGAGGCTGAGATGCAAGTTATCAAATAGAAGAAAATGGATAAAAGGCTGAAGAAGAGTAATCAAACTCAACAACCAGTGGATGGGTAGGTGACTGAAAAAGGAGCAAAGCGGACATTCGACATTGAGGATCAATCTACAAGGGATAAACGTGCGCAAAATGAGCTATATACAACTTTAGTTGGAAATCCTCAAGTTCAACCGTGTCCTAAGTGTTATAAGAAAAATTATGGTGAATGTAAGGCTAGTACTGGGTAGTGTTTTAAGTGTGGGAGGAAAGGACATTTGGTTCAGAACTATCCGTTGTTGGTAAAAAAAACAAGATAAAGTAGCACCTCGGGTATTTTCACTATATGGAGTTCAAGAAGATGAACTGTCTACGTCTGGGCCAAGTATTGTACGATTCAATCAACTTTAAAGTTTCATTTTATGTGTTTGCTTGGTATTTATTTTGGCATACATGTTAGGTATAGGTGACTGTAATAGGAAATGATACGAGTAGAATACGTTTTAGGCATGAATAAATATCATTAGACTAGACAAATTTTAAGGACAAAATTTATATAACGGGGGACCTATGTAATATTCTGGATCTTCGTAATACTAAGTATACAACTTCAGTAATAATTCTGGGGATATTATGAGTCAAAATTGATGATTAAGGTGTTGGTCAAGAGAAACGTATTTAGATAAAGTGAATTTTGATAACCTGATTTATACCCATATTAAGCTTTTGAGGAAGATTAAGAATTTATTAGAATTGACTTGGATAATTTAAGTACTGATCAACAGAAATGTATTTGGAAAATAGTGCATTATAGTACCTGAGTTGTTGAGAATATTAGGGTTGTTAATATTCAAGGATATATTAGGTTTAGTAAAGAATAAAGCGAAGGAGGAAATATAGATTATATACCAAAGTTTAGGAGAATAATTTGAGGTTTGGATAATTTGGCAAAATGAGTTATGTGTGTGTGTGTGTATATATATATATATTGATTTAGGAATATATTATTTTGAGAAGGAGAAATAACAGGGCGGTTGATCTTGAGGAATGGTGACGGTCAATTCTAAGGAGAAGGAGTTATCGACCGGTGTTCATGAATTTTTACGAAGAAATGCTTCTAGAAATTGGCTATCAATCGTCAATGTTGTAAAACAATTTCGTTGCAAAAATTAGTTGTACCAGTCGATCATTGATCGACCGATAATTCACTAAATAGTGAAAATTTCAGTTTAGCGGTCGATCACTAATCGACAGGTGTCGAAGAATGATGCTATTTGGGGTGTTTGGCAGTCGATCACCTGAAGGAGGTTGATCGACGGGCGAATTGGAATGTCACCCATGAAGAAAGAGAGACCAAGAGGGTGAGGTTGCTGAGAGATTATGGAGTTTTTGAGAGAGAAAAAGAGCAGTGTGCGAGAAATAGACAGTGAGAGAGAGGGTGGTTGTGGAGTTCGAAAGTGAGAGAGTGATATTGGGAGAAACTGGAGTGTGAGGCCAAGAGGTTTTTGAGGAAAGTCAAGAGGAACTACGGAGGTGTTCTCTAAAGCAATTGGTTTCTGTTTCTTGGATGCTTCAGGTATGAAAGTTCTCTTCTAGATATATAAAACTGGTTTTGTTTGATGGTATGTCCTCTATCGATTAGATAAATTGTTTGTGGTAGTAATCAGGTGGTTTCGAAATTGTTATATGCTTTGTTATATGTGAAAACTAATAAATACTTCAATCGTTATACTTTGTTGGTTTTAATTGTTCTGGAGAGAGATTGTTTTGTGGGATATTATTGGATGTATACATATTCTGGATGTCTCAACCTTTAAATTCATGCAAACATGCTATTCAACTAATATTTTATGCAATATCTCAACCTTTAAATTCATGCAAACATGCTATTCAACTAATATTTTCTTCTCCCCTTTTTCAAAATTATATATATAACAACTTATACAATCTCTCCCCCTTTTTATCATAATCAAAAAGAAAATTCATGGGGAGGGGAGTCAACAACCAAAGATTATCAAAATAAAAATCATTCCAAAAAAAAAATATTCTCCCTCTTTATAAAAAAATATTTACCAAAAGCAAACAATGGAAGAAATTTAGCATTAAAAACTAAGTAACGTGGTGAACATAAGATACCAATTTAGACAACCACAATCAAATCAAATTTCTAACAAAAATATTCTCCCCCTTTTGTCATTAAGCATATAAAGTCATTACACTGGTGTTATTTCTGCCATTCAAAAGCATGATCTGTGGTTCGATTTCGTTCATTATATGTGCTGTATATTCGTCGTTCAATAGCATGTTCTGTTATTCGTCTTATTCGGATGTTGAGAGCATGCTTAACCTTTATTTCATTCAGTTGTATGCTGTGGATATATTCGTCAATAAAATCAGGTTTTACTACTTAATTCAACAAGCATGTTAATTAATGGTATTTAATAACTCTACGTTCAACTTCAAGTACACTATTCAATTATCACTTATATGTTAAATTAGTTATTAGTCTTTGAATTGCCAATTTCTCATTTAATCTCAAGCACGTTATTCTACTTCTATGATACCAGCTAGAATTATTATCTTCGTTTAAAAGCATGTTCTGCTCGCCGTTTCCATATGTTTCTTTTATAGTTGCTCTATAATTATGCTTTTGTCATCTTCATCTATTTGTGAATTTCGCCAATTACTTATTAAGTTGTCATGTATGATCTTTTCTTTTCATATTGCGCTACAAATTCTATCATTTGATTATTGAATTATCCTTTCTTCTAAAGTGTTGCTCTTTACTTTCCGTATTGAGATGTCATCAAACATCATGCTAATAGAAACAAATAGGAGTGCCACCTTGGGGTGGTACTCATATACACTATGTGAGGAAAAGAATTTAAAGAAGAAGAAACATGGAGTTGGGGGGATGGTAGGGTAAGTACGGATCAACCAAATAGACAGGATTTAAAAGAGAACATTACCTTTCCCCTCTTGGGACTGCGAGACTGTCTACTCTAGGTGGTTGAAGCCGACAAAGATCTATCCTACCACCACGGATTTCTGCAATCTCCAGCTTGATGTATGAGTAAAGAACAAACGATATAACGAAAAGATTGGTTTGGGTGGCCCCCATTCCAAAGGAACTAAAGAGAGACATAAACATAATGCATAAACCCCATTTACTTTACTAGGCCACTAGCTCACGTCCTTACTTGTGGTGTAGGCAATGAGATAATTGTACCAGGAGCAGAAGAGGCCTTACCCGTGAAGCCTGCGGAATATCCGGAGGAAACGCGACCCGAGTAGACGTATGCCTCAAGAGAAGAATAAAGTATTCATGTTGTAAGGGTTTAACGACAAACATGTTTGTAAAACGTTAATTATTGCCCTAACTTCTATTTTGAATATTAATTGTTATGCTTTAAACAATGTTTCGAATGATATTTCTGATTTCGTTTCCGCTAATTTTATAATTACAATTTTCCACGATTTTATGACTATTGTAATGAGTTTTAAGTGGTGATCAGATTTTTTTAAATGACTCTGATTTTAACGAAAAAGATTTTTAATAAAGATTATTACCCGTTTACCAAAATTTTAAATTTTAAGCATTTTTAAGATAGAAAGAAAATTTGGGTCGTCACAATTGATATCAGAGCCACTCTACTCTTGTCTGTTTCACCACGGATAACCTAGACTCATCGGGTAATGCTCCTCTGATTGTAAGTTTTCATTTTTATTATTGCATTACTCCCTTGAATTGATTTGTCATAATATAGAAATGTATAGAACCAATGCGATATTGCTCACTGGAATTGATTTGCCATTGTATAGAAATATAGAGTCAATGTGATTAATGTGATAGAAAAAAATAAAATAAAATAAAATAAAAAAATAAATTTCCTAAAATTTCTTTTAGAACTTATTGTTTTACCTTACGTGAAACCATAGGTAATTTTAATGGCAAGAAGAGGAAGGGTAATGGAAATGTACCGTGCGAGGAGGAACTCCAAGCGCTAGGTCAGCACGAGGCAACTGGTCGTGATGAGGCGTATGATCGTATGGCTGCAACGGTGGAGCAACAGTCTCAGCATATGGCTCAACTTTTGGAGCGACAATCCAAATTCATGGAGTAGCATTTCCAATACATGCCAGGATTTATGGGAAAAAATTTTGGAAACCACGGGGGTAACGGAAATCAACCGCCAATACAGATTTCGCTGGTTCAAAGGGAAGCAAGGTGGGAGAAATTTCAAAAACTCAAGCCTCCCTATTTTAACGAGGACATCTCTAACATTACAGGGGCCAAGGAGTGGATATGCTCTATGGAAGACAAGTTTGCTTACGCAAAGATCCTCGAGGCCAAAAAAGTTAAGTGTGCTGCGTACTACCTGAGCCACGAGGCCCGATTTTGGTGGAACACAGTCAAGGCCTCCCGAGATGTATCAGTTCTCACTTGAAAGGATTTTAAAGATCTGTTCAACGACAAGTACTTCAACCACACCATCCGTACCTAGAAAGAGAGAGAGTTCATACGCGTACGCCATTTGGGAACTGTGGCAAAGTATGCTCAACAGTTCAAGGCCCTCTCTCGTTATGCTCCATATCTGGTGGTGATCGAAGAACACAAGATGCGACACTTTGTTTGAGGGCTAAAAATGGAAGTATAGGAAGGAGTCATCGAGGCTGGCACTGAGGGTGTCACTTATTCAAAGATGGTGTCCAGAGCTTTGGCTGTAGAGGGAGTGAAATTCGCAGCGGCCAGAAAGAGAGAGGCTAGACAGAAAGCATGGAAGGCTAACTCCGCCAAGCATGCACGCAGTGGCCCTCCCACAAGCCAGGGAGTCAAGTGCCCAGCTAGGGACGAAATGCAACAGAGGCCAGACAAAAGGCCAATGATACCAGTGGCCAACACTCCTCAACCTAACACCTGTCCGAGGTGCAAAAAGGTGCATCGCGGTGAATGTTTGGCTGGCCCCCAGTAATGTTATGTTTGTGGCAAGCCTGGCCACATTGCTAGACAATGCACGACAAGACCCACGGGATTTGGAGGAGCGACCCCGCGCGTTTTTGCTATGTATGGAACCGAGGAGGATCAGCCAGCAGTGGTGGCAGGTACACTTCATTTTAAATAATATTTGGCTATATATTTATGATTGTTCCATTCCCTAGATAAAATAGGAAATTTTACCCGAGAATAAACAACTTACCTAACCCTGGCAGGGACAATCTATGTAAACAAGTGTGTTGCTTACGTCTTATTCGATTCGGGTGCCACGCACTTGTTTATTTCCACGAAGTTTTGTGAGCGAGCAAACTGTTTGTCCAATAGCGTAAGCTACATGCATTGTCCAATAGCGTAAGCTACACGCATTGCGTGCTGTTGCCTTCCGGTGATCGTTTAATTACCGACGGAATGCTCAAGGCATATGCAATGGACATTAATAGCCGTTTATTTCAGGTCGATTTAATCATTATGGATTTAAAAGTCTAGGATGTCAAAATGGGAATGGATTGGCTGCCCACGCACCATGCAATCATCAACTGCAAGAAAAAGGAGGTCTGTTTTAGCCCTCCGGATGGTGAACTGCACACCTTCCAAGGAACCAAGGAAGAAGGAAAGTTTACTAGTATTTCAACACTCAAGGCAGACAAGTTGTTGAAGAACGGATGCGATGAATTCCTGGTTAATGGAAATGATACTACTGCAATCACCGAAGCCAAGCTGGAAGATGTTGCAGTAGTACGTGACTTCCCAAATGTTTTTCTAGATGATCTTCCCGGCTTACCCCCAAACCGTGAATCAAATTCGAGATCAACTTGCAGCATGGTACGGAACCTATTTCTAAACATCTGTATCGTATGGCATTGGCCGAACTGCGGGAGTTGAAAGTACAATTGGAGGAACTGATCACTAAGGGATTTATTCGGCCAAGTTTTTCTCCTTGGGGCGCACCAGTGTTGTTCGTCAAGAAGAACGTGACCTTGAGAATGTGCATTGATTATATGGAGCTTAATAAGGTAACAATTAAAAATAAGTATCCTATGCCAAGGATCGATGATCTGTTCGACCAGTTGGGCAGTGCTAGAGTATTCTCGAAAATTGACCTTCGATCAGGCTATTATCAGTTGAAGGTTAAACCTGATGATATATCGAATACTGCATTTCGCATGTGGTACGGTCACTATGAGGTCTTGGTTATGTCTTTTGGTTTGACCAATGCCCCGGTGGACTTCATGGACCTAATGAAACGAGTCTTTTGAGAGTATCTTGGTAAGTTTATTATTGTCTTCATTGATGACATCTTGGTCTATTCCCAATCTGATGCAGAGCACTGCGAACATCTTCGGATAGCCTTATCAGTCCTTAGCCAACATCAATTATATGCAAAGTTTTCTAAATGCGACTTCTGGCTGAGTAAAGTTGGCTTCCTTGGCCACGTGATCTTAAAAGATGGTATATTTGTGGACCCAGCAAAGATATAAGTGGTAATGAATTAGGTACAACCAAAGAATTTTGGAGAAGTGAGGAGTTTTCTGGGCTTGGCCGGATATTACAGGCGCTTTATTGATGGATTTTCAACTCGCTCTACCACTTACTAGTTTGACCAAGAAGAACGTCCAATTCTGGTGGTCCAGCGATTGCGAGAACAATTTTCAAGAGTTAAAACGCAGATTGGCAACTACCCCTGTGTTGGCATTACCAATGGAGGATGGTGATTTTTGTATCTTTTGTGATGCATCAAAGAAGGGACTCAGTGGAGTACTCATGTAGCACGGAAAAGTTATTGCCTATGCCTCCTAACAGCTTAAACCCCACGAAAGGAATTATCCTACTCACGACTTAGAGCTCGTAGCTATTGTCTTCACTCTCAAAGTGTGGAGACACTATTTATATGGGCAGCGCTGTGAGATCTACTCGGGCCACAAAAGTCTCAAATATATTTTCACCCAGAAGGAACTAAACATGCGGCAACGACAATGGCTTGAGTTCGTTAAAGACTATGATTGCGAGATCAAGTATCATCCGGAGAAAGCCAATGTTGTCGCAGATGCTCTTAGTCACAAGGAGACAGTGATGGGCATGATATATGAAGAGATGTCTTCTGAACTTCAGAAAGACTTTCAGGAGCTCGATATGCAGATGGTTTCAGCACAATTGGATGTGGTATTGGCAAAGCTGACCTTGATGCCATCTATTCTTGAGCAGATTAAGGAAGCTCAGCAAAGCAACTCTGTGTGTACGAATTTTAGATCTAATCCTACCTTGCCTGCATATCGAAACCATTCTATGTCTGCTAATGGCACAATCAAGTACAATAATCGGTGGTATGTACCGAGCGATGTAATCCTGCGAACAAAGATCCTACGTGAAGCCCATACTTCTAATTTCTCAATCCATCCTAGTTGTAACAAGATGTACTGGGATCTCAAGACTCACTATTATTGGCCAAATATGAAGTACGACATTGCCGACTATGTGGCGTCATGCATGTGTGCCAACGGGTGAAGGCTGAACACCAACGACCAAGTGGACTTCTCCAACCATTGCAGATTCCGGAATGGAAATGGGAGCACATCACCATGGATTTTGTCACTGTGTTGCCCAAAACAACTAGAGGTCACGATGCAATATGGCTGATTGTGGACCGATTGACTAAGGTTTCACATTTTCTGCCATTAGCCATGACATATAAGATGAACCAGTTTGTTGATTTATATATCAAAGAGATCATCCGACTTCACGGTGTTCTGGTTTCTATCGTATCAGATCAGGACCCTCGATTTACATCAGCATTCTAGAAGAGTCTCAACAAAGCCATGAACATGGAGTTAAATTTTAGCACAACATTTCACCCCCAAACGGATGGCCAAAGCAAAAGGACGATCCAAACACTCGAAGACATGCTTCGAGCTTGCATTTTAGAATTTCATATTAGATGAGGTAAGATGCTACCTTTAGCTGAATTTACATATAATAACAGTTTCCAGGCTACTATAGGCATGGCACCTTACGAAGCCCTGTACGGAAGGAAGTATAGATCTCTTTTACACTAGGATGAAATGGGCGCAGCTACACTCTATGGCCCTGAGATAGTACAGAAAACAACAGAGTCTGTGGCCCTAATTAAGCAGAAGATGTTAGTAGCCCAGAGACGTCAAAAGAGCTACGCAAATAATCGACGATGTGCCCTAGAATTTAATGAAAAAGACAGTGTGTTCTTGAAAATATCTCCTTTTAAAGGTGTCGTTTGGTTCAAAAGGAGAGGAAAGCTCAACTCGATATATGTGGGGCTTTATATAATTACGAAGAAGATAGGGCCGGTTGCTTATCAACTACAGTTGCAAGACTCCATGGCGGGCGTACACAACGTCTTCCATGTATCCATGCTCAAAAAGTGCTTGGGCGATGCCGTTGTATTGAGCCATACCGATGATATCGAAGTACAGCCCAATTTGAGCTACAATGAAAGGCCTATCCAGAACCTTGACTCAAGAGTAAAGGAATTACGACGCAAGCAAATCTCATTGGTCAAGGTCTTGTGGCAGAATCACAACCAAGAAGAGGCCACTTGGTAGAAGAAAGACGACATGAGGCCCGAATTGTTCAGTAGCTAAATTTTGGGGACCAAAATTTAGCTAAGGGGGGTAGTATGTAATACCCCGATACCATTCTCCTCATATACGGGATGTAATCAAAATTTTGAGATAATTATATATGACATTTTGTATCAATACTTGTTAAATTATGACGGGTATTTATGGGGATAATATTATGGGGTAAAAGTTTAGTAGAAAAATTTGAAGAAAATAGAAATTTGACTCATGCGAATGAAGATGAGGACGTGTTCCGTCGTTTGAAATCACATTTCTGAACGAAAATAATGGATCGAATCAAATTGGTTCGGCTCAATCTGAAAGATTAAGTTTGGCTCGGTTTTCTAATTAAAAAAGGGAATGAGAATTATGGGGGATTTGTGGAATAAATTCTTAGAATAAAAATAGATGTTGATTTAATTAATTAAATTATTTTGTTGAGGTAAATTAATTAGAGAGAGAATAATATTAAAAAAATGGGATTAATTGAACCGATTCACTAAGTGAACCATTTGAGAGGGAGAAAAGAAATGGCCTCTGGCCATTTCTTCACGGACGAGACGAGCAGGAGAGAAAAGGAGAGGGGGATCGAGGGAGAGCCGATAGTGAGACGCGAGAGACAAAGATCGGAAACGAGCGGTGGACAGTGAAAGCAAACTCAGATGACTCCTTCGCGATGGCCGGCAAGCTGCTGCGACGGCGGCATGCGAACGAGCGGCACGGGACGAATAAGGGCTTTCACGGGTCATGTTTCCAGCGACGATTTGAAGTACGATTTGGTCGAGTTTCTTCTCCTTTGTTTTTCTAATTGATTGGTCATTGTCTGGAGGCGTGATTCGAAGGATGAATAGGCGATTTTGCGTTCGGCAGTGGCAAACTCGCGATGGACAGCGAGTTCGGACGAGTGAGGATGGCGACCTGTGACCTGGATGCGTCCGAACCCGGTCTGGATGGTTTGGGTAAAATCGTTGTCGGCAGTGCAAACAACCCCATGCTCATTTCCAACCTAGAATTGCACTGAAAATACAGAGTGGGGAACTCTGTCAGTGGCTGAAGAATTATGGCATTAAGGGATGTTGTCGAATTGTGTTATCTAGCGGGTTTAAAATACTGAGGAGGAGATGGCTTGGACATAAAAGCTCTCGAGTGTGCTTGAATTGAAGGAAAAGTGCTCTCTAGTAAGTGAAGTTCTTCACTTTTATTCTGAAGCTTTATGGATTTTAATTTGTTCCTAGGGTGAATCTTACTCTCTGTTGTTACTGCTTATGGTTGTGGGAGGTTAAACTCTGTTGATGAATGGTTTAATATCCTAAGGAGGTGCTGTTCTTGGATGTTTTGAAATATTATGGTTGGATTATTATTCTGTGAGGTTCGAATTGTGGGGTTATGCTCTCTGTTGGTATTCTAAAAGCATGAACATGTTGGAAATTAGTCTTACTGTAGGTTACACTCTGTTAATTGATGAATATAAGCACTCTGTTAGTTGTGAAAATATGGTATGAAGGATATGTTGTTTAAGCTAGAATTGAGTAAAAGCATGAATGGAGTTTGAAAGGTGGGAAACATTGATTTGATGCTTTGAATCCTACAATTGGGTTGATTATGGGATTGTGAGATCTAAGTTAAGTGTTTTGCATAATAGATTGATACCCTGTTAATGGACATGTTTTCTGCTGGTTGGATAATGACTTAGGTGATAACTAAGGATGAAAAGAATAAAATTGATAAATTATGCTTTATTAGTAAGTAAACATTGTTAAATTGTGAAGGTATCGAAAAAACGAAGAAGGATGACAATTTGGTGCTAAACACGATAAAGAATTGAGGTAAGGAATTGGGTATGTTTTGGTCATCAAAGCACTACCCACAAGTAGTATGTGTGAATTGTATTGATTTTCCTTGATATCCATTGCTTGACTATCTTGTGCATAGAATTCCTACTTGTTATTTTATATTAACTTCTTTAACTAATGACTTGTTGTGTGGTTTACTTCCTATAAAGTACTCTACCGCGAATGTTGAAATGAAAAATTAGGAAAGAAGATGAATGATGAATGGAAGGTTATAGGATGACATAATAAGTATGAATGAATGATGAATTGATTCACGATGATTCTGTTCTGTATATTTTATTTCGGAATAATTACTCTGAATATTGTTTCTCATATTATTTGCTTTCTTGGTTCTGGTTAGAAGCTCTAAATGCTCTAGATTTAACTATCATCAATTCGTTAGCACGTTTGTTGTTATATTAAATTGTTGAGCATGTTTCTAATTGTAATTCATTAAGTAAATTTTCGTGTATGATCTAATAAGCATGTTTCTATTAACTAGTTTTCTGAGTATATTTTCAAGCATGGTCCGTAGTTCTATTTTGTTCTTATACGTTGCTATTATTTTAGCATGATCTGTAGTCTATTATACTACTGTGTTATTCGCCAATTAAAAGCATGATCCGTAGCTCTATTCATTAGTATTACGCTGGTGTTATTTCTGCCAGTCAAAAGCATGATATGTGGTTCTATTTCATTCATTATATGCTGCTGTATATTCGTCGTTCAATAGCATGTTCTGTTATTCGTCTTATTCGGATGTTGAGAGCATGTTTAACCTCTATTTCATTCTGTTGTACACTATAGATATATTCGTCAATAAAATCAGGTTTTACTGCTTAATTCAACAAGCATGTTAATTAATGGTATTTAATAACTCTACATTCAACTTCAAGTACCCTAGTCAATTATCACTTATATGTTAAATTAGTTGTTAGTCTTTGAATTGCCAATTTCTCATTTAATCTCAAGCATGTTATTCTAATTCTGTGATACCTGCTAGAATTATTATCTTCGTAATTATGTTCTGCTCGCCGTTTCCATATGTTTCTTTTATAGCTGCTTTATAATTATGCTTTCGTTCTCTTCATGTATCCGTGAATTCTGCCAATTACTTATTGAGTTGTCATGTATGATCTTTTCTTTTCATATTGTGCTACAAATTCTATCATTTGATTATTGAATTATCCTTTCTTTTAAAGTGTTGGTCTTTACTTTCCGTATTGATATGTCATCATACATCATGCTAATAGAAACAAATAGGAGTACCGCCTTGGGGTGGTACTCACTACATTATGTGAGGAATAGAATTTAAAGAAGAAGAAATAGGGAGTTGGGGGATGGTAGAGTAAGTACAAATCAGCTAGGTAGAAAGGATTTAAAAGAGAACATTACCTTTCCCCTGTTGGGACTGCGAGACTGTCTACTCTAGGTGGTTGAAGCCGACAAAGATCTACCCTACCGCCACGGATTTCTCCAATCTCTAGCTCGATATACAAGTAAAGAACAAACGATTTAACGAAAAGATTTGTTTGGCTGGCCCCCATTCCAAAGAAACTAAAGAGAGACATAAACATAATGCATAAACCCCATTTCCTTTACTCGGCCATCGGCTCACGTCCTTACTTGTGGTGTAGACAATGAGATAATTATACCAGGAGCAGAAGAGGCCTTACCCGTGGAGCCTATGGAGTATCCGAAGGAAACGCGACCCAAGTAAACGTATGGCTTAAGAGAAGAATAAAGTATCCATGTTGTCTGGGTTTAATGACAAATATGTTTATAAAATGTTAATTATTGCCTTAACTTCTATTTTGAATATTTATTTTGAATATTAAGTATGTTATGCTTTAAACAATGTTTCGAATGATATTTCTGATTTCGTTTCTACTAATTTTATAATTATAGTTTTCCCCAATTTTATGACTATTGTAACGAGTTTTAAGTGGCGATTGGATGCTTTTTAAAGAACTCTGATTTCAACGAAAAAGATTTTTAATAAAGATTATTACCCGTTCACCAAAATTTTAAATTTTACGCATTTTTAAAATAAAAAGAAAATTCGTGTCGTCACAGTTGGAACATAAAAAAAATTTCAAAATTCAAAAGTCCAATTAACAAAATCGTGTACCTCCAAGAATGCATTTCCATATTTTCCACATTGGAGGCATTTTTTTTAGGCATCTCCCTTTTGAGTTGGATATTCTAGTATCTATTTTCTTCAAGCTCCTTGGGAGAACCTCCAACCTACAACAAAAATTATTTTGCATTCTTTGGTACCCAAATCTTTTTGGGTTCATTTGTTAGAGATTAGCTTTCTTTAGGAACCCACATAAATTTAGTATTCAAATTTGATTTAGAATTAACATTTAATTTTAATGGACAAATAAAATATTTATGCCCAATACAATTACATAAATTACAAGTAGAATTACCAAAGAAATCATTATAATTTTTCTTTTTAGCAAAGGGTTGATAACCAATATCGACTTTATCAAATGTAACTATTTGCTTACCTAAGAGCATATTAAATTTTTTACTACTATTAGTGAATTTAAGCACAATAGAGTTCAAATCATCATTCTTAGCTTTCAATTCACAAACATCAATATGAAGAGATTTAATTGTAGCATTAGCATCTAAAATAGATTTGGAATTAGCATTCAATGAGCTAATTTCATCTTCACGTGATTTGATAGAAATATTCAATCCATCATTCAACAATTTTAAATCACTACTATCATGCTCAAGAGATTTAATAGTAGCATTCAAATAATTGTTCATGCTCTTCAATTCAACAATTTGATCCTCAAAAGATTTATTCAAATTAGCATGCTTTTTAATCAAATTGTTATGTTCCTTTTTCAATAAATTATATCTATCTTTAAGCTCATTAAAATTTTCTAGCAATTCATGTAGTAAATCACTATGATCATCACTATTATCGGAATTGCTAGAAGAGTCGTTTACCTTAATTTTATTGGCCATGAACCATATGTTAGCCACTTCCTCTTCTTCGGAGGATGTGCTTTCATTTCTTTCATCTTTTTGACTTGTACCTACATGTGTAAACTCAAGAATTCTCCAAATATCATTAGCGTTAACACATGCTTGTACTCTATCAAATCATCTCTACTTAAAGCACCCTATAAAACATTCATGACTTTAGCATTTAAGTTCTAATTACATTTATCTAAATCAATGAATTCACAAGATGGTCTAGGAAAGTTTATTCTATTTTCAATGATTTTCCATAAAATGTAATCAATGGATTGAACATATATTCTCATCATACACTTCCAATAAAAATAATTGCAACCATCAAATAGAGGTGTATTAACGGATTGACCTTCAACATGTGTATTGAAATTCATAATCAATTATATATATACATTATATATCAATAAATTTGTCAAATAAATTCAACTCAAGGAATTCAAATAAATTAACAAATTTATACAATATGCACGAAAAATGCAATATCACACAAAATTTGAATATCTGCCTCTAATACCAGTTGTTGGAACGTATGCACGCCTATAGAGGGGAGGGGGGTGAATACAGCGTTCTCATCTTTTCATGCGATATTAAAATCTCTAAATCCCTAAGTGATTTATTATCATATACACTTAAATCTACAATGCAGAAATATAAAGAGATAACGGATAAAGAGAGTGCACAAAGTTTGTTATTGCGGTTCAACAACTCGCTTACGTCCGCGTTTCAAAATTTCACTTGGAGATCACTCACTAGATTGTCTTACGGGTGCCAACCAAACCGTTTACAATAACTAATTATAAGGGTGTCACCCTTTAACTATTATAGGTCCTCAACCTTTTACTATTTCATAGCGTCACGCTTTGACTATTCCACGTCGAGAATGTATTACTGTTCTCTTTTTTAAATCATTTTCAAATAATTCTTCGTCACTTCTTCGTCTAAACTCAATGGAGAAAAATGAAATTTCAGGTTGTGTTGAACTGCATGACCCATCAATTTCCATTCCCTTCTTTCTGCTTCGTATAGTTCTAGGAGCCATTAAATTCTTTGTAGGCAAGTTCAAGCAACAACTTCTATGTATTGACAAAAAAATCAAGTCCCAGAAGCAAATTCTTGATTAACACATCAATGATCCACCATCACAGTCAATAGCGTAACACATCAACATTGCAATTTTCCAACAATAATCCGATGGTCCCAACAATGGTCCACCACAGTTAACACCAGAAATCAAAGAGCCTTACGGGATTTTCCAATACTTCCTAATCTTCGACGAAATTCTCTTTAGGGGTTTCAATCCAAAATATCCTAATCTGCAATTCCTTTGTAATCGAAGAGATGAATGGACAATAGAACAAAATTTGTAGTTACACCTACAAATTTTGACATTGAAATACTCAATTCGAAGATTGCAGGAAGGATCGATTCCTTTTCGTCTTCGCCGTGGAGTCGCTTCTGTCTGTTTCTCTCTGTCGCAGCAGGTGCCCTAAAATTTTTGTCTGCTTCGGGTTTTATCTTTGTTCATTCGCGGTGGTCGATCGACTCGGTTCACCAGTCGATCGGCCCACATCTCTTTCTACTGCCGCACTTATTTTTCGCTGTTAGTGCGCTATTAGTGATATTATTGTTATTATTTTCATAATTGAAGTTTTGTTGAATTAAAATTTCTTAATTTCATATCTATATTTAAAATTCTACTTTATTACATTATGATAATGATTTTTATTCCTGACGTTGCTACCCTTCCCCAAATACCCCTTAGAGGAAGATTACTCATTGAACATCCTTTCCCTTGTTACACATATTTGGGCCAAAACTAACAATGTGTCTCTTATTTCTACGCTTGTAACATTGACCGAACACAGCTTCTTCTGGACCAACCATCCTTTCCTTCTTCCATGGTTTCCACTCTATTAATGGTCCATTCACGCCACCGAGAGCTTCCTTCTCCGTGCATATCTTGAATTTGAGCGCAATTAATTATATCCTTTGTGCCTTCAACTGACTCTTCTATTCCAACAAGTTTATTTAACGACCTTATATTTTGAAATTGTCATTCAATGATAGCAAATAGTTGATGAATAATCTTATTCCTTTCCTGGATATGCTTCCTCAAATCTTTTTCCACAGAAATTTCTGACAAGGAATGAAAATTGTGAACTACATTAGCAATAACAATTCTAATTGTGTATATATATATATATATATATATATATTTATTTATTTATTTATTTATTTATTTATAAATTCCTCCCATTATATCAACTCATTATATGTTTAATATTAGTGGTTTTTAATTGTTAACTATTTATCGTACATTAGGAAGCAATTAGGTTTATTAGGCAAATATATTTTATTATTTTATAGTTAACGTTAGAGGTGGAAATCGGTTCGGTTCGAACCGGATAACCAAACCGAACCGAATACTATTTATCGGGTTGGTTCGGTTCCATTGAAAGAAAAAATTTAAAATAGACCCGAACCGAACCGAGATGTTCGGTTCGATTCGGTTTTTTTAAAAAAAACAAGACAAAACCAAACCGAACCGAAACTTAAATAAAAAATATAAAACCTCAAAAACCCATAAACTTATTAATTACTCACCCTAATTTATGGTAAAAAGTTTTTGACATAAATTATTATTTTTTCAAAAATTTATTCTACTCTCCTCTACCCTATTATTCTTAGTCTTATTCTCTTGAAAACTTTAATTACCTCAACCCCACCCAACGTTTCTATCCTACACTCAAATTTATTTTCTTCTTGTATGTGTTTACAGATCGAGGACATGTAGATAGAGTGAATTTGAGTTTTTCTTTTGTGTGTTTCTTATATTTTCTGCGACGATAAACTGTATCCAATATATAATTATATTGTCGATGGAAATTCTTGCTATGTATTTAGGATTATAGGATTGAAAACTTTTGCAATTGGTGGTAAAGAAAATGTTTGTATGGTGAGGTTGAGTGTTACATAAATTATTGAACTTTGAAATTTGTTCATAGATTGACCAGTTGGAGATCTATAAATACATATATTCTTTGTTTTTGTCTCTCAATTAAGAAATTGTTGTTTGTTTAATTATTGATTCACAGTTTAGAATCTGTTTTGAATATTAGAATTGTTAATCTTTGTAGAAACTCTAAATTTACTCATATCATGAAACTATGAGTTTGATGTGTTATTTAGTTGTTATGTAATATTGCACTGTTGGATTTTTTTGCGTCAAATCAGAGTTTAAAAGATATAATTAGGATAATTAAAAAAATTAAATAACATGAAATATATTAGGAAAGTTATGAACTAAATTAAATCGACAAAAACTAAAAGAACCGAACCGCCGAACCGATCTCAGAATCGAGTACAAAGCTGAAAAATTAAATAAAAACATACAAATTGATGCCATAAAAAACCGAACCGATTAGAATCGAAAACCGAACCGATTAGAACCGAAAACCCAACCGATTAGAACCGAACCGAAGAGAATCGAACCGAGAAAAACCGAACTCTCTCGGTTCACTTTCGGTTTTCTAAAATGAAAAACCAAACCGAATCGGTTCAATCTTAATTTGGAACCGAACCGAACCGTCCCACCCCTAGTTAACGTTTCTAATTAAACCTTAAGCTAACTATTCTAAGAAAGAATTAGTTAATTATCTATCACATAATATTTTATAAAAACGCTAAAACTAAGCAATTAACAATTCAATTCTACTATAACTGAACAAATTCATACTTAGCACAATTAAGTAAGATAATAAAACACTTATAGTTGAAGAAGTATGTCGCGACCGATCTCATGTTACCAGTAGTCTACAGAACCACATTAGACTGGATTATGCTCTGATACCATAATTGTAACATCCCATTTCCGTTTATAGATATTTCGTAAAGTTGTGAACATTTTAAAATCTCATTTAAAACATATTTTATTGAAATTTATCAGAGTACGTTACGTGAAATAAAACATTAAATCGTCTTATAGAAATAACATAATAAAACACTTAAAATCCATGACAATATCTTATGCATTTAAAAACAACTTTATTTAATAGTCATAACCCCCAAGGTCGTCTCGCCCATGGTAACATAAGTTAGCATCATGTCATGCTCTTTCAACAGTTATTTCAACCAGCTCACCATTCATACCTACATCATAAGAAGAATAATGAGTCTATTGCCCAGTAAGGAATATAAAATGTAATACAACCTTATGACAATTCTACATATTTTAGTTTTATATACTTGTAAGTTGGGTGAGAGCAACCTTTCACGACCCAGAGACGGGCCAGACAGATTCGCCAGGTTAGGCGACCCGATCCTTGTAAAGAACCCGATCACCCAGCCCAAGGGGTGTGTTTTAACGGAAGACTTATAAATAGTTTGTTCGGCCCAAAAGATATGGGCCTAAGTTCGAGTAATGATCATGAGAAAATAACGATGTATAAATTAAAATAAAATCCAAGTACTGTCCAACAAATCCAATCCAACAGTATAAGATTTACAAACCAAATAGAAATGTCAATGTCCTCACCAAATAACGATAAATCACTCAAAGAGAAATAATAAAACACTTCAGCTTCTAATCCTCAGCTAATCTTGCCTTTACCTGAAGTTTTAGGGGAGGAGTCGTTTGGGATGAGTGACTAACTCAATAAAGTATGGCTATACTAGATGCACCTCATGCAAAACTAGTTTTTCTTTTATTTTCGAAAACATGGTTTTGTTTCTCTTTTTATCAATACATGAATTTTAAATCATTTCAAAACTCTTTATCATTTTATCAAACTGGCCCATGGCTCCGATGTGGCTGCATAAAAATCTCACTATATACATATACAGCTATATCGTAAAGATATGCCAACATCGTTTTCCGTACGAAAACATCATCAGTGAAAGAGAGTAGTGACTCAAAGACTCACCTACCACTCAGCAAAGAAGAGATGGTCACCCGTTGATGACAGCACCTTATGAGGCAGGAATAATGACGGCGATCCTTAGATTCTGCATGTCACTCGAGTTGCTGGTGCACCTAGCAGCACGACACAACTCGTATAATCGTATAATCAAATAAAACGAATATGGTTGCTCACTATATATATATAGACTTGTTTAACAACTAAGATACCTAGATACTTCAAATAGACAAGGGTTGCCGATGAGAAAACTCGACCGGAATGCCACTCGTCAAATGAAACAGTACTGAGGTTAAACAAGTCTCAGCGACTGACACTCGTCTGATCCGTGGGACAAACCCTGGCCAGGTTTAGGGGCTTGCGACCCAAGGAGACGTCATCACTCTCCCATACGAATTTACGACTTCCAAAAGTTTCAACCTGAGGACACGTCACCAATGCCCCACCTATATTTTCGCACATCAAACAATCAACCTTCATGCAGTAGAAGGTTCCAAAGGGGACAATCTCGTGATGCTTTAGCGCTAAAGTGCCAAGTCATCAAGAGGATCCATCCTTCAGTATATACACAATAATTTCAAACCATGTACGGAATTAAACATGAGAAAAACATACTAATAAAAACTGACGTGTTGTGAAACAATCCCCGTCATTTTCAAGTGTGGTAATCCACAAAATAATTATTTTGAAAATGCGATGCGATGCAACGCAATGCAAGAGGTATAGAAATCTCTACCTTTTCAACGTTTTTTCTTGTTGAGCGGACCAACTATCTTCTCGAGAATGGTAGCACACTCACCGAAATCGTCCAAGCCTAACAAAGATATGAATGCGGGAATTTATAAATTAATTTTAGAAAATAAGCGGAGAGTCCTATACCGAGAATAGAAACTCAATCGAAGTGTAAGTGACCTATCTAATAATCCCAATAAAATTTTCAATTTTATCTAACAACATTTTTTAAACTCAGAATCTAAATCATGAACACCTACACAACTTCAGAAATCCAAAGTCTCATTCGTCAAAACATACATCCCCATCACAGCTATCAACTTAAATTCCAAGATCCAAAACAACAATTAATTTCCCAACACTTATTACCAAACAGAGAAAATAAAACGATACTTTCTACCAAACGTGAGTCTCAAAATCCTTATCATAGCAACAATAGCAACGTAACAGGATTCATTCAATTGGGCTAACTAAACAAAAAGTCCTCGACTCGACAATTAGTGACTCCAATATATTAGCAATACAACACCCTCATTTCAATGTTATTATAAGCTGGAGCTCACCATTATGAAGAAAAATCCCATAAGACATCAGTTTTCTCAATAATGTCCATCCAACATATTATTATAAGCCCACAGCTAACATTAAAAAATCTAGCACCCAAGATAGAAGCCTAATAGAACAGTGGAAATACAGAATTTATTCAATCCAACAACAAAATAGAACCAATCAGTTTTCCAAGAACATCATGATCTAAATCCAACGTGCACCATTGTAAACGATAGAAATGTTCAAAGAGTTATCACCCAATACAGGAAACTTCAACACAACTGAATCTATACAGAAGCATTTTATCGGTACATCTATGTTAACAGCAGTAAAATGTAGAAGTCATTCAGCCCAATCAACAGAACATAACAGAATTCACACCCATTACTGAAGCAAAACTCAACAAAAATCGCTCACCCAACAGAACAGAACCGAGGTTCTGTTTTTGCTCACCGGAATCGGAAAACGGCGAAGCTCTCTGGCTCTGTCCTCGCCGTCCAGAAGCATCACCGGTCTGAAAGGTGTCCGTCTGCGGTTTCGTTTGTCGTTGGCTCAGAATGCCGCGAACGTCAGTCGCGGTTGTCTCCCGATTTCTCCTTCTCTCGCGGTCACTCTCCCCCTCTCCTTGAACTTTCTAGCTCCAATGTTTCTTGGCGGGATTTTCCCCCCCTTTTCCTCCATCTTCATTTTTCATTTTTCATCCTTCAACTTTCCTTTATTTCTTTTAATCCCAACTTATTCATTTCTTCAACTTTTTCAACATTATGACCGATTTTTAACGCGAAAAATTTACACGTGGAATTTTTTATTTAAAAATTCACGGGTTTTACACAACCTCTTCAGTTTCCGAACTTACCACTTGGATTTGTTTTTACATGAGAACAACTTCTTCAGTCTCCAAACCCAATAAAAATAGATCCATCTACATTTATATTCATTACCGTTTACCATTTTACTGTTAGGTGAGAACAACATCTTCAGTCTCCAAACTCACCACTCGTTGAGTATGAGCATCTTCAATTTCCGAACTTACTCAAACGAGTTGTTTCTACGTGTGAGCAACCTCTTAAGTTTCCGAATCCACGTAGAAACACCGTTATTATCTTCATTAGTTACCCATGAAATGCATGACACATATCCTATAACATGTTTACATGAATGTCATACAAAGCAGTTCATATATCATAACAGACAACTATCAAACAATTACTATGCGTTATAATCTAAATATTAAACATGCTTTTTATTACAATATCATACATCCATGAAATAATTAGCGCACGTGCATGAAATATCATTCTAAGCAAATTATCTATTTAACGGGCATTCACTTAGTGTAAATAACCTACTTTAAAGTCTGGTTTATTATTAAGTGAATATTACAATTTTGACTCTAAACTATCTAAAAAACTAGGCATGAAAAATACTTCATTTCCTTCTCTCTATTAATTTCTATAAACTCTCTCCTATCAATCAATTACTAACCTAATAATTTGTAGAGCATAAAATAACAGACAATTTCATATAATATTAAACTACAGAGGATACTAACAACAACTCTATGACGACCCAGTTTTTTTCATAAGCTTTTAAAAAGATTTAAAATTTAAAACTTTTGTAAAACAATTAAAATCTTTCATAATCAGAGTGCTAAAATCGAGTGTCAAAATTCATTCATTACATTCGTTATGAAAATCGTTTATCAAAACATAGCGAAAGCGAAAACATTCAAATAAAAATATGTTAAGTAAATCATTAAGTTTTACAAATTACTTTACTCGTCTTTAGCCTAACCAGCCACAAGTTCTGTCCGTGTAAATCTTTCATCGACTGCTTTGTATTTTGTTCATCGTTCTTCTCGTCATACACATATACCTACACTACAAGTAAACTGTAAGCCCAAAAGGCTTAGTAAGGAAAGTGAATATGCAATATGATCATGTCTCTCTTTAGTTCACTTGAAATGGGTCCACCCTAAACCAATCTTTTATTATGTTTCATTCATTCGTTCATTACTCATATATGGAGTTGGAAGTTGAAGAAACACGTACTAGATGAAATAGTTTGATCGGCTTCTAGCCCTATATGGACTAGATCTGAACTACCCATCCGTCCTACAACTTCCCATCATTCATCATCATTCATTGCATTCGTTCATTTCTTTTTCTCACTTATGCATGTGAGTACCACCCCGAGGGGTACACCCTACTTGTTTCTATTAACATGATGCATGAGACATAATAATATGATAAAATAAAAGGCAATGGAAATGGATAGCGAATATATGTAAATGAAAGGAATTAAAACAGCAAACTATACATACAACACGTATAATGAATAGTTACATTTATGATCAATTAAAGAAGACAATAATAACGAATATTCAACATAGCGAATAACCTACTTGATTACACATCCACGAGAACAATAATAAAAATTGAAGTTAATGACAACAAATTTTAGCACCTACTGAACATGCTGCTAATTAAACGAAAACATGTACTTAACAACAAATTAAAACATACTTGATAATTAACTACTTAAACAAGCATGCTTGATAATTAAAAGACAACAAGATGATCAACGAGTCTAATAATTGGATTCGATTGGAAACATGCCAATAAATTGAAAACAACTAATAACCAAACGTGCTTATAACACCCTACAACAGATCAATTTAGCATGCTAGTCAAGTGTACTGTTACGGATAGGTATTACAAAATAAAACATGCCGAGTTCAAGTACAATTAATAACTTGTTAATTAATTTATATTTTATCCTTGACATGTTCATCAGATTTATACAAACAGAAGACGTGAACAAACATGCTTTATTCTTCAGAATATAGAACAATGATTTATAAGGGAATATACAGCAAGCCATTTAACTACTCATGCTTGAAGGTTCATTCAGTAATTTAGCTACACAACATGCTTAATAAATCATTTATAAGATCTACAAAACGAATGATAGTTGGAAATATGATTAACAATTTGTAATTATAGGAAATGTGTTGGACAATTTACTACTAATCAAACCAAGGATGTGTATACCTCCTAACCAGAACCAAGAGTCAATAATGTTTATATGCTGGATTTCAAATACGCTAACCTAATCTATCTACACATGCTTATTTGAATAAAACAGAACATAGATATAATTAATAAATTGAAACGAGTTAATAACTGAATTAGTCTAAACATGCTCAGATTTAAGAGATCTACAGTAAGCAAATCAACAATTACAAGTACAAAGAAGTAATCACAAAAAGTAAAACATTTCACAGAACCGAATCATGGCTTATGCAGTTCATAACGCATTCATACTTATCACATCATCCTACAAATCTTCTATTCATCATTCATTCCACCCTTAGGCATACCATTGAAACATTCATAATAAGGATATGTACATAAAATGAAACAACATAGCAGCAAGATATAAACAAAAGAAATTTCGCAAGGAATTGACAGGAATACATCTAGCACAACACACACACACTACTTGCGGTGTAGGGCCTCCATATGGCCACGACACACCCAATTCCTTACCGCAATTCTTTATCGTGTATTGCACTAAATCGTTATCCTTCTTCTCTTTCTGATACCTTCACAATTAAAACATTATAACTTATGAATGACATATTCTAACTTGCACAAATTCTAAGTACTTCTCCGACGCCTAAATAGAATATAACCTATCCAAATATCCAAATTGTAATACTAATACAGCAGAGCAAGGCACGAACTAATTAATTATCATGTCATGGAAAACATGTGACCAATCCAATGCAATAACACTTAACATGTACAACGTACAGAGCATAAATTCAACTTAATCCTCACAAATCCTTATGCATATTCAATAACTACTTTAGCATCTAATTATAATATCCAACTTCATAATATATTTCCTCATTCAATGACAGTAGGCAGCCAATACAACGATCCAATCGTACAAAATATATGCTTTGAAATTCAATAACAAGCAGTGTAATACCCCGACTTTTTAAGTGGGTTGACCATCGGGGTATTACCAAGAACGTACTCGTTAGATTATATATTATGAAAATTAAGGTAATCAAAATAAAATAAATATTAATTTAATGAATTAAAATATATAAAATTGGGATTAAAAATGTAAAGGGATTAAATTAATAGAATTAAGGGGGATTAATAAATTAATTAATTGGGATAAAGAAATTAAAGAGGGGAGATTGGAGGGCATGAATGGGTTCACGCTAGGCTTGGTTTGAAGAATGGCCTTCGGCCATTCTTTCGAAAGAGAGGAGAGACGCGAGAATGAGAGGGAGAGACCGACAAAGAAGGGAGAGACAAAGAGGGGTGAGGCGATCGGGAGACGAAACGCGATAGGGGAGACGATGACGGCAGTGAGCTGTTGTGACAACGGTGAGCTACTGTGATGATGTCGTGCGAACGGGAGGCGCTGGACGTCTAGGGCTCTGGTTTGGGGCATTCGCGTGTCGTGTTTCCGGCGACGAATGGAGGTACGATTTGGTCGAATTTCTCCTCCTTTGTTTCCTCTGTTGATTAGTCATTGTCTGGAGTAATGATTCGAAGGATGAATCACCGATTTTTCCATCAGCAGGGGCTTCCTCGCGATGGCTAGTGGGCTTCGACCGGGTATGATTGGCAAACAAAATCTGTCTGCCCGGTTCGGTTGGGACTTGTTGTCTGCTAGTGCAAACAACTCCAGCTGGAAACACACTCTGCATTCAATACAGAGTCGGGGAGCACTCTTAATTGCTGGATGGATTTGCAGAGATGTTGTCTGGTGGAATTATTGAGTTGTGTTCTGTCGATGAGTTGTGTTCTGTCGATAAATGGGAGAAGCCGAGTGCAGAAGGGTAAAGTGGAGCTCTCTGGTGAGGTAGGAAGATAGAAGGGAAGGGGGTGGTTGGCAGAAGGAGGTGCTCTCGGGAGAAGAATACAGAGACCAAGAGGGATGAGGACTCTGTGATAGACGGAGCGTGGAGATGAGTTGGATTGTGGGCTTCCTTCAAGTAACTAAGTCCTCCTCTAATAGTTGTTAGCCTGTTGCATGTAAGGGTAGGTAATATGCATGTAAGAGATACCTGTTAGATGAGGTTTCTCTCTCTGCTAATTGTGATAGTCTCTGGTTGAGTCTATAATTATGAGTACGTTGGTATGAATGAAGTGTTAATATAGCCCATGTTAGCATGAAATGGAAGTTCCTTGCTATAAGGTTAATGAGTGAATGTCTCTGTTTATTGGTTAATGATTTCATCTGTTAAGGGTTAATGGTGATATACATGGATTGTCTTTTGTCTGGTTAAGATTTGGAATAAGTTATTAAATCGGATTAAATTGGATTGAATTGTTGTAACCTCCATGTGATTAGTATGAAGTGAATGTGCTCTCTCTCCATGGAATAAGCTGTTAAATTAGGATGAGCATGTTTGTTGGAATTTTGTTTAAGTGTTAAAGTATAGAATTCGATAAGAAGTTGTCAATGATAAATGTGTTAATTGTGAAGGTATTGGAAAGAGCACAAAGGACAGCAATTAAGTGCTAGCGCACAATAAAGAATTGAGGTAAGGGAAATGGGGTGTTTTGGCCATTGAGGCCCTACACCACAAGTATGAGTGTGTGAGTTTAGTGTTAATGCTCTTATAATGTTTACTGTCAGTTGTTAGTATGTTCACTACTAGTTGTTAGTATGTTGTTGCCTTAAAATGCTTACTACAAGTTGTTAAGTATGTTGCTTGCTTTAGAATGTTTACTGGTAGTGTTGAGTAGTTATTGAATGATGATAGTCTCCTGAGGTATCTCTGTTGCAATTTCTGAATGATCTCTTTGGTTGTTAGCTTGTGATTTGTATCCTGTAATTTCTGTGACGTTTCCCTATGTTGATGTGCTTCCATTGTCTGTTAAGTGGTGCAAATGCCTTGTTTAATAATAATAGGATAAATGAAAAAAGGGTAATGAATGGTTAGCACGAATGCTTAGTTCAAACATGTTTAGAGAATTTATTCATTAGTAGCTAACTCTTGAGTATTTTCAGTAATCAAATAATCAATTTAGCATAACTAACTACTTCACAATAATTAAATACGAGCATGTGACTAGAATAATTGTAGTCTAGCATGTTCAGCTACTAATTAACATAGTTAATTGTAATCAATTGAGCATGTCAACCAAGTTAGTTAATTAGCTAAGTATGTAAATTAACCAGCATGCTAATATAGTTAAGTCCATCATGTTAATTAATATTGTATGAGTAGTTTAGTTGGCTTAACTAAATTAGTTAACCTGAGTGTGATAATTTGATTAGAGTAATTAATTAGAAAATTGAGCATATTAATCAAATTGCTTAATTAATTAATAGTTGTTAATCAACTGCTTGATCATGTTAATCTATTATCATTTCTTGAACATGTTAATGGACTAACGAAATTCTTGAGCATGTAAATTGATAATCCATTTAGTTAATTTTTAAATACTCAATAAGCGTGTTAAATAGTCGTTTAAACCTTGAGCATGTTTAATTAGCTTAATAACTATGTTCAATTAGTATGTTTAATTAAGGAACTTGAACAAAAGCATGTCTAAATCACTTAAAATGATAAATGTAGCTTTAGTTTAACGAGCATGTTTAGTTAATTGTAATTCATCGCATGTTTCTTGATCGTCTCTTTACTGTTTGTTTACTTTCAATTACTGTATCTATTATATTTACAATTTCAATTATAGTCGCTTTCAATTACTTTCGTTTATGCGCACTTTAATTTCATAATCGAGGTTTTACTTTACTAGAGAGTAGAATGATAGAGAAGATGAAAAAGAGAATGAATGAAACGTGAATGATGTTAAGGGTTTTATTGACTAAGTGAATGAATGTTTTGTTATTGTCTTCTTGTATTACTTACGATTCCATGTCCTTAGCATGTTATTTTTCGTTAAACCAGAGCATGATTAGTTAAATAAAATAAAAGTATAAAAGCAATGTAGGAGCATGTTAATAACTTATTAGAATAATTGCTTAGAAAATATAAACGTAGGAAGCATGTAAATGGACTAGGAAGTTAACTAGGCTAAAGAACTAAAGCCCTAGAATAATTATCTTATCTTCCTGAGCATGTTAGTTTATTGTTCATTCGCTGTTTTAAATTAATGTTGTACTTGTTTTCTATTGTGCGCAATTCTTCTATTATACGCTTTACTTTATTGATATGCGCTTTCCATTTCAGTTTGCTTTCAATTACTTTCTTTTATATGCGTATTTCAATTTATATGAATATTATGTTAGAACGCATCATGCATCATGATAGGTTGAGAATGTATGTTCATGCATCATGTTAATAGAAACTAATAGGGAGTGCCACGGGGTGATACGCACACACACATAAGTGAGGATAAATGATGAAAATGAGTAAAATGGTAAGATAATAAAAGCCTTTGTGGTCCGGTAGCTTAGCCTGGCACAGAAACAAAGAAAAGAAAAAGGGAGTTGGGGGGCGGATGGGTAGCGATTCTAGTCTGCAACTAGGCGAAGCCTCCTACCTTGATGGGAACAGGGACTTAGTTGCAAGTAAAAGGTTAGAACCGATTCACTATTCCATCCCCTAAGACCCTTCCAATCTCCAGCTCGATGTACGAGTAATGAATGAACGAACGAAAGTAAAGTAAATAACGAACGAAAGACGTAATGAAAGGATTAGTTTGGGTGGCCCCCATTCCGAAAGGACTAAAGAGAGGCATTTCACGTTGAATTAAACATTTTTCCTTACTAAGCCCTTTGGACTTACAGTTGCTTGTGGTGTAGATGTAGGTACTATACGTGAAAAGAAATGCACAGACTTAGGAGTAAATGCGAAAGATGACGAACAAATAATAAAGAAAGGATGAAGGATTTGTACGTGCCAGACTCGTGGCTGGCCAGGCTAGAAGAGTAAAAATAAGGGAAAGGTTGTAATTAAATAAAGTTTTATTAAATGCAGTATTTCAATTGTTTAGTTCTTTTTATTAAGTTTTTTACAGTAAATTATTTATGCTTCCGCAACATTTTAAAATAAACAATCTATTTTACGCTTCTGCATTTGTATTAATTGGCTTTCAATACGAGTTTACCAATGGTTAGTAGCGATCCGGTTTAGCGTCGCGCTCTAATTTGTTTTAAAAAGAAAAAAAAAATTCAAATTTTCACGCATTTCAAGAAATTACAACAATCTGGGTCGTTACAAGCAGAGCATAACTTCCACCACAATTCACAGTATAAAACCCAACTGGTTATTTCCTTTTCACAATTTCAACCAACAATAGGGCATATCCATTACGAATTATTTATCAACTTCATGCCAATCACATAGAGTGTAAGCAAACAACACATAGCATAACCAATCCAACGACAAATTCATGTTCTTCAACTAAGACAACAATTTATGATCATCATCATAATTCAATTATCCAACTGATTCAAACCTGAAAACACAAAAAGGCTACCATACTAGACGTGCACCCGAGGAGGTAGGGGAACTGGCCAACATTAGCTCCAAGTCATCGCCAAACTTATCGCAGCAGCCACCCGATGTGCAGCCGACGATCGAAATCGACAGGGTGTCGACTGACTGACTCCAAATCTGGCAACTCGAGCCTCACGCTGGACCAAAATTGCGAAGCCTGACTCTCCAATCGTCACTAGCCGCCACTCGCCGCTCGCTTGACCGGAATGAACCCGAGCCGAGTTCGCAGACCGCGTTGCCGACCACAGCCCGTAGGCGTCCCGTGCCATTCATTGCTGCAGCAGCACACCCTCGCAAGAACGAACCCGAGATGCCCGAACGTTCGTCCCTCCGCTCAGTCGCCGCTCCTTCTCTCGTCTCTCTCTCCCTTCTCTTTCTCTCATTTCTTCAGCACAAACTTCCTTTAACCTAATTTTTTTCTTCCCCTCTTACAGTTAATTTCTAAACCGGACCAAACAAACACAGCTCGAACCGGACCAGCCAACCAACAAATTGAACAGGTTCTTTTTCTCTTTCCCATTTAATTAATTTCTTCCTTCATTTATAAATCTCACTTTACTTTAATTAATATTAAATATATATTTACGTGTTAAAAATTTGTATTGAATATTAACCGACCTAAATTCTAACTCCCGACTTATCTCAAATATTGTTTAAAGATTATTAGAGGTCCAATTTAAATTTCTTAATTCTATTTCCTAAATTGATTTCTATCAATTAAACTTTTAATGAATTCTCTTAAATTATAACCTAACGGTTGCGTCATTGGTAATACTCTGATAATTATCCAACTTAAAAAGTCGGGGTGTTACAAAGTCACTTCTTCCTCCTCACTATCCATCAGTATTATTTTCTTCATAATAATAACAACCTCGTCAAAGCAATACAAGCAGACTATTATTGAAGCGTAAATATTGTAATAAATCTATCAATGAAAAACATGCAGAAACCATTCCTTAGAAAACTCTATTACAGAAGCAAACCATCCATGAGAACTGAGAAGCCAGTAATGAAGCGTCTTCATCATCATTCATCAGAGAGCATATTGAAACCCATTCATCAGAGAGCATAGATCGATTAATACAACAAACTTTACAAAGAAAATCCTACTCCTGCGATGTAGGTCCTTACAGACAAACCACATGCAATTATTCCTTATCTCAAATAGCATTTCCCACCTCTGAAAGGGTTCGCTGAAGTTCTGGTTCATCATCAGCATATCCCAGAAAATCATTTCATCCATGTCAGATAGGATTTTTCCTTCTAAGAGTGGTGGCAGAATAGGGAGCTTAACGAGAGTATCTCCTAAGCTTCTCTCCAGTTTCCCAAAACTTCGTTCTGTACCTCCTCCAAATCTTACAAAACTATCTTTCACTCATGATGGTCCTCTGGAAACAACTTTCTTCCCTCCCACTGTTCTTCATTATCCATATTTATAAGCCACTGTACTTGACTCCTAAGCACCCAGACGAAGGCTGATAGTTACAAAACGTATCATAAATCTTCCATGACCGTCCATGTATCGAGATGATAAATCAACATGTCGGTTATGCATTCCATATGACAAATTTTAATGGCGGTCAATCGATTTCTCTTCATTGCCAATCGACCAGTCATCAGCCAAGTGTCTGCCAATTTCTTCCAGGATTTTTTTCGATCGATCGATACTTCGTCGATCGACCACAACAATCGACCGCCGATTCCAAATGAATGAAATACACATTTTTCTCTAGATTATTATATTTATCAATATACATATTGTAATCATAATTCAAGGTCTTAATTGAAATCGTAAATTCCCTTCATACCTCTTCATCTTTTTCCAAACCATTATACACTAAATCCATGTAATATATTTGTCGTCCAAATCAAGTTATACAATATATTCCACTATCCTTCCATCACATTTGTCCAAGACAAAATTCCAATAACTAATAAGAATCTTATTATTATTCTTAAGCTTTCTGTCTTTATAGTATCCATACAATATACTAATATGTCCAATTACGTTTAAACATATTTCCTCATTGGCCAACATTTGAAATTTTCAACTATCTGTAAATTTATTCCTTAATACTCTATATATATATATATATATTTATTGTAGGCCTTGTAAGTTTGACCTTATACGTTTTGTACTCCATGTGCATCTTCTTTTACTAATCCAATTTCTTTCTTTATTATGAACATAACGGAGTATCATAGTTCACTTATTCCAAAGACGTTTCTCTTGACCAATATCTTCAAGTCGTCCAATTCAGCTCCTATTATCCCAAAATCATCACATAAGCCTTGTGCAGCTCAAGGAAAAATTCGAGATATTACAGAATGATTTAGTCCACATATCAATTCTCAGGCTCCAATTAAAGGCAGTGAACAATTTATCAGTGTGTGATTATAATCATTCAAAAATCACAACAATTAACCAAGGTAGTAATCAACACCAAACAACAAAATCCCATGATCCAGGGCCTCCACTAGCCAATTGACATCTAATTTCTTACCTTCTGCCGAAATGCTACTCCACAACAAGCTCCACTTCATAGCAACAACAGCCTAGAAGCCCGACAAAAGAAACGACGCACACTAGGAAAACCAAGCAGCAACTTTCTTCTTCACTCTCACTCACACAACTCACTCACTAAAAGGAAACAAAAGAATGCCTCACCTTTGCCTTTCACACGCTCTCTGAACCAAAACACAATGCCCTCATTCCCTCTCTTTCTTTTTCTCTTCTACTCTCTGGAAACGGAAACCCAAAATGACCAGTGTGCCAACCCCCATCATCTGCTATTTCTATATTGGCAGAGAAGACTTCCCAGGGATGCAAGGTTGATGGGATATCACCCGGTTTGAAGGAGGTGATCCAATACACACACCCCCCCCCACCACGTGGAAAGTTCCTTATCGTCTCTGAAGATTCACGTGAAAATTGTCAGGAGAACATAAAATGGACGCGGGAAGAAAACTTGATTTTTCGCAAAAAGTGTGGCTCCTGTTGACATGCACAGTCGATCAGTCCCGAGGATTTTGCCTCTAGCTTTCAATGTCCAAAACGCAGCGTTTCCTTAACTCATCCACATTCTCTTTCTTAAATAATTTAAATATTTTCATTTTTAATTACCAACATAACCTTCACATTAATTTTATACCTTAATTAATCTAATAATATTTCTTTATTAATTTTCATTGTATTATGCGGAGTGTACCATACACATTTCGGAACGTATTTTTCTTTTCTCAAAATGTCCATTTGTAAAATCCTGTATATTTATTATACATAGAGGGATTTATCAGGGTATTACAAGAGGACTTCCAAAAGAGTGGAGTCTATCTTCACAAGGGCCACGACTCTCCCAAAAAGGTGGAGAAAAGTAGTGTGCCCCACTGTCCAGCCTACTTATATCCGAAAAGCGAAAGAAAAATAAAAGAAAAGAAAAGAGAAAGAAAGAAAAGAAAAGAAAGAAAGAAAAATAAATGTCACATCATGTCATGTTCATGGTCACATGCACTACTTGCTAAGTCTTAGATTTATAGATGAACCTTACATTGTAGGTACAAATATTATGGGGGAAATGACAAATGCAAATGCACATTGAGTGAGCTTGTTCATGATGAAGACTTGGTGGTTGTTGGGTAATCTCCATGTTTTCTCTTATTGTTTTATAAGTTGTGTATTTTTGATGGATTTGTAAAGGACTGTTAATAAGTTGAATTTTGGTAAGAAATGTATTTCAAATGATAAAGTTTTCCGCTACATTTGATTTTTGAATTGCATGGTTTAATAGCTGATTCGGAATACATTTTCCTTTCAAATGATTTTAAGTGGAAAGTTTTTATGTTCATGTTTTTAAAAAGAAAAAATATGTATATCACAAGAATTCAATACAAAATGAGTTTTCCAAAAAAAAGGGGTGTTACACTTCCGCTACACATTTTAAAGAAAAATGTATTTTAAACTATACGTTTTAAGTTAAGAAATAATAGGGTGTTACATTGTCACCTATAACTGTCTGAAACGTATTCATTTCTTCCGCATATATCTCATTTTCGCGGACACTAACGCTTCCACGATACCAATTATTCTACATTGTTTGCCCATCCCTGTCTGCCATGTATACATTTCATTCGCAAAAACCTCACATCTGTGGACACATGGTTCCGCAGACCCATTCTAATACGCAAACACTTTTCCACTGACACTTTACACATTATTCTTTCTACTTCATTCCACACCCAGTTTTCCTAATTCCTTAATTGACTTAATAAATCTCTTATTTTTATTAAAATATGATCATCCCCAAGCTTTCATAATTTTGTAACTTACCTAATAAAATAAATCATATATTTTATTACAACATTATTCTTTACTACACAATATATAAATATAATGTTCCAATTGTGACACCAATTATTCCATTTAAATTTCAAAATGTCACATCACATACGAAATTATTCTTGTAAATTTTCTGGGTGTTATAGAAGCGTTGGTGTCTACAGATATGAGGTGGAATCCGCAGAATAAGGTTTGTCTGTGAAAATATGTGATGTGGCGGATTATTATTGGTGGACAACATGTATGGGTATTTGATTGATAATGTGTCTGCGAAAGTGTGGGTGTTCGAGAATAATTGGTTTTAGAAAGGACATGTGGATGCGGATGAGTGGGTGTCCGCAGAAAATTATGTGTGAAGCGAATATTCGTGGTGGACGCGAAGCTATCCGCAGTGGAAGCATAGGTTTCCGTAAGCGTGCAGATGTCCGAGGTTTAAGTTCTTTTCAAGAGGCGGATGTCCGGACTTTTATTTTATCATGTGAAACGCTCGTGCAGACATTTAGCAAATGAGTGTGACACGGATATCCACAACAGATACTAAGATTTTTGTAATGGACGTGTTGGCGACTGGGAAGTTGAAAGGTTGTCAACTTTTAATGGTCATAATTTTATAGAATGACTAAACACTTTCTTTGCTGACTTGGGAGAGATACTCAGATAGAAGTTTGACACTTCAGCTTAACAGATTACTCATGATATTTCCACCTTATACTTAATGGAATTATATCTAATTGATATGATGACTAAAGGTACAAATATGATAGAAGGAACCAATTTCTCTGTACACTTAGAAAAAGTTTGAAAAAGGAAAAACTGAGTAAAACTGTGACAATATGCTAAGGGTTCCAAGTAAATAATCACAAGGTGCTAAGGTGATTAAGTGATACTATTAGTTGCTAAGACGTTGTGTTATTCATGATATTAATCATGTGACTCGAGGATATGTGTGATGTTTGGCTAGTAGTATGTTGTTAGATGAAATGTTAGAAATGTAATATGTTGCATTCTTTCTCATGTATCATGTCTTCGATAAATGAATGAAAATAGATTTTCATGTCTACTTCTTCATTAAGAAAGAATAAATAACAAATGTAAGATACGTAAAAGGCTTTGGCAATACCGCCACCTATGGAGTTTTGGTGGCTTCGGTCACCAATGGAGCTTTGGTGGGCATTTTCCCCAATGAATTAGAGGCTTTGGTGGTATATCTCAATGTTAAGAACATGAAGCTTTGGTGGATGTGGTCTCCAATGTTGAACCGCAACATGAAACGAAAATAAAAGAAAAGAAATAAAGAAATAATATACTACACATTTTATGAAGATGTTTATCATGTACATAACATTCATGTATTATTTACTAAGTGCTAGACTCATAGGTGAATCTTGTAATGTGTAGGAAAGATAAAGAGTTTGACAATGAGACCCGTGTTTAATGACATGGATGATGATGCAGTTGATGACACATATTCGTGAGCAGCGTTGAGGTTGTTATCGTTATTTTGATTGGTGGGTTATGGCTCACGTTAGAATGTTTTGTATAAAAGATTTTAGTGTAAGCATGTTTGTATAATATTTTGTGATAGAATTTAGTGATGAATGTTTTATACTCACCAAAGAATTTTATGAAGAAATGTTTTAAAATGCTTGAATAATAACGAGTTTTAAGAAAAAGTTTTTCACTGTGTAAAAATGTTTTAAAAAATGCAAGTTAAAAAGTAATTTAAATGTGTACATGTATTTCGCACACAAATAGACGAGAAATTTCAGAATGTGATAGATTTGGTTTCAATCTGAGCAAAATAAAGCAAAATCTAATTTTAACAGTATGGTCTAATTTATTCACAATACAAAGTTTGATATTTATTTTGTTCAAAAAAAAGTTCAAAGTTTAAGCTGAATTAACTTCAAAATTCGAGATTTATTTTATTTCTAACAAAGATTTAGGGTTTAGTTAGGCACTTTATTTAAAAAATTAAAAATATAAGATAAGAAATGTCAAAGCTAATAGAATTGATATTTTTATAATTACATCATCCTACAACTTAATTTCATATTATTAAATGTTATTTTTTTTTGAGAAATTACGTTTTCTACTTAATTAAAATTACTTGTAATTTGGTTTTGAAAAAATTATTTGAAGGCATTAATTGTCTCATATTTTTAAGTAGGAGAGATACATATTAACATTGTAATTTATCTTTTTATTTTTAATTACCAAACACCATTTTAGGATCAAATAATTACTTTTAAAAAAGCAAATCCAAATGGATTTTCAGTAACATAATGTTTTTGAATGCTCAAAAATTACAAATCTCATTAATTGTCTATCGAGGCATTGGTTGGATTAACTGACGAATGGCTGCTTCCCCTTTAGTGACTAGTGAGTTTTGGTTAATTAAATATGGAAGTATTTTCCTACACAGTTTTCTTCAAAAAACTATTATGCCTTTTGCTACTCCACCTCTCCCATTAATTAAACATGGCTTCCTCGGCAGCCCAACAGTCTTACTTTCATCAAAACACTGGGTCCTCTGACCCAAAGCCCGACCCGTTTCTCCTCGCAGGCTCGCACATCGCCACGAGGAGTGACGTGAAGTTTTAGGTAATTTCATCGTCAGTGAATGGCCTCATCGTCCCCACCAACTTCGTTGGCGTCTTCGTTTTCCTTCGATTCCTGCTTAAATTCCACCTGCGGGCTTTTCTCTGTTTTGGATTTGAACCATTCTCAAACTCTGGTATCCGCTCTCTCTCCTTGTATTTTAGTTTGCATTTTTTTTGGCTTCGAAATTTCATGCTTTTATTTTTGGATTCAAATTTATTTGGGCATATATAACATCGTTGAAAATATTTCATCCTTTTATCTTAGAGCTGCTCACTTGGTTAAGGTCTTTCATTTATTTAATTTTCGATTAAATGACTGGATTTAATTTGCTGTATCTACTGAAAAATTATTGCTGGGCAAATGATCTTTTGAATCTAAAAGTTCTATAAAATTCTTGCCATCTTGATCCTAATGAAGTTTTCCTGCAATCTCTTGCTCTTTTCTAGAAATATGTTTCCCATATTTTGGTAAGAATGCCTTTCTGATCCAATTCCTATTGAATAGTAGTATTATGCTAATGGCTTTTGAATGCTTACCCTCTTGCTGATAATGGTACTCTCTAGAAATTTGTGCTTTTGCATAATGTATATTTGATTTGTTTTAGTTTGTTTGATTTAGTTAGTTTCTAAAATTCATTCTCTGCGCAGAGACTCTCTGATTATATGATTAACTATTTGGAATTAATTTTTCTTCTAATTCAGAAAATGGGAGATATGAACACCGATTTGATGGTGGACGTTCCGGACACACCTGATATATTAGTCGCTCGGCAAAATAGCAAGGGGAAATGTGTTTGGAAAGAAACCCACTCATCATTACCATGTCATTTGGATAATTCTGATCCGTTGGATGGAAAAAGAATAAATGGATTCAGGGGAATAGGTCGATTTGTTAATGAAAATGATCACAAGGGACGCCTTGTTAAGAGTAGGAAAAATCATATCTTTAATGATGTTCAGGATCGTGGCAAGTCCATTGATCTTTCTTCCTCAGAAAATTCTCATGCTTCAACCAATCATCATTATAGAAGAGCAGCCATCGATAAGCCATCTAATTTGGAGAAAGGAAAATTTATTGGAGCTCAGAACATGGATAATGTAATAAGTAAAGCCATGCCATCTATGGGCAAGGAGAGCAATAGTTATTTAGACGTAAAAAAACAGAATGATTACAGCCATAAGTCTGAGATTGTTTCGGACAATGGAGTGTCAAGGGTTTTTCAGTTGGAAAATGTTGCAAAAGATTCAGCATCACATGGTGAAAGTTCATCGATACTTCATATCCTGGATTCTCCCAAGAAATCTAGGCATGTTTTCCATGGGAAGGAAAAGGTTGATGACAATACTTATCAAGATCTTGGTTTGTCAGTGCCTCATAGAAAAGTAATTAAGAATTCTGCTGATGGCTGCTATAAGTTTGAGAAACAAGTGCCTGAACCTCATTGTAATGTAACATCAACAAGAACTAGTGGCAGAAAGAGGTTGGTACGAAATGGTTGTATCTCTCCTCATAATATTGCTATGAAGGCTAAACAATTAGCCAAACAGGAAAGTAGCAATTCTAAAATTGTTTTTCATAGTCTGCCAAGGAATACGCTATCACCACCTTCATCTTGTGTTTTCAACATGAGTGATATAGTTTCTGAAGGCATTCACATGAACAAAAATAAAGGAAAAGGAGTAATAGTTCATCCTTCTACAATTCAAGCTTATGACACTCGAAATACTGGATTTGACCTTATCGGTAAAAGTATTCATGGATCTACCAGGTAATTTTTCGTGATGCTATTGTTGATGCTTGTCAGATGCAGTATGAAATTGTGTGCTTGATTATGAATAAGGATTTCGATAGTTGGGGTATGACAAGAGTAGAGTTAAACTTGCCTCTTTAGACCACTTTGCGCTCATATGTCATCAAAAAAATTTCACAGGGCGATTATAGGTAATGTCTTTTTGGAATTTTTTTTTTGTATTTTAGTAAGTATAAAATACAAAATAGAGTGTAAACTTACGTGGTATTTGGGTCTATGACGAACTAGCTCTCTTAAATTGCTTTTTGAATGAAAGAACCCTGAACTTTTGATTCAGAACAATTTAAATGTTAACAAAAATCAAACATAATAGAGAAACATCCTTTGTGTCAATAAACAAAGCTATTAAAGAGAAAAAAATGGATTGGAATTTGGAAAATGGAATAAATGAAACTTAGGAGTCACAGGATTCAGCCTCATTGGTCATCAAGGAGAGCTAGGGTAGACAGAGAAGACAAGAATAGTAGGGGGGCTAGCCGTGGACATAGAGAGAGAAAGTGTGTGTTTGTGGGTGAGTGACATGTGGAAGGAAGGTTGATTGTTTAGACTTACATGTGTAGCATGAAGGTGAACAAAAATTTTAAGTCAAGGATTTAAATAGCTTATGATGAAAAGTAGATTCTTTAATTAAATGGGTCAGTTGTCCATGCCCCCATGTTCAAAAGGTTTTCCTATTTTGTATTTTATTCTTCTAAAAAAACATTAAATATGATATTTAATAAAATTAATTAGAATAATATATCATTGTTTTTATAATATTATTTAAGTGCAAGACTTGTTAATCCTTGTTAAACATATTTTTTTAGATTGATATTATTGTTCATAGAAGATTGAAGGTCAAAAGTTTAAAAAATTATGATTATTTGTATAGATTTTGATTGTTGATCGTTTTAAGATCATGTAAATTATTTTTGCAGTTAGAGATAAAAAGGTAAATGGGTAATTGGGTATGGATACGCCAACGCTCTATCTAAACTCTCTTGGTTGTTTTAATTGTAAACCCACTTCTCTCTAAGACCTTTTACTAACTTATATATACCTACCTACCTATTAGGATGGCTGACCATGGATGCTCAATCTGTTGGGTGAAATTGGCATTCCTAATTACCAAAATCTTTTATCATCTAATGAAAGTGATGATATTCATGAAGACAACGACTTTTTTTTATTTGTCGTTTTGATTAGCCTTTTAAAAACAAGATTGTTTATAGATGAGTTCCATTTTAATTATGTTTCATTTTAGTTGATACTTTATTTGTCGTACAAAGTATTTTTGACAGCCCATCCTGTGAAAGGCAGAATGACCCATGTGAGGGTCCGACCCATATTAGTGGGGGGTGCATAATCCCACATTGTTTGGGAGAGTGAAAAATATATGGGTTAACCCCAAGAACAAAACCTTGCAGGATTCAGTCCAAAGCGGACAATATTGTACTAAGAGGACTGGGGAGACGTTACAAATGGTATCAAAGCCAAAAATTTCAATCGGAAGTGTGGCCGACAAAGACGTCGGGTCCTCAAGGGGGGAAGATTGTGACATCCTGCCATTTGAATGCTAGGATGACCCATGTGAGGGTCCGAACCATATTAGTGGAGGTGCACAATTCCACATCGCTTGAAAAAGTGGAAAATGCATAGTTTATAAGTAAGGTGCTCCGCCCTACGTAGTACAATGCATTTTGGGCAAACTCCAAGAACAAACCTTGCAGACTTTATCTCAAAGCAGACAATATTGTAATAGGAGGATTGAAAGACATTATAAATAAAGTTGTAGTTTCAAGTAAGAAAAACTATAATAGCCAACAAGAATGAACAGTAAGTAATCAGAAATATATATGGCATTGCAGGGTGAACTCTCACCAAAATAACAACTTTCCAAAAAACAGCATATTTTCCTTGTAAAACAAAGCTTTCACATTTCTCTCTTTTAAAAATGATAGAACTAAGTGTGGCCATCTCCCTGAATTTATGAATAGCTAATAGAACTAGCTAATCATGTTCTTTATATTTCTCTGAGCTGTTGGAAGCGTATAGTATTTGCATGAATCTTTGAATACACATTTTTAATATCATTAAACTTGCAAAGCACGTTTGTTTTTTATTGATTTGGATTTAATAGACTGTATACTTTCTTTCCAAAGATCTTGTCCATTTTTTTTAATTGGTTATCTTGAGGATCTCTTTTTGAGATTCATATATTTGTTTTCCCCTTTTGTTATCATATTTTGAGATTTGATTTCCTTTCTTAGCAATGCTGCTGGGGATACTGGAAATGGATATGCCAAGCTAGAGGCAGCTCAACGATCTGAAGAGGTTGGTGGATGGAGAAGTACATGCAGTCGCTCAATGAGAATAGATCATCCCATCTCTGATGCATCGGGTGTTTCTTCACAGATGAAATCTAATAATTTTAGAAGATGTGATAGTGAATATGGATTGGAGGGACATGATATTGCTGGTAATAAAGGCCAAATTATGCAGAATCATTATGGTGGAAATACAGATGCAAATCATAGAGACTTCAGGTTTATCTCCAATGTAGACCAGACAGCTGAACCAAATCGGACGGAAAGTGAGTTGAGCAAAAAGCAAAAGAAACAAGGATTTGCTTCAATAAATAATAGCAAATGCTGGGTTTCAGATGTCATATGTCTTGATTCACCTGGGGAATCATCAAATTCAAGGTCATCCAGAATCCAAGGTCATCAATCTCGCACATGCAGTACTTTGAAGGATCCAATTGTTGGGGTTGATAAATCTCCTGGAATGGCACAACTTGTTTCTGGAAAATCCAGTTATCAAAATAATGATGAATCTCATGATGCTAGGACGAGGCAACTTGAAGCTGATGAGAAGCTGGCTCGTGAACTTCAAGAACAACTATATCATGATTTGCCTTTTATAGAGTTTAGTGAGGTCAATTTTTGTCACTATTTACTTTTATAATGATTCAACTTTCAAACCTAGAGTTCTCTTTAATTATTTTGTGTGGTTGTATCTATCAGTTTGATGAGAATATAGCATTGGCACTTCAACAAGAAGAGGAAACTTTTCTTGCTTCTTCTGGTGGAATCGGTAGCGCATCTCAGACAGTAAGTGGCTTTTTTCTAGCCTGAGTATGATATTATCTGTCATTAATATCATAGAGATATTACCAGTCTTCAAATAAAAGAGAAAATTGTTCTACAGCTATCAGACAATTGCATCATGTATTATTGCCTTAGATTATTTGCTATTTGCTATAATTGAATCAGACTCTTCTGTGATTGTAAATGCTAAGATCGTCATGTGCTTTGCAGAGGACACAATCAATGGCACATTCACGAAGACAACCTCGATCAAGTGCTTTTCAAATTGCTTCCGCTAGGACAGGAACACAGCGTAGGGCTTCACACTATAATAGAGTTGATTTGAGGAGTCGGTTTTCCAGCTCATCATCTAGGGTGTCATCCAGAAACAGGGGTCTTCGCTTTCCTTTGGATATGGACTTAGACATGGTAAACCATACTATTTTTATGTTTCTTTTAACTGATTTCATTGCTATACAGTAATTTTTTCCTGTGTGTTTTCTTTCACCTATTTCTGCATGCAGGATGATATATTGTGCTTGGAATGTGAATTAAGATATGCAATAATATCTTAAATTGTGATGCATACTTTTTTTTTTCTTGCATAGCATGCTTTTGTAGTGGTCCTTTTCTACATCATGGGTTTGTTGTTGGAAAGAGACGAAGTAATCCTAGGATGAGGAAATGTATTAGTGCAATGGTGGTTGTAAGAAGTCATTTTTTGAGTCTGATCAATTTTTTTTTTGAAAGAAATTGAATCCTGGTTGCGCTGCAATTCTGTCATTTTTTTAGTGGCTATAATGTTGAAAATCTTTCACTGCAATAACAAGTAAAAATGGAGAAAATTCTACCTATCTTGTAAGAAAGAAATATTACGTCTTTTTATGGAAAAGTAAGCTCCAAACCATTGCTTGCTTTGCTGGTCAACTTTGATTGACTATTTTATCCTTACTTTTCTTTAACTGGTAAGATTTGAATGAAAGAGCAACTTTTGATCTCTACTTATTTGCCTATTTACTGGGTCTATGGATGGTTCTTTAGTCGTAGAGTGGTCTAGCAAAATGAAGCGTGAAATCAAAACGCCTAATGAGTAATCGTGTTGAATTTATGCCTTAAATCAATAGCATTTGCTGTCTATTTTAAATGAACGTAGGCGCTTGTGTTTTACAGAGAATTGATATGTTAGAAGCATTGGAGGCTGCAGTCGGTGATGATATGAATGATACTAGAGTTTCCAATCATATTTTTCAACTTCATCACGATTTTAACGAGTAAGATTTCAGCTTACAGCTACTTGGTCTTGGTGCTAGTTCATTTCCTATCTTTTGACTTCACTTGTTTAGAACAATGTTAAATTTGTTGGCGTCTTATTATTTCACATCCATATATGTTGATTCAACTTTAATTTACAAAAACTCAGATCCTACCCATTTTCTTTGTAGTGCTGATTATGAAATGTTGCTTACCCTTGATGACAACAATCACCGTCATGCTGGCGCAACAGTCAACCAGATTAATTCTTTGCCACAGTCCACAGTACAGGTTAGTTCTTTGCAATTATTTTCTTTCCTTGTGGACCATTAGACCTGCGGGTGTTGGTGCTATTTATGGCAATGTCTTGCGTTTTTGTTTCATAGACCGAAAACTTTGAAGAAGCCTGTGCAGTGTGTCTTGAGACCCCAACGACTGGAGATACCATACGCCATCTTCCCTGTTTTCACAAGTTTCACAAAGATGTAAAGGACATATTCCTATTTTTTTAATTTATTTTTGTTTAAAAGGGTATTCCAATAAATGTGTAAATCACATCCTTTTCAGTGTATCGATCCATGGCTACGCAGGAAAACATCATGCCCAGTTTGCAAGTTTTCCATCACTTAATCTGAGTCAAGATTTCAATGTTTATGGCACAAAGCATCCAGCTTCATGAGGGAGCGGAGGTGATCATTGGGTTCATCCATTTGTTTGATTATGTTGGGGAATTTGTATCCAGATGAAGCTATCTATTTTCCCAATAAATTTATTGGGAGTTTGACTGGAACCAGAGGTTGATTTTTGATGCTGGAAGAATTATGAATTTCTTAAACCTTATTTTGGTATTTTGGAAATCGAAGATCCCAACTGGTTGCGGGCTTTGCACAAGTTCCTTTAACGAGTCAATTTGTATATATCTGAAGAGGGAATAATACACTGGGTAATTCTCCAACTATTCTCAAGCTCAGGTACCAATTCCCTCAAAACTTCTTCACAAGATGACTGACAAATGCAGAAGATGCCATTAAATCAAATCAACATTCGCATGAAATTTCTGTTCTAATTCTCAGGGTGTCTCACTCGCCAATTCAAGTAGCCTCTTCTTGCAATGAATGGCTGGCTCTTCTTCCCATTAGGAGTTGCTATTGCAATTTGCAAGAGTTATAAAAACTTATTTGACAAATTTAAACTCTATTAAAGTCTTTCCATTAAACAAAAAATTTCCATTTTTTCAAAAGCTATTTTAATTTTTACAAGTTGGAATATTGTAGCTTTTGAAATTTATTTATTTTTAATGACATGGAAGTAGTAGTTACAAAATATCCATATTTCCATTTTAATAATGACATTTAATCTCTCATTTATTTTTACGTTCTTTATTTATCTCTAATTTTTTATGGATTTTTATGTAATTTAATAATTTGTTAATTATAAAAATTGACAAATTATTTTTAAGAAATTAATTTACTAAATAGATGTTTTTTATTTTTAACACTAATTATTTTAAAAATACAGATAATACTGATTATTGAAAAACCCTCACAAAGAAAAGAGAATAAAAGGGATCTCCACATATGCAACTACTCTTGGTGGTGACCGCCTCGGTTCCTTCTTGAAAAGAATAATAGTAGTTTGGGATGAGCATATTACTCAATAAGAAACCTATCACTACACCTAATGCATAAAAAAATTGACTTTATCATTTATTAGTTAAAAACATGAACAGGAGAAATGTGCATGTTGTATGGATTTATACTCGAAAACATTGCCATTATGAAAATAGGTTCCATGAATCATCGGTGGCACACGTGATGCGCAAACGAAAGCTTCAGAAACAGGTGTGAATGATCTCAAATGAAGTTGAGTGTTCAGTGTTCGGAGGCTTCTCGAGAGTGGGCTTTTGTGGTAAGGAATGGAAGTCAAGACTCGAAATTTGTGTCTAGAGTGGGTGTTTGGATCCTGGGTGTACGCGCTCGTAACTCGACAAAAATAACTAGGATTTGGGAGTGGGTGTTTGAAAACACGAAATCGGTGTCTGTAAAACTATATTTCTGGGATATTTGGAAAACTTTGGGACAAATAAGCGGGGATCTGACAAAAGAACCTTGGGACAATCTTGGAACACTTGAATATGGGATTTGTAGATGCAACACCTTCAAAAACCCCACGTGCCAACTTAAAGAAAAAGACGAGAAATCGCCGTATGGAAACAAGTTGGTCAAAAAATTGCTGAAATACAACCATCTACTCCAAAGGCTATCTTTGATGGAAGAAAGCACCTCAACTTTATAACTTATGAGTTTTTACAATCTTATTGAAGAGTACACTCCAAATAATTGAAGTGAGAAGACTGCAAAGGGAGCTAACTAGTCCAACTCTCACAAAAGGACTACAAATCGGAACACAACACGATCGGTTGATGAAAACCAAAGGTATTAGTGGCTTTTGTTCAAAAGAACAAAGGGAAGGCCGAAGCAACTCTAAAAATTGATTATTTTGAACTGTGTATAAGCCCTAAGAAGAGCTTAAATAGCTCCATCGAAATTAGGGTTAGCAGTTGTTAAAACAAATTACCAAAAATGCCCTCACAAACTTGACACTTACTAGGCTACAACATACTATAGCTGAGCGACACCATCAATTGACTATTAAAACTACTTTAACTTAACACAAATTAAATAAACATAAATCATAAATAAATTAGTCTTGCATGCAATAATGATCCAATAGATTAATCTTCAAGGTCTTTCTTCAAGTGAAATTGGTTTCAATACTGAGTAAGGAAGATTGGGTTCCCACAAGAGTAAATGTTTAGGCATGCCTTCATCCTTAGTGCTAGGTGGTTCCATGTTATCTTGTAACTTATTCCCTACAAAATAAAGAGTAATATAAAGATTGGTTAGTATTCTTGTTTGTGATCTTGTAATAGGCCTATGTGGCACATCCTCCTCCTAGGGTTAAAGAGGATTTAATCTCAAATCCACAGGTTCTTGTTCATCTCCTTCTTCACCATGATAACGGGAAAGATCTAGGACATTAAATGTGGCAGAGACTCCAAAGTTTTCAGGTAGCTCCAACTTGTAAGTATTGTCATTGACCTTCTCAATAATCTTGAAAGGGCCATCGGCTGTGGGCAAAAGCTTAGACTTTCTTTGCTTAGGGAATGTCTCCTTCCTCAAATGCAACCAAAAAAGATCTCCTTCTTTGAAAATCATTTGCTTCCTACCTTTATTTGCTGGCTTGGCATACATTTTGTTTTTCCTTTGAATTTTCTTTCTCACAAGCTCATGCATGGCCTTGACTTGCTCAGACTTTCTTTCTCCATCATCATTAATCATTTCCTCTCATGGCAAAGGCATAAGATTCATAGGAGTGAGGGGATTAAACCCATAGACCACCTTGAAGTCTTTTAAGTCGTGCTATGAACACTACAGTTATAAGCAAACTCCACATAAGGGAGTTGTAAGTCCTAATCGGTCAACACTTGTCAACAATGGTTCTCAAAAGAGTGCCCATTGTTCTATTCACCACTTCAGTTTGACCATCGATTTATAAGTGGAAGGAAGTGCTAAACATCAACTTGGTTCCCAAATTCGTCCAATCTTCCAAAAAGTGCTCAAGAATTTTTTGTCTCTATCCAACATAATAGATCGAGGTACCCTAGGCATTCTCACCACCTCTTTGCAAAATAACTCTGTAATTTGGCAAAAGTCATCCTTCTTTATGGAAGCAATAAAGTGTGCCATTTTGGAAAATCTATCCACCACCACCATGATAGCTTCTTTCTTCCTTGTTGTATGAGGTAGTCCCAAGAAAAAATTCAAGCTTAACTCCACCCTAGGATGACTTGGAACCGACAATGGCAGGTACAAGCCGTGGGGATGAAGTCATCTCATAGCTCTCTTGCATATAATATACTTCTTTACAACTTTGTGAACATCCTTCAACATGTGAGGCCAAAAAATAGCTCATTGAAAGCTTCATAAGTTTTCTTTTCCCCAAAATGCCTTGCGAGCCCACCTCCATGAGGTTCTCTAATTAGTGACTCACGAAGCTACAATTCAAAATGCATATTTTTCCACCTTAAATAAATAACCATCCATAATATGAAATCCACAGTCAGCCTTAGAACCATAATTCTCATACGAAAAGCCAAAATCTTGATCACCAACATAAGCATTCTTGATCCAATCAAAACCAAATATACTTATATTCAATTTGGTCAAGAGTGCATACCTCCTCGAGAGAGCATCAACCACCACATTTGATTCTTCCTTTTTGTACTTTATCGTATAAGGGTATATCATTCAAGAAATTCCACCCATTTTTCATTGTTCCTATTGAGCTTTTCTTGGTTTTTGACATGTTTGAGAGCTTGATGATCAATATGGATAATGAACTGCTTTGGTAGTAAATAATATTGCCAAACTTTCAACGCTCTCACCACGGCAAAGAACTCCTTGTCATAGGTAGAGTAATTCGAAGAAGCTTCCTTCAACTTCTCACTAAAATAAGAAATAGGTTTCCCTTTTTGCATTAGGACATCACCAATTCTAAGCCTTGAAGCGTCACACTCAACTTCAAAAACCTTGTTGAAATTGGGTAGAGCCAAAATAGGAGCATTGCATAATTTCTCCATGATAGTTTCAAAACTAACTTGAAAAGTCTTACTCCATTGAATTCCTTTTCCCTTCTTAGTGCAATTGGTGATTGGTGCCATGATAGTGATAAAGTTTCTAACAAACCTTCAGTAAAAGAAAGCTAGCCTGATGCACCAGCGGAAGGGGTAAGAAATATAACTTGTAGAGTGTTAATAGTTTGATGAAGGTCTGTTGAAGAAGTGAACAACTGCGCACTGAAGAGTTGAAGAAGCGGTTGATCAAGGGAAGAAGGCTTTCTGTAATACCCCGACTTCTCAAGGAAGCTTTTTCTCTACCTATAAGATAAAAGAAGTAGATGCTGTGAGAAGCTCAAAGTGCTCCTAGTTTTACAGAGAATGGAGGGAGAGAAGGTATGAGAGAAGAGAGAGTGTGAGGTAGAAGGAGAAAGGAGAAGGGGTTTTGAAGTTCGGTTGTGAGGAATCTTCGAGTAAGGTAAGAAGTACGTGCGTGTCATGGTTAGTGGAGGCCTACACCACAAACGTAGTACTTGTCTTGCTTGTAGATTAGAATACTAAACTATTGGAATGAATGTTGCTCTCTGTGTAGTTAATCCTCTATGGTTGTTATTGATTTAAGCTTTCATCTTGCTACATTAACAATAAGTATAGGTCTCCTATTTGAAGTTTTGACTCAAAATGTTACTCTATGAATGGTTCAGTGTTAGCCTCTGCATAGTGTAGCTCTCTATTACTTAATACATAATTTGAGAGTTGAAGTGATATTGCTCTCTGGATTGGATTGAGAAGGTGGATTGTTCTCCCATCAAGTGTGCTTTCCCTTGCAAAATAATATCTCATTAGTTGATTAATTGATCGTCTTGGCTCGAGCCCGAGTGATCGGGCTTTGAGGTGCATCATTCTCCTTGGGAGATTGAGGATTTGACCTCAAATCCGAGGCTTGACCACCTTTTCTTTTTCTTCTTTCAAAAGTCTTCCCACTTGAATCAAATGGGAAAAATTTGTTGACACCATGATATTTTTCTTTCATATGAGACTTCCCATACCGTCTTGCCAAAGGTGGGAGAACAACGGTGGATTCACACAAGACAACATCCGGGTCGAGTAGTGGTAGCAACATCGAGACAAAATAATCTTCAATCTTAAAATTTCTTTCCTCAACCACAACATTAAAACCTTCTTTCCAAAACTCAAAGGCAGCACCAACATCAAAGGAATCTTCAATCCAACAAATTCTAAATAGCTAAGTAATCAAATTGTTTAGCGGTGCATACCTCGAGCACATAGTGTTTGCTAGTTTGCTTGTTTCTCTACTATTGTAGACTAACTTATGAAGATTCAGTTGTGGTAATGCCTCTAAGCCCAAGTCCTCATCCAAATATCTCCTTTCATTTGTGAACAAGGAAAATACTTTGTCCATGCTCCAACAATGGTCATAACCATTTGCTCTCCTTGATTTTTCTCTTTTCGGTATACACTAGTTAGAGGTTTTTCTATTGTCAAGAAAAAAATTTCTCCTTGACCATGAGTTAACTCTTTAAAATCATTTTATCCTTCAAAGGTTCCTACAAGGAACTCATCTCCATGCTCCACTATGCATGTTTCTTCCATTTGACACAAAACATTTTGGTTATGCAAAGTGGAGGGCTTTCTATCCTCCATGAGGTGTGTTTCCTCTAATGCCGTGAGTGACTCCCTTTGAGGAGGAGCTTCTTCCTCAACCACCTTTAACTTCGGTAGCACCTCATCAAGAGAATATCTTTCAAGACAAAATGAAACAAACAAAGAATCATTAGAAATACATGGAGAAAGAAACTCTTGATAACCGACATTAACTTCTTCTCGGGTTTGTAGAGTTAGATTACTTTGGAGCACCACATGCAAATGTTCATCTTGAGCATAAAACATCTCCTCATGCTTCAACTTTCCTTTTTTAGTTGCTGCCAATAATTCTTCTTTACTCTCTTTATAGTCAACTTGGAAGATTACTTCTTTTGGACAATATTTCTCATTCCTGGGAGACTCCATCATGAATAATGGACCTTCATAGGCATATATAAACTCTTCTTTCAATTCTTTGTCTTCATTAGTTGCTGCCATGGTGTCTTCTACATAACCTTTATCATTTGAGTCCTCCAATAATATCATAGCCTTTTGGTTTGGACATTGTGAAACAAGGTGTCCAAACCCTAGACACTTGGTGCACTTGATCTCTCTAGACTTGGGCCGAGAGCTTTCCTCCACAAATTTCTTCTCCTTCACCCCTTTGCTGGTCATAACATGTAAAACAAAAGATTCATCTTTTGCTTCAACTTGTGGCTTGGAAATATTGGAGAATTTATGGCTTGGTCAAGAACAACAAGTCTTGGAAGATTGTTTTAGTTGCCTTTCAATCTTCATGGCTAGTTGAATCACACTATCCATCAATTCATAGGGTTGGATCTCCACCTCATCCCCAAATAATACCTTCCGAGAGCTAGAGAGAAAATCCTCTAGACTTCAGTTCATGAGTGATTAGGGTTTTGCCCCAATCCTTGGTATGTATAAACCGACAATTTATAAATCCTACAGAATACACATTCAAGTGTCATCATTTCCTTATCTATACTCTGAAGATCAAATCGAAGCTCAAAAAATCTGCAAACAATTACGTTTTAAATTTGCTCCGTATAGTTGTTGCAGACAAGCGAGCTTCCATTGTGGATGTCCTCTCGCCTTTCTCCTCAAATAAAAATCTACCATGTTCACTGTTAGGGTTCAGTGTGATTCGGATTCTAATTGGGTCAGGCTGGTTTGGCCCACATTGGAGGTTTCCTAATTCCTACAAGATTAGGGTTTCCAATTCTAGTATAATTAGGGTTTCCTTTATTTCTATAAATATATGCTTGAGCCTCAAAACTTGTTGTACCGATTTCTATTAATGATTTCTCTCCTCTGCCCGTGGTTTTTTCCCGTCTTGGGTTTTCTACGTAAATTCGGTGTCCACTGTTTTCTCTCTCTTTTCCAAATCTCGTTCGTTATTTCAACAATTGGTATTAGAGCCTAGGTGAAATTCTCTATATTAATTTTCAACAATTGATATCTGAGCAAAGTTGAAGGTTTCTGAAAATCGAGTTTTTCGATTGATCGGAGGTGGAATGATTTAGTTTTTGGAAAAAGAAATTGAAAAAGAAAAAAATAAAATTGGAGAAACCCGCTGCATGAAGCTCCTGCTGCCCGCGTGAAGCAAACTGCCCGTGAAGCCCTTCCCTACCCGAACGGTCTTCTTCTCTAGCGAAGGCCTGCGTTGCGATTTGCATCTCCATCAAAGAAGTCAACGAAGAACAGAGGCAAAGAAACCAAGTCGCGTTGCACCACTGCCATGACAAAGCCTGCCGTTCGGTCCAGGGAAGAACCGCGGTGAAGTGCCGATCTGCAGCACGCCCGCGTCGTCGATCAACGGCCACCGAAGCAACGAGAAGCGGCTGTGTCCGCTGTCGTCGATAGATCCAGAATAGAGGAGAGACGCCGTCCAACTCTCCCGCGCTGACATCAGTCCATCGCCGGTATTTCTCGCGGCGTCTCAGAGTTCCGATCGGGCCAGTCGATTGAAAATCAGGGGAAAATTTTGCTTGGTTGAATTTTCTGGATTTAGGATTTTCAGAAATTGGGTAAATTATTTCAGAATAATTTTGGCTATATTTGGAATATTTGGGGCTACAATTTTGGTGCAGATATTTTGTTGAATGTTTTGGAGAAAATTCTAAATTTTTCGAGATGACTTCGATGAAGTATGAAATTCCGATGTTGGATCGGAATACGAGGTTTCTGATATGACAGATAAAGATACGGGATGTACTTGCTCAGATGGAATCGGACAATACGTTATTGGGGTTCGATAATATGCCAGCGTCTTGGATCGATGAGAAAAAATTTATGAGGGATAGAAAAGCGTTATATGTAATCTGTCTTCATTTATCAATTTCAATTTTGGAAAATGTGTTGAAGGCGAAATCTGCTGCTGAAATATGGAAAAAATTGGAAGAATTGTGCATGCATAAAACCCTGACGAGTAAGCTGCATTTGAAGCAACAGTTATATTTTCATCATATGGGAGAAGAAACTTTGATTGAAGAACACTTGGCTGCATTTAAAGAAATTGTTTCAGATTTGGAAACAATGGAATGCAAATATGATGAGGAAGATTTGGGTTTGATTTTGCTATGTTCATTGCCTGCATCGTACAATATTTTCTGGGATACTATTCTATACAGTTAGGACACGTTGACTCTGAAAGAGGTCTACGATGCTTTGCTTTCAAAAGAAAGGATGAAGGACCTTGTAGTTGGATCTGGAACTCAAGGAGAGAGATTGATTACTCGGGGTAGAACATTAGAGAGGTCCGATAAAAGGAACAGTAACATAAAGGGTTTGAAAAGCAAATCAAAGTCTAGGAACAGAAACAAAGTTTGTTTTTTCTGTCAGAAAAAGGGGCATATTTTACAAATTGCAGAATAAAAGAAAAGAGGAAGCTGATCAGAAGGGAAAGCAACTAGTGAATTCTGGTGAAGCAGTTGTCGCTGAAGAAAAAGATTATGAATCAGGAGGAGATCTTCTAGTAGTGTCTGACGGAAACTCAAAGCCATCCGATGAGTGGATTCTGGATTCGGCCTGTACATTTCATATGTGTCTCAACAAAGATAGGTTTTTGACATATGAGCCTGTGTTAAAAGGTACAGTATTGATGGAAAACGAATCATCGTGCAAGATAGCAGGGATTGGTTCGATCAGAATCAAGATGTATGCTGGAGTTGTCAGAACACTTAGTGACGTGCAACATGTTCCTGATTTAAAGAGAAATTTGATCTCATTGAGTACTCTTGATCTGAAAGGGTACAGGTACATCGGTGAAGGTGGAGTTTTGAAGATCAGCCGTAGTTCTCTTACTATGATGAAAGGGCAAAGAAAATCTAGAAATTTATATGTTCTGCAGGGATCTACAGTTGTTGGGGATGCTACAGTTAGTACTCCATTGTCAGATGAAGATCTTACCAGATTATGGCATATGCGTCTGGGGCATATGAGTGAAAACAGGATGAATGAGCTTAGCAGAAGAGGACTTTTAAATGGTCAGACCACAAGTAAATTACAGTTTTGTGAGCATTGTATTTTTGGGAAACAGAAGAGAGTTACATTCACTACAGCCACTCACAGTACGAAAGAAATACTAGGTTATATCCACTAAGATCTTTGGGGTCCATCACTGGCGCCTTCCAAGGGAGGGGCACATTATATGCTGACCATGATTGATGATTTTTCCAGAAAGCTTTGGGTGTTCTTTCTAAAGAAGAAAAGTGATGTATTCGTTACGTTTAAGGAGTGGAAGACTTTAATTGAAAAGCAGACAGGAAAGCAGGTAAAACATTTGCGCACCGATAATGGGTTGGAGTTTTGTTCAGGAGAGTTCAACTCTTTCTGTAGGTCAGAGGATATTATGAGACATCTGACAGTCCCGGGTACTCCATAGCAAAATGGAGTGGCAGAGCGAATGAATAGAACTTTAATGGAAAAGGTTTGGTGTATGATTTCAGATTCTGGTTTACCTAAGTTGTTTTGGGCTGAAGCTGCTGCTACTGCTTGTTATATTGTGAATTGTTCTCCGTCAAATGCTCTTGATAAGAAAGTTGCTGAAGAAGTTTGGTTTGGTAATCCTGTTGATTATTCAGGTTTGAGAGTATTTGGTTGTCCCACGTATGCTCACGTTGATAATGGCAAGTTAGAGCCCAGATCATTAAAATGTATATTCTTTGGATACCAATCTGGTGTCAAGGGATATAAGTTATGGTGTCCTGAATCCAAGAAAGTCATATTGAGCAGAAATGTGGTATTTGATGAAGCTGCTATACTTGGGAATACATCTTCTAAAGGCTTGATAGATAGGACTAATCATCTATCTGGTAGCGAGGTTGAGGTTGAAGTTGAATCAGGGTCGATATCAGAGTCTTCAAGTCAGACCAGCTCAGATAATCAGGGTGGTACCGTTTCCTCACAAACACCAGTATCAGCTTCGCCAGAATATTCCATCGCTAAGGATAGACCAAGAAGAGATATTAGACCTCCAAAGAAATATGGTGAAGCAGATTTAGTTGCTTATGCTTTGAGTGTAGCTGAGAGCATTGATTCCAGTGAAAAACCATCTTCTTATTCAGAGGCAGTGAGTTCAGAAAATTCAGGGAAATGGATGATCGCCATGCAGGAGGAGATGAAGTCTCTTCAGAAGAACGACACATCGGACTTAGTTAAATTGCCAAAAGAAAATAAAGTGGTTCGTTGCAAATGGGTGTTCAAGAAAAAAGAAGTACACCAGGTGTTGAAGAAGACAGGTACAAAGCATGTTTGGTTGCTAAGGGGTATAGTCAGATTCCAGGTGTAGACTTCACTGATGTGTTTTCTCCAGTGGTTAAGCACAGTTCGATTCGAGCTTTGCTGAGTGTTGTGGCTATGCACAACTTTGAGCTTGAGTAGTTGGATGTGAAAAATTCCTTTTTACACGGAGAGCTTGAGGAAGACATCTTTATGCAGCAACCTGAAGGTTTTATAGTCTCCGGAAAAGAAGATTATGTTTGTTCTTTGAAGAAGTCCCTTTATGGTCTAAAGCAGTCACATGAGTTCAAACATTGTTTGAGCTTATTTGGTATTAGCTGCTGATTCGCCCTAAGGGGCATTTGTGGAAGAGGAGGTTTTCTAGAGTTATATTTATAGGGTGAAATTTGTGTCAAGGTGGAGATTGTTAGGGTTCAGTGTGACCCTGATTCTAATTGGGTCAGGCTGGTTTGGCCCACATTGGAGGTTTCCTAATTCCTGCAGGATTAGGGTTTCCAATTTCAGTATGATTAGGGTTTCCTTTATTCCTATAAATATATGCTTGAGCCGCAAAGCTCGTTTCGATTTCTATTAGTGATTTCTCTCCTCTGCTCGTGGTTTTTTCCCATCTTGGGTTTTCCACGTAAATTCGGTATCCACTGTTTTCTTTTACTCTTTTCCAAATCTCGTTCGTTATTTCAACATTCACTTTTTACACTTACTTTTGTAGACAGCAACGTTTCCACGATCAACAACGCATCCGTGAATGCCAAGGTTTCTGCCGATACCTCATCCCGCAAATCCCTTATAAATTATCCATCACATATTCATAACCTTTCACAGATATTTCTCCTATGGACATTAATGCTTCCATGGACATCTCATATGTGGATCTTTTTTAAACTGTCCGCCAATCGCCATTTGCCACAAACACATCATTTCGTGAATACCTCTCTCCTGTACCCACCAATACTTTTGCAGATACCAACATTTTTTAGGACACCTCATTCATGGATCCTTTTAAAACTATTCGGCAATTGCCATCCACCACATGCAAATTCTTTTGCAGATATCTTTCTACTACGAATACCAATGCTTTGGTGAACAACAACACTTTTCGTAGACACATCATTCACAGATCCTTCTTAAACTATCTGCCAATCGCTATTTGCCATGTACACATATCCTTTTACAAATATCTCTTCTGCAGATAACAATGCTTCAATGGACACCAATGTTTTCACAGACACCTCATTCGTAGATATGTCCTTACTTTGTCAGCCAATCACTGTTTGAAACGTATACATTTCCTTCACTGACATCTTACTTACTATGGACACTAGCACTTCCGCAGATATGAACTTTTCCGCATTATCTGTAATACCCCAAATTTTTATCGTATGAAGTATAAGGTTATATAATGACGATGTTGATGATATTGGTTGTTAATTTGGTTGAATTGTAGTTGTAATAGGTTTTGGTTTTTAAAAATTTATTGAAGATAAAATAGGAATAGAGGTTATGTAACAACCCATTTTTCTTTATCGGTATAAATGTTTAAAACTTGAAATACTTTTCTTTATAAAACATACAACGAAAGACCTTCTTAAATAAATTCAATTAAAATAAAAGGAAATATATCATAATAAAATTTCTTTTCTTTAACTTTTATGAGTATACATGTTTATAAATTTAAAATCTTTCCTTTCTGTTATTCGTTCTTGTATTCGTTCTTGTGTAACTTATCCAACACAATACCCCACTTTGTAAATCCTTCATCAACTGCTCCTTTTCTCTTTCCATTAGTGTCATTATCTACATCACAAGACATAAGCTACAGGCCTAATGCTCAGTAAGAAATGAATATCTAAATATAATCTTGATTTCCGTTATACATATTGTATGATGAATATGATATGCATATGCTATGCAACTTGTAGTCATGCAATTCCTTCTAGTTTTTCCTTTTTACATTTAACCCTTTTAGTCGAATAACAGTCAAAATGTGGAGATTATCAATCCAAGGGAATAGATACATCCTATAGTGCAACTTAGGCAGAACTGTCACTCAATCCTTGCCAAGGATGAGATACATTATCATGTAGTTCTCCCAAGCAAGACCGTCACTAAACCCCCAACCTTCAACGCCTATTTACGTTGATTCAGTCCATTTTCAATTTCATTATGAACATACAAGCATGTAAACATTTTCATTATTTGATGCATGAACTATACATGAAATCATGTGCACCTATCCTCAACATATAAAATCCCCAAAGTCAAAATAATTCTATACAAAACTTGGAATCTATCATATATACTCTATTCTCAAATCAAAGTAATCAATCATAAACCTAAAGTGTAATACCTTGATTTTCAGTAACGAAATTAAGTAAGAATAATTGGAAAATAAGTTAGATGTAATAGAATTTTTGGATAACTAATACAAATGGATGTCATATCATATTGCACGGTGATATGTCTTAAATTATGCTTGGAAATTATAGGGTTAATATTGGAAAAATAATCTAAGTGTGAAACTTAAGAGAAAATGTGTACAGTGTGTTTCGGACGAATTGCGGAAGAAGCAGACGAAGATATTCGCGTCCGCAATGAATATGTACAAATCTGGTACAATTCGGACGACTTGAGGACAAAGTGAACGAAGAGATTCACGTCTGCAATGAATATGTACAAATCTGGGACAATTCGGACGACTTGCGGACAAAGTGGACGAAGAGATTCACGTCCGCAATGAATCTGTAAAAATCTGGGACAATTCGGACGACTTGCGGACGAAGCAGACAAAGAAATTCGCTTCCGCAATGAATCTTTAATAATTCTATGCGTTTTCGGACGCCTCTGTCTCATCTGAAATCTAGCGCGGACAACGCGGATGTTGTGAAAGTGAATCTGTATTTGATTTTATGCGTTTTCGGACGCATGGATCTTCTCCAAAATGGGGCGCGGACGCCGGATAACGTCCGAAAAGTCAAAAATCTACGAAACTTATTTAAGTGTTCCTTCTCTCTCTTTTGATTTCTTGTCTCACACACTAAGGTCTCTCTCTCCAGACCTCCTTCTGCAACGCCAGGCCTCTCCCATAGGATTGGAAGGGTTTCCACGTGCCTTTGTCTCAATGGACCACCCCTCAATTGGTTTGCACAAAGGTCAGTCTGTCCCCTGCAGATTGCCAGCTCCCTGCCTCTCCATCGTCTATATTAGGTAGTTTTCTATTTTGCACTTCATCTGGAATATGAGAAAGTGCATGAGTGTGAGTGTATTGTTTGAAGGAGTTGGTTGCTGCTAGGAAGCTTCTTATGTGAAGGTAATGGTTGAGTATGGGTTTAGTTATTAATCTTCAACTGTTAAGTCAAGATGGTTATGAATATTGAGCTTAACCTTTATTGTCATATCTGCTTACCTAAGAGTTGAAGGGTAATTGGGGAACCTTCTTTGGGTAGCTGCTTTGATTTCAGATTGGTTGAGTTGCTGAACGTTTGAGGTAAGGATTTAGAATTTTTGTTGTCCAAAGAATGGCCCTACATTAAGGGTTGTTTATGGATGTTGTTGAATTGCTGAGGAGTGATGACTTAAGATGACAAGCTCTATTGAAATGTTAAATTGGATCTACCATGCTCTTAATGCTGAGTTTAGTTGTGTTATAAATGTATGCTCTTAATAATGGGCCATGTGTAAGGAAAGTACAAGGAAAGTTGACTGATATAAATTGTATTGCCTTACATTGAGCATGAACTGAACTGCTTATAAGTGATTATGTTTTCTTGGTTACAAGTGAAAAGCATGGCTGTCAATATTGAGTGTAGAACTATGAGTTGCCTTGAATACCTTATTTGATTTTCCATGATCCGTTGAACTGTCAAAATTGGTAGGCTGCTATGTTTTAATTGTCGGATGCTAGAATTTGTTTTAAAAGATAAGTATGAATTTTGGAAACCAGAATCTTTGTCATTTATGAATTGTAACTCGAGAAATGGAAACGGGCGTCAATTGTGAAATATGACCTATCTTGGGTGATCTACAAGATTTGAATTCGATATCAAATGTTTTAATTTGGATTATCCTCTTGAGTCGAATCTGGAATGTTGGATGCTCATTTATGCGTGTCTAACAATTAAACCCCCTGGACTAAATGTAGGAATTAAGAGATGATAATGAATTTAGCATATTGTTTTTAAACTACATTGTTCTCAGTTGTCTTTAAATCACATTGTTTTCAGTTGTCATTATTCTTCTTGTATCCTGTTTCTGTGATTGTTGTGTGGCATTCATTCATCACTCTAGGATTTATGAAATTGCTTACATATTGCGTGTCATACCTAATGTATGTAAATAGGCGTGTTAGGGTTGGGGTGATCGGTGACACTTCCATGCGGTAGTATTCCTCCCACGTAGGGAGTGTAGGTTTAGAGTTGGCTACGTGGAAGCTGGGTTCATCTTTACTCTGTTTTGAAACCCCCAACGTCTCTAACAAAAGTGAGGATACCGGCATGTAGAACACCCCCGATGGATATATCTCCCCATCGGAGTGAAATGGTTCAGCCCCATGACCCTGGGAGTATTCCACCTTGACTTTTAGAAGAGATACGGCTCTCTTCTGTAATGCATCGAGTGGTCATGCATCCTTTGCTCTGTTCTGATTCTTGCTAGGCATTAGGCTCATTCTTTTCCCTGCATTGTAGGTATATGTGCGAGAACAGATTGTAGCCGTTGATGGAGTATTTGCACGATGGATCTTGTGGTTGGCTGGGCTAAAGAGCTTAAAGAGGAAATTAATTGTAAAAAGGGATCTGTAAATTACTTAATATTCTTTATTGTATTGTCTTAATTCTGCTGCTTTTCATAAAATGATTTTATTACTCCTGCTTCAATTTGATAAATATTTTAAGTAAAGAGTTTTAACGATCATGTTTTATAAAGAAAAGTCTCAATCTGATTTTGTAAAAGAAAAAGTTTTAAATTTACACGTTTTTCAAAGTAAATAAAAACCGGGTCGTTATAGTTGGTATCAGAGCGTCCCGGGTTTTTAAAACTGATTCTATATACTGCCTACCAGCACAAGCTCGACGTGGAAATGCTTCGTCAACTGTGAGTATGCCTTGTACTATAGTTTTCCTATAAATTTTAATGCAAATGCATAATTGTTTTGGCTAATTATAAATAATTGTGAAGGAATAATATAGAAAAAGGAACGAAAACGGAGGAGGATATCATTAACTAGTTAATGGAAAACATGGAGCGGCAGTTCTAGTTTATTGAAAAGATGGTGGAAGGGTTTAGAAAATTCAACCAAAGGTTTATAGAAGACCTACACTCATCACCAAAGAAAGAAGATGTTTCGACTGCTAAAAAGGAGACTGGGAAATCCTCAGTGGACAAGAATCAGCAAGGGAAGCTGAAACACCTCCGAAAAGAGAATACTGCTGAGGAGTCAACTAGGTTGACACCACAGAAGGAACCATGCTTATGGTGTAATAAGAGTAATGTTGGAACATGTTTGGCAGGATCTGGTGTTTGCTACAAGTGCATGAAGCCTGGACATGTGGCTTGAAGATGCCCCTTTCTATCTGATGTGAGGGATGAAGAATTGAATAAAGTTTTCTTCCAGTAGGAAATGATGGTGGGACCAGTAGGCCTAACTGTAAGTAAGTATTTTGGTGTGTGGTATTTTGAAATGTGAGAGAACGTGTGACTAAGTTTGTATTTTGAAATGATAGACTCGAAGGTGTATGATAGTATATTTGATGTATGTTGGTAGGACTAGTTTAAAATGGATGGTTGAATGACTTTTGTGTAAATTTTACTTAATGGATAAGGAACAATTCTGGAATTGTTTGGGTTCACTTGCAGGATATAGCTTTGGGGGAGTAAGGAAACAGGGGAGATTCTGCCCAAATTTTTATAAATTGGAAAGTGAATAAGTGAAAAACAAACTCTGCACGAATTAGGTTAAATGAGCATTTTGACAATATAGATTAAGCTACAAGGAGTTAGGTAAAGGGTAGACTTATTATGAGAAAGAAAAACATTAAAGTTTAATGGCTAAGTCAAATTATAAGGACGACAAATGATTAGTTAAGTATTTATCCACTAGGATAAGGAGCCATTTTAGGTTAGATTTTGTCATGAACTGGAGAATTGAAAATATAATCTGTTGGTACTACTGACCTGGATTAATGTCGGGGATGAAATTGAAATGGTTATGACGCTTACTGGTTGACATTATGGGTTGTGGTTGACATTATGGGTTGTAGTCTAAGGAATAATATATTGGTAATTGGTTAAGTTAGAAGAAAAACTTGAAATGAATAGTGAGATATGTATTGTGTTGGTTAAGTCATCTATCTCGGGTGAGACCTAGTTATGACAATCAAATATGTGACTACAATGATGAGGATAGAGATTGAGAAAAATCTCTCGCACAATATGGACGTGTAAATTAAGAGGATTTACTCAACTTCAACTGTGAGGGGAAGCAGTTACGGCATATGTAAGATAGTTAAGTGCTGTCACGGTTTACCTTGGAATGTGTGATCAGTACAAGGACTTAAGGAAAGAGTTATGGAGGTGTAAGATATGGGGGAATGTTGCGACTTAGAAAATGGTCGGGGAGTCTGTAGATGCAATAAGTTAATTACTACCTTTAAGTTGGATTTCAACTTGCTCCCCGTAAATCGTTGAATTTTGGAAACTGTTAAATCTAAAGATTTTGATCTATGAATTTAAGGGATTCTCTTAAGCTGAATGATATGATAAAGGATCGATTAAGAGGTAGGGTAGCACACTATACCTTAAAGTGTGGCGGACATTGAACATTAATAATTGACTCGGATCGGAAGATAGACTAGAGTGATTCAATTTCTGTTTTAACTCAAAGTTTGAAGTCTGTCACATATATAAGAGTTACCTATTGTATGATAAGATATAAGTTTGAAGATCTGCTAAGTTGGTGCTCGAACATATTGATGATTGGTTTACTAAGAGAATCGTGGAATGAAATTGTTTGATACTCTGAATCTGTTGCTAATGGATTTAATTAAAGGAATTGTTAAGGGTAATAAATAATGGATTACGGTTTAACTGTCCACAACCGAAATAGAAACAGATACAGGTACAAAAACCAAAACTGTGGGGGAATGAAGAAATCATTAATGTACATTTCCCAAATATTCTAAGTGTTAATGGCTGAAACAACTAAACCACTATGGTTTAAAGAAGGGGGTTTATGATCCATCAAGATCAAATGGATGGATTCGAATTGTAAATAGCATATTGAGCATACTAAGCCAAAAGAACAAAGTGAATGAGATTTTATTCTACACGACAATAGTGGTTGGAACGCACTAGGATTGAGCGTTAAAGGATGGTATTTTAAAAACAATGTAGGAGTTTTTCGTGTATATAGTTTGTTAGAATTATATGTGACAATGTACGGTGATTGTTCTCACCTTTCGTTGGGTATGGTTGATATTGGAAAAGTGAAGAACAACTTAATCGAGGGTAAAATGTTTGAGGAATTGGATTTAAGTGGTCTACCAATGGATGAAGATTCAAAACTATATTGGTCAAAGGACAATCAAGTAATGAAATGACTAGAAAGTGTAGGAATGTCACCTTCAATTTAATGGTAGAGTAATAAAAGAAATCAATTAAATCGATGTCAAGCCGGATCGAAGTAACGTTTTAAGTGAAATGAAAGTGGTCCTTTTGTCAACAATTGTCATGTTGTTGCATATAAAATTCAGAAGTGATTACCGAAGCATATTTTATTGGAATGACACGAATAAAGATGAGATTTTGTGCGTAAGGACGAAATTTTGGAGTATTAGGATCGTAAAAATGCAATAAAGTTGCTCACGTTACAGTGGTTTGACGTGAATTATATGATGAAAAGAAATAGAATTGAACGAAAGTTTTTCTTTTACGATAAATGAAGTTGGCTATGTCATTACTCGGATGTGAAATACGGAAATTTTGCTAAGCCCTTGTGCTTTATAGAAATAAAAGTAATTTAATCTTTGGACGTTTCATGTAAACTTAGAATACGAGGTGTTACATTGAGTTTTAGATCGAAGGAATAATTACGCTGAGCAAATTTTGAGGACGAAATTTCTATAAGGGGGGAGGAATGTAATACCTCGATTTTCAGTAACGAAATTAAGTAAGCATAATTAGAAAATAAGTTAGATGTAATAGAATTTTTGGATAACTAATACAAATGGATGTCATATCATATTGCATGGTGATACGTCTTAAATTATGCTTGGAAATTATAGGGTTAATATTGGGAAAATAATCTAAGTGTGAAACTTAAGAGAAAATGTGTACAGTGTGTTTCGGACGAATTGCGGAAGAAGCAGACGAAGAGATTCACGTCCGCAATGAATCTGTACAAATCTGGGACAATTTGGACAACTTGCGGATGAAGTGGATGAAGAGATTCGCGTCCGCAATGAATCTGTACAAATCTGGGACAATTCGGACGACTTGCGGACGAAGTGGACAAAGAAATTCGGGTCTGCAATGAATCTTTACAAATTCTATGTGTTTTCGGACGCCTGTATCTCGTCCAAAATCTGGCGCGGATGACGCAGATGTTGTGAAAGTGAATCTGTATTTGATTTTATGCGTTTTCGGACGCATGGATCTCCTCCAAAATCGGGCACGGACGCCGGATAACGTCCGAAAAGTAAAAAATCTACGAAACTTATTTAAGTTTTCCTTCTCTCTCTTCCAATTTCTTGTCTCACACACTAAGTTCTCTCTCTCTCTAGACCTCCTTCTGCAACGCCAGGCCTCTCCCATAGCATTGGAAGGCTTTCCACGTGCCTTTGTCTCAATGGACCACCCCTCCATTGGTTTGCACAAGGGTCAGTCTGTCCCCTGCAGACTGCCAGCTCCCTGCCTCTCCATCGTCTATATTAGGTAGTTTTCTATTCTGCACTTCATCTGGAATCTGAGAAAGTGCATGAGTGTGAGTGTATTGTTTGAAGGAGTTGGTTGCTGCTAGGAAGCTTCTTATGTGAAGGTAATGGTAGAGTATGGGTTTAGTTATTAATCTTCAACTGTTAAGTCAAGATGGTTATGAATATTGAGCTTAACCTCTAGTGTCATATCTGCTTAGGAAGTATTAAGAGTTGAAGGGTAATTGGGGAACCTTCTTTGGGTTGCTGCTTTGATTTCAGATTGGTTGAGTTGCTATACGTTTGAGGTAAGGATTTAGAATTTTTGTTGGCCAAAGGATGGCCCTACATTATGGGTTGTTTATGGATGTTGTTGAATTGCTGTGGAGTGATGACTTAAGATGACAAGCTCTATTGAAATGTTAAATTGGATCTACCATGCTCTTAATGCTGAGTTTAGTTGTGTTATAAATGTATGCTCGTAATAGTGGACCATGTGTAAGGAAAGCACGAGGAAAGTTGACTGATATAAATTGTATTGCCTTACATTGAGCATGAACTGAACTGCTTATAAGTGATTATGTTTTCTTGGTTACAAGTGAAAAGCATGGCTGTCAATATTGAGTGTAGAACTATGAGTTGCCTTGAATACCTTATTTGATTTTCCATGATCCGTTGAACTGTCAAAATTGGTAGGCTGCTGTGTTTTAATTGTCGGATGCTAGAATTTGTTTTAAAAGATAAGTATGAATTTTGGAAACCAGAATCTTTGTCATTTATGAATTGTAACTTGAGAAATGGAAACGGGCGTCAATTGTGAAATATGACCTATCTTGGGTGATCTACAAAATTTGAATTCGATATCAAATGTTTTAATTTGGATTATCCTCTTGAGTCGAATTTGGAATGTTGGATGCTCATTTGTGCGTGTCTAACAATTAAACCCCCTAGACTAAATGTAGGAATTAAGAGATGATAATGAATTTAGCATATTGTTTTTAAACTACGTTGTTCTCAGTTGTCTTTAAATTACATTGTTTTCAGTTGTCATTATTCTTCTTGTATCCTGTTTCTGTGATTGTTGTGTGGCATTCATTCATCTCTAGGATTTATGAAATTGCTTACATATTGCGTGTCATACCTAATGTATGTAAATAGGCGTGTTAGGGTTGGGGTGATCGGTGACACTTCCATACGGTAGTATTCCTCCCACGTAGGGAGTGTAGGTTTAGAGTTGGCTACGTGGAAGCTGGGTTCATCTTTACTCTGTTCTGAAACCAACGTCTCTATCAAAAGTGAGGATACCGGCATGTGGAACACCCGCGATGGATATATCTCCCCATCGGAGTGAAATGGTTTAGCCACATGACCTTTGGAGTATTCCACCCTGACTTTCAGAAGAGATACGACTCTCTTCTGTAATTAATCGTGTGGTCATGCATCATTTGCATTGCATTGCATAAATTTTGATTCTTGCTAGGTATTAGGCTCATTGTTTGCCCTGTAATGTAGGTATATGTCTGAGAACAGATTGTTGCCGTTGATGGAGTATTTGCACGATGGATCATGTGATTGGCTGGGCTAAAGAGCTTAAAGAGGAAATTAGTTGTAAAAAGGGATCTGCAAATTACTTAATATTCTTCATCGTATTGTCTTAATTCCGCTGATTTTCATAAAATGATTTTATTACTCATGCTGCAATTTGATAAATGTTTTAAGTAAAGAGTTTTAACGATCAGGTTTTATAAAGAAAAGTCACACTCTGATTTATAAAAGAAAAACTTTGAAATTTACACAATTTTCGAAGTAAATTAAAACCGAGTCGTTACATAAAGATTTAACACCTATTAATCAATACAAATATGATGCACAAGAGGTGCAAAGCTTGAATAATCACTTGGATGGTGGCGATTATCACAGTTTTAAATAGAATACCAAATTCTCATATATGTAACTTTCTAGTTTGAAATCTAATCAACGTAAAATTTGAACCACAATAATTATTTCAAGAGTAGAGTGTGCTCTCCAAAAATCACACAAAAATAAGCGCGGGAGACGAAATTAAACAATCACAACCGAAACTGTCTATAAGGACACCAATGGACAGAATTTGGAGCCCAAATGGCCAAATGCACAACTCCTTTGTTTGTTATCCAAATGACGGACCAAGTAAAATTTCATTAGAGATGAAAATTCCTTCCAAAAATCGTGCAAGAATACCAACTGGAGACGAAGATAAGTGAACGCAAAGATGACTACCCAGAAGAATGCCAATATGGCAGTTTTTGAGTCTAAAAGGGAATAATCGTAAGTCAATCAATTCTTGTCCAAATTGCACCAAATTTGAACCGCGTACCTTTTGAAATGTATACAACAGAACCATTAAATGTTAGAACTAAAATCACTCAGACAAATAACTTATGTACGAATAGCTACAAACTGGTCTGAAAGGGCACTATATTTGCACCCTTTGACTTCAAATGGATTCCTCAAGGAAGGAACTCCAACTTGGGTTGTAGCAAGTCTTCTAACCCTTCTCTATGGACTTCCACCTCTGAATGAATTGGAGGAAGGAGTTAGTGTAGGAGATTCACCTTAAGACACTCCAAAAACAGTGATGAATTAACTTGTGGTCACACACTCACTTGGGTTTTACCAAGAAAATGAGGGGAGATTGAAGATGGAGGGAACTCTAGCCCAAAATGGTTTTCTTTTACTGAACTCAAATTAGTTTAGACAGCCCCTTAAGGAGGGCTTAAATACTCCCAAAAGAGTTGCCCTAAAGTCAAAAATTACAAAAGTAACCTCAACTAAAAAATGACACAAAAAGTTTCTCAGCAAATCAACTATAGCCGGGAACATACCAAGTAACATTATCCAATTCATAAATTTAAAATCCCAAAATGACAAACTAGTTTCATACCACCGACTAAGGTACTTTGAATATTTTGAATAACTTCAGCTTGCCATGCCTTTAAATGTCTTCACAGGGCATTGTAGTTCGGAGGCATGCAAGGGCTCGAGTGGAGTTTTAGCCACGATTGCTTGATGGAATTCCCAAGTAATCACATGCTTTGGTTTTTTCTTATCTTCATGAGTTGTTTCATCCTCAAGCTCTTCTAAGGAAGTTTCTCCTGCAAAATAAGAAAATATAAAATGGTTAAGGAGCCTCTTGGCTCGAGCTCTAGGAATCAGTTTTTGAAGTGCATCAAAATATCATAACTTTAATCAACAATACAATTAATTGAACCATATGTCTATCAACCACAATCATTAATGTCACATCCTCAAGAATAATAACCTAATTTCTTGTGATCCAGTTAGACAAAGGTAAACACTTAAATTCATTGCTTACCTTATCGTTTGGGTGTTTCTCCGTTGATCTTCAATCCCTAAACACATCAATTCTTATATTATCATCCCTTTACTAACACTTATCAAAATTCATTACACACATAGTTCCTATTTTGTTCAATCTAACACATTATAAACCCTAAGTTTAAGTATTGTAATGCATATCCCCTAATCTTTTAAGCATCAAACCTTTAAGCATGCATAATTTACACTATACTCCATTAAATTCATCAATTCTAGAGTCTATGTTTTCCTTAAGATTTCTATCGTCACATGATATTTCTTCTTTAACTCAAAAAGTTATAAAGATCATCATCATAAATCTCCAAACATCATAATAGTACAATTCTAATAATTTCTATACTTTTCATCAATTTCCTTCAACAAACCTTTTCATGTATACAACTAAAATTCTTCTAAATCATAGGAAGAGATAGGTTTTACCTTGAAATGTCTAGAACAGGAAGAGCTTTCCTGGAACTCCTTTTTCTTCTCTCCCAATGCCTCTCCTTTCTCCTTCTTTCTTCTCACGAGTAATTCTCCCATTTTATGAAAGTTGCTTCTCAAATACTAGCCAAACCTTAGATGGTGTTGGGGTGTCAACCTCCTCTAGTGTTTATATGCTGACTATTCATTTTATCCTTAATAAAAATAGGACACGAATCCTTATTTCAAATAAATTTTTGCCATTTCTGGTCAACCACTAAATTTTTGGTCATCTGTAAATCTACCCGATTGTTGCCCTTTTTGTCTTAATTTTGGTTTACCACTATGATTCTTGTCGACCACAAATCCATCCGAGAGCAACCTGTTGCCAAACTTGTCGCCCACTCAAATTCAAGGCGACCAGTTTTATTCCAAACTTTATACTTTTAAGCAATATTCTTCAATTTCTTAATATATCCTCATTTCTTACTCATTCATCTCTATAATCACTCCTTTCCCTTCATTATCACATATTTTCCTTTTATGCTAACTTGTTATTTAAGCTTAATCTGATGACATTTCGTATGAAACTTTTCAGGATATTACAAGTTAGATGCATAAGAATGTAGTAAAATTACTCTTAGGTTGAATTACGGTCCATTAGTGTAGGGAATGTGGTCGATTGATCTATAGATAGTGAGGAGTTTGTTGGTCTCAGGTAGTTTTGTGGCTGACCACAGTTGGATATGCAGTAGATTGTATCCAAGATAGATTGAAATAATCGAGCCATGGGTACATATGCAGTCGTCCAGGAGTGAGGTTGCGGTCGACCAAGATAGTGTAAAATAGATTTTCGCAGGAGGTTAAGCTTTCGCAGCGGACAACTAGGCGTCCGTAGCAAAAGTATAAACATCCACGACATTATATTTGGTGTACAATTCCTTTCAAAAATATAGAAGTGGTCGACCAGAACATGAGGTGTGGTCGACCTGAGATATGAAAAGTCACAAAAATTTGATTCTATGTCATGTTTTAATTGGAAAGAAAGTGATTACTCATCATGAATATTGCTGGAAAGTTTGAGACTTCACTCTAGTGGCATGGTTGGCATGTTATAAGGAGTTTTTTTGTAGAACTTCAACCGTCAAAGCATATTGAGGAGAAAGAAACTAGAAGCTCACTTCTCTAATTTTTCAATCCACCCTAGAGGTACCAAAATCTATAGAGACCTGAAATAGAATTATTGGTGGCCTAATCTCAAGGAAGATGTTGCAAAACATGTGGACTTATTTTGGTATGCCAACAAGTAAAAGCAAAACATCAGAGGTCAACAGGAACATTATAGTCTTTATCGACACCAGAATGAAAATGGAAGCAAATTGCAATAGACTTCATTGTTAGTTTACCAAGGATTGTGAAAGGACACGATGCAATTTGGCTAATCATTGATAGGTTAATAAAGTAAGCTCACTTTTGGCTATCAAGATGATCTATTTGATGAATCATTACACTGAGTTGTACATTCAGGAAATTGTACTGTTGCATGGAGTTTCAGTTTTTATTGTATTAGACTGCGATTCGAGATTTACTTCAGCCTTTTGGAAGAGCTTGCACAAGGCTATGGGCATGGAATTAAAGTTTAATTCAGCCATCCACGCTCAGACTGATGGCCAATCTGAAAGGACAATTCAAATATTGGTAGACACGTTAAGAGCTTGTGTTCTAGATTTCTAAGTCAGTTGGAACAAGATGTTACCATTGGTGGAATTCGCGTATAATAATAGCTATCAGGCCATTATTGGAATGACACCTTATGAAGCATTGTATGGAAAGAAGTGTCAATCTCTGTTATATTGGAACATAGTTGGTGTAGCTCAACTTCTAGGCCCCGATTTTATTAAGCAAACAATAGAGATGGTTGACTTTATTAAGCAAAGAATGTTAATCACTCAGAGCAGTCAAAAAATTTATATAGACCACAGATGGAGGGAATTAGAATTCAAACCAAGAGACCTTGTGTTTTTGAAGATTTCGCCTTTCAAGGGAATAATGAGGTTTAGGAAAATGGGAAAGCTCAGCCCAAGATATGTTGGACCGTTTGCTATTATAAAAAGGATTGGAAAGACCACCTACAAATTGGAGTTACCACCTTCAATGAATGGAGTCCACAATGATTTTCATGTGCCAATGCTGAGGAGATGTGTTCATGACCCCTCACAAGTGGTATTTCATGAGGATATCATTATTCAACCAACATTGAGTTATGAGGATAAACCAATTCATATAGTGGACTTTAAGATCAAGGAAGTTCAGCACAAGCAAATCTCATTGGTGAAAGTGATATGGAAGAATAGTTATGTAATGTGACGTTTGAAATTTAATAGAAATACCTAATAGGGAAGCAACTCGGAAAAGGCATCAAGATATGGAAGAGAAATACCTAGAGCTTTTCCATAATGCAAATTTTGAGGAAAAAATTTAATTTAATAGGGAAGGGATATAACACTCAAAATTTTCATACGAATAATTATGTAATGTGACGTTTGAAATTTAATAGAAAATATTTTATGTCACAATTTGTGGAATTTTACATATTGGGCATTTTAGGATTTTACTATAAATTATAAAGCAAATAAATAAATAAATAACTAAATAAATTAGGAATCTGATTTTTATAAGGCAAATATCTGAGGAAGGAAACTTAGTCGCGACAACTATGATGGAGAAGGAAACATCATCGAATGACCTATGATGGCAGTCATTGGATGAAGTCATTGAATGACCAAGATCAAGTTGGATTAGAAAAGATGCTCTCACAGAAGCATTGGCGCTGCAATGATGCGAGGGGACAAGGTTACCGTTGAATTGGATTTAAGGAAGGAATGTGGAGCATTGGATTGGGAAAAAGATGCTCTCACAAAAGAGTTGGATGCCGCAAGGATGTAGGAGGACAAGGGACCGTTAGATTTGGATTTAATGATAGAATGTCAACTATTAGATTAGGAAAAGATTCTTTTGCAGAAAGGGAAAATGCCGCGTGGAGGGAAAGTACTTAAGTTTAACGTCATCCTTTATGTTGTGGAACGCGTTTTAGCAGCAGCAAATCTATATGTGGCAACGTATTAAAAGTAGAAACATCATCATTTTATGGGATAACGTGTTTCCATGTTAACTAATGTGTCTGTAACAGTGAAAATAAGCAATGAAATGGCATCGTTTGGAAGTAAGGATTTAGTGGAAACATTGGTAATCCGAGGTAGTGTAGGCTTCCAAGGAAGGATTGACGTTCATGGTAGAGTTGGTGACCGCAAATTTAAGACTAAGGGCTAATATGGCTTACTACCATTGGTCAAATTGGATGAAGCAGACATCCCCTGCAGCAGTTTACACGTTCACTCCTCAGCGGATAGATTTTGATAAGATATTTCTAGATTACGTGTGTGCCGTGATTCGACTCTTTGGATTATTAGGAAACGATCATGCATAGGATACAAGTTCCATGAGATTTTATTCCATGGGATCTCACGTTCAATCATCTATATATACGAACATTAAGAAAATAAAACCCTAATTATTCTGGAGTAGCTCGGATGAAGAAACTGCTCTTACCTCAGGAGAATTTCTCAAGGTAGGTCCTTTACATTTAAAGTTTTGATTTTTTGGAAGGGCAACAATGATAAAGAGGATGAAAACCGTGAGGTTACTTTCAGTTAAAAGAAACATTGTGTCTAAAATCATCCTTTCTTTTACTGACCTGTTCTTTGCTTACTTTTAAGGTTAACTTGTGAGTTGAAAGAAGTTGGGTATTACGGAATCGGCTAAAACAACAGGTAAGAGATACTTTTGTTGTGTGGCCTATGGCTTATAGCACAAAGTGTAAGGGTGAGGTAGAAAACTATGTTATTATATTGAGATGTCTACAAATTGTTTACTTTAGAAAATATGCTTATGACTGTTACCTGGTGGTTTACATGAACTGTGAATAGAGGATATGTCCATGACTATTACTTAGGTGTTTACATTGATCTGTGAACCGAGGAGATGTATGTTGATGATTTGTTTAATATTTACATTGATATATTGGTGAATAGCTACTTATGTCTGTGTAACACCTTGGAGCTTTAAAAACATTTTCTTACCATTTTTTAATAATAATAATAATCACCCATCATTTACAAAATTTATACTTTTACAGCGGAAGACTATTAAATTAAAAACCATTTAAATCGAACGTACCAAAATCCAATTAAATAAATCTCAATATACAAGGCAAAACTAAATATAAAGAAAACATATTAGGAAAAAGTCTTTTTTGAAACTTTATTCATTTTCCCTTTTCATACCCATGATTAATTTTGATTCAAAGAACATACTAGCTTTTCCATGAGTATATGTAACGACCCAGTTTTTAATTATCTTTGAAAACGCATAAAATTTAAAACTTTTTCTATATAAATACGGTAGAAGACTTTTCGTTCTAAAAACTAGTTAAAAGATAATAATTGAAATCCTTTTATTAAAACATTTTGTAAAACATAGTGGAAGTCCTTTTTGAATAAAACAAACATTTAAAATACATTTTAATTATTTTACAAAGTCCTTTACAAACCATCTTTCTTTAAATCTCTTTAGCCTAGCCTAGCCACAAGATCCGCGCATGTAAATCCTTCATCAACTGCTCCTTAACCTATTCTCTTGTGCGTGTACCTACATCGCAAGACTTAATGAATGAGCCTAAGGCTCAGTAAGTGATATAAAATAAAACTGTAAACATGCTATGTATCTTTTAAAACCACGTGTCGTTATTCATTTTCGTTTTCTTTTACGTTATACGTGTTAGTCTCTTTTTTTTGTTTATGTTGTTTCTGTGTCGGGCATTACTTACCGGTCCACAAAAACTGTTTAATTACATTTATTTTATTTCTGTGCCGGACATTACTTATCAGTCCACAAAAACAATTTTCTTTACATTTCTTTTGTTTCTGTGTCGGGCATTACTTACCAGTCTACAAAAATCGTTATCTTTACATGCTTGGGTTGCCGGGCATTACTTACTGGTCCAACCTCTTTACTTTACTTTACTTGGTCATTTACTTTATATTTATTCGTATTTCGTTTCGTTTTCACATTTCCTTTTAAATCCAAGCATGAAAATCATTTTCGTAATCTTTTGAAAATCATGATGCGTGTCATGCTTGTGAATGCATACAGTGTTCTATCTTATCAGTACTATAATCTTTAAGCACGCTCATCTATTAAACACATCATTAAAATAACCTAATTATAATAAACACCCAGCAAGTAGCAATATAATTTACGGAACATGCTCAATATCTGGTAAAGCAGTAAACAACCTAAATATTCTATGAAATCAGTAAACAGTTAGCATTCAACCCTATAGGATATAGGGTCCGAAGATCAAAACACATGGATATCACTTACCTGCAATCCTTAGCGCGTTTAGCTCTTTATCATTTTTCCCGTTAATACCTTCAAAATAATAATTATTTATTTATTAATATATTATCAATTATAAATCTCAACTTTGATACCATTATTACTCGTTAATTATTTCATCATTTAATTACCACTTAACTATTTCACAGTTTCGTCCAATTATTTTCATCAACCAATTTAACCAATATTTATTCATTAATAACTAACCATCGAATTTTCATAAACCTTAACGCTTAACAAATTCCAATAGTCAACTTAATTACTTAACAACCTCGCAATAACAATTCCAATATCCTAAATTCCCATTCATGTAGTGAAATTGCTTAGTCCAAAATAATGCCCAATTACTTAACAATTTTCATTGCTTACAACTTAACAACCAACCGAGTGCAGAGTAGACAATATAAGCATTTCCAATAACAACGCATAATTCCACCATTTAAACCACTTTTCCATCACATATACCAAGCAGTAATTAACACAGGGATATTCATAGCATAAATCATCCCAAAATAGAGAGCCTTTACAATTATGCAACTACTCTGAATTGAATGCACCAATTTATCATAGCAGAACACCAACCAACCAAAATATTAACCCAACAATGACCTATAAGCTCTAAGGAAAACAGGGAGCACAACCTAGCCGTGACCACCAACAAAATCAAAGTATCCATTACATATACAGAATTCATTTACCAATATATTCACCAACAAAATTTTATCAACAAAGAGTAAATCAAAGAAGAGAAGTCTATATTACCTGCAAAGCCCAGAGCAGCACCTAAAAATCACTACTCACACCTTTTCATTTCATCATCACCTATTCTCTATCTTTCCTTTCACCTGAGAGCACTCTCTATCTCTTCACTCTCCTCACTGTCAATCTTTCTTTGTAATCTGCCATTGATTTATAGAGAGAAGGAGACCTCTAGTGACGTGAGGTTGGTGGATAAATCCCCCACTTCAAGGAGGGTGGTCCATTGCTCAATCTCTACGTGGAAAGTCCGATACCCTTTTCTGAAGAATCGCGTTGAATTGCTTCTTAGTAGAACACACTTCACTCAGACCAATTCACATTGCTGAACCAACCGGTCCGATGACAGACCAACAGAGAGGTTTGCCAATCGCAATTCCAGCCACCCTTGCCTCTGCCAATCACACCACACCACAATGGCGATCAATCGCAATAGTAGAACACAAGGGAATAGAAATTACACACAAAATTAACGTCCTGACTTACCTTGGTCGAAACTTCGTTGGATGACATCGCGAGGAAGCTTTCGCCCCAAGTTGCCCCGCAGCCATCACGAGCCCCAGTGATAGGTCCCAAACTCTAGTTGTGTAAAAATGCCATATCTGTAAATTGACTAGTGATAAATCCGAGCTCTAATTTTCAAACGCATGTAACTTCAAATGCACATATCCTTTTGAGCTCAAATTTTTAGGATCAGTACTCAACAACTTAAAGAGAGTGGTGTCCAAAATCCATCTTCAAATTCATTATAATCACTGAGATACGCTTTCAAGAAAACCACTCTCGGATTAGGTTTCGGGAAAACATAATCTGTCCACTGAAATTGAAACGAACAAAACCCAACTTTCATACAGAATTAGGAACTCAAATTTATATGGCTGTTAGTTAGTAACCCCAAAAGTAACGTGTTCAAATTTTAGCTTCAAATTCAATCAGACTAGGGAGATACGCACCAAAGAAAATAGAATCCAGATTAGGGTTTCTATTCTCGGATTCTGGACAACGAAATTAAAACGCCAATATCTTTTGATGCATAGAATATTTCGACTCCAAATTGACAAGACCAGCAGCCAACAACTATAAAAAGAATGCTTCCAATTTCCAGCTAGAAAGAGCACGCACAAATGGAGTTGTGCGTGCTGCAACCTAAATCGCAAAACAGAATCTGCAAATTCCAGATCTACGGAGCATATTTCTCTCCTTTCTTTGATTCACCAAACGACGTCCAAATCACATGAAACCCACGCCAAAATAACACCAATCCAATATTCTTTCCAGAGGTTAAGCAAAAGGATTACCTTCTTCAATAAGTAGCCACGAATAGAGAGAAGAAACCACATTGGTCCGCTGTCCTTCAACAGAAAAGGGGCGAGAATCGGACAATCCCAAAGATGGCACTCCAACAAGGCAATTCCTCGATCTTCTATTCCCACACCACAAATACAACCACACTAAGTGATTGTTGGAGGAAATAGCACGTCATAACCTATCTAAGAATCAGAAAAAAATAGGATGAAGTTGATAGAGAGAAGGGCCGAGAGGAGGAGCTCACAGAACTTTAAGGGAAGCACACAACTAAATCAATTTCTTAGGGTTTCAAAATCATGTTTTCCAAATGCAGTTGAGGGGAGTAAATACCCTCTAATGACCTTACAAATAAAAAAGACAAAAATACCCTTGAAAATACAAAATAGGGCATGAGAGCTCGGTTTACATGCAAACCGAGCACCTCCCAAAATGCGAACTACAGAACAATCTAGAAAATCTAAAATTGAAATCCCAAACAACATCCAGTATTAAAACATAAAAATGTAATGTAATAAATTCTCAAATGACCTCCAAAATTTTGAATCTAATGTAGCTCCTTCAAGCCAGGACATAAACGAGCTAGCCGATTGAGTCTGCATGGCTCCATGTGGGGACGTGGCACGGAGCCCCTTTATCTTCATACGTGATCTCCTCCGTAAAGTCCAATAAATCATTGTTCCCTGCAAAATAAGAGTGTGTTAGAAAAGAAGTGAGTCTCTTGGCCCGAGCTCAGATGAATGGTCCTTGGGGAACATCATACTCCCGGGGTTGAAAAAGATTTGTCCTCAAATCCAGGGAGTATACTTGATTATCTTCCACAAATTTTCCCCTTGGATCAAATGGAAAAAGTTGCTTGATGTCTAGAGTCAGCTCTATCATATTAGGTTGTGTATATCTCTTTTCATTGATGACCTCGGAACTCATGATCTTACAACTCTCATGTCCGAGAGATATTTCAGTATCAATAGTAATAAAACTCAGAGGTACCCTCAAACTAAAATTTGTTCTTCTATCAAAAGAATAGCTTGCAAGGTCATCACTAGGAATCTTCCAGATTAAAAGTTTTCTATCTCCAGAACTAGGCATCCACAAGTTGTTAACTACAAATGAACTACTATCATAATAATAGGGAAGTTCCACACCCACAATATTAAAACTTTCTTTTCAAAATTCAAAAACAGTACCAACAACAAAGGAATCTCCCATCTAACCAATTTTAAAGAACCATGTAAGTAAGGAATTTAACACCATGTTTCTTTCTTGGGGTGCACACTCAATGGGATTGGATCCATAGCAATCAGAAATAAAATGATGCGATAATAGTAAAACAAAGTCAACATAATTCTCATTCCATATATTCAAATGGCCCATCAACTCGTTTTCTATTACACCACTAGGCATGCTGAGGTTATCAACTCCAATTGAGATTCCAGCATTAAAAGAGTGATCAATTATAGTAGCCACAACATTAACATCCAGCAGTGGCATAACAGATTCAATAACAACAATATTTCTTAACCATCCAACTTTAAAGAACCAATCAATTAAGGAAATTGATGGAGTGTACCTTTCTTGGCTTATACTTTGGTGAAAAAAATTTGCTTCCCTGGAAATTTATTTTGCACTGATTTACTTCTATAAGCATCAATCTCACGTTGAAGCCTCTTCAACACTAATGGTTCTCTTTTTACCATCACTAGCGGAGTCTCGCATGTTGTATACCATGATTCTGGAATAATGAATGAAGATGAGTGGCTAAAGTCCAAGTCTACTCTCTTATTGGGTGAAACACCCTTTTCTTTATGTTCTTCTTTTTTTTCTTCGGTTGTCTGTAACTCTGAACTCATTTCGAATAGTGGACCACCATTCGAGAGAACAATCTCAGTGACCAACACTTCTTCTTTCTCAGTAGTGGCTACCAAGGAGATATCTTTACATTCCTCTTCATGAAGTGGTCCTTCAATTTTTCTTAAAATAGGAAGTGGTTGGAACAACTCAGGCTATGCGACTCTTCAGAATTGTCTTCCTTTTTCATGCGAGATTCAGTTTCAAGAAGTGGACCTTCATGTGGAAATACATCTTCTTCTTCAAAGTCTTCCTTAACTTTAGCCATTACCAAAGAGTTATCATTCTTCTTTTCTTTAACCCTCACACGATCTTCAACTAGTTCACCAAGATCAATTGGTTACATGGGTTGAGAATGCAGATCTTATTGAGGCGGAGAGTTTGTCCAGTTGTTTAGCTATATGTTGCAATGAGTGCTCGAAGTTGAACTCTTGGGCTTGTTGCCTTTTTGAAACACTCTTCTTGGATTGAATTGGTTGTGGAGAAGATGAGACTACCTTCGTAAGGTTCGTAGCATATGTGCTTCTCAAAAATCTCTTCATCCATTTCCACGAACTTATAACTTCTTTGCTCTCTTCCCTTCTCTTAGAATTTATTCTTCTCCACCAAAGGCTAGCTTTTCCTTTAAGCCTCAAAGAAGCAATTTTAACTTTTCTATGATCTCAAAATTCATGAACTAAATAGTCTTCGATCCATTCTGAACCGCTGAAGGAAGGAATAGAAGATAGAAACTCTTCTTCTTCTGTAAGGTAACTTCTTGAAAAGTTTGGACTCTAGTCATCATAATGTAGGATAAAAATCACCAAATAATAGAGTATACGCAAGCAAAATTTGCTCTGATAGGAAATGATAGGTCCCAAACTCTAGTTGTGTAAAAATGCCAAATCTGTAAATTGACTAGTGATAAATCCGAGCTCTAATTTTCAAACGCATGTAACTTGAAATGCAGATATCCTTTTGAGCTCCAATATTCAAGGTAAGTACTAAACAACTTAAAGAGAGTGGTGTCCAAAATACAGCTTCAAATTCGTTATAATCACGAAGATATGCTTTCAAGAAAACCACTCTCGGATTAGGTTTCGAGAAAACAGAATCTGTCCACTGAAATTGAAACAAAAAAAAAAAACCCAACTTTCATACAGAATTAGGAACTCAAATTTATATGGTTGTTAGTCAGTAACCCCAAGAGTATAGTGTACAAATTTTAGCTTCAAATTCAATCAGACCAGGGAGACACGCACCAAAGAATATAGAATCCAAATTAGGGTTTCTATTCTCAGATTTTGGACAACGAAATTAAAACGCCAATAGCTTCTGAGGCATACCATATTTTGACTCCAAATTCACAAGACCAGCAGCCAACAACTATAAAAAGAGTGCTTCCAATTTCCAGCAAGAAAGAGCACGCACAAATGGAATTGTACGTGCTGCAACCTAAATCACAAAATAGAATCTGCAAATTCCAGATCTGCGGAGCAGATTTCTTTCCTTTCTTTGATTCACCAAACGACGTCCAAATCACATGAAACCCGCGCCAAAATAACACCAATCCAATATTATTTCCAGAGGTTCAAGAAAAAGGATTACCTTCTTCAATAAGTAGCCACAAACAGAGAGAAGAAACCACGCTGGTCTTCTATCCTTCAACAGAAAAGGGGTGAGAATCGGCCAATTCCAAAGATGGCACTCCAACAAGGCAATTGCTTGATCTTCTATTCCCACACCACAAATACAACCACACTAAGTGATTGTTGGAGGAAATAGCACGTCACAACCTATCCAAGAATTAGCAAAACAATAGGTTGAAGTTGATAGAGAGAAGGGCCGAGAGGAGAAGCTCACGGAACCTCAAGGGAAGCACGTGGCTTCATCAATGTTGAGCAACTTTTAATGTTTAAACATCCATCCATTCAACTTTCAGACGTGCTCAACGTCATAACAGGCAACCCATAAATGTCCCAATGTCTAAAACGCCAATCTTCTTAGTTTCTCATGCATTTAACCATGCCTCCATTGTTTCCCAGACATTCCAGACAACGGCGAGCGGTTTGTTTCATCACCAGACATTTAAAAACTGTCCAGATTACGCTTCATAAATTGGCGGTCGCCATAATTTAATGAGGAATGGTCGACCGCACATCTATCAAACATTAAGTGTCAAATATGCGGTCGATGATGTCGGTCGATCGACCCCCCCGATTAGCCGCTGCATCCAAGCAACGTATTATTGCATAATTCTCTAGACTTCTCCTAACGTGACATCTATATCCTCAATATATATATATAAATTATCCTTAATCACCTATTCTCACTTTTCCAATAATCAAACCTCAATCCGTATTATTTCACTATTCTATAACGTGACAATATATATAAATATATTTATACATACTTCTTAATAGACTATAAACCACTCTTCCAATTACATATCCTTCAATATACTTCGCTATTTATCCAATGTGTCTTAAAATGGCATAAATCCTATACTTTCAATCTTATTACTTTCAAATGCGTCCAAATATATTTTCTCTTAATATTCCCATTGACTATCAATCCACTTGATATCATTTAATCTAACTCGAATACCATCAAACAGTTCTATACTTAACATCAATCCTTCCCTTAAACTAATTATAAGCATAATGGGGTATCATCATTCACTTATTCCAACTACGTTTCTTTTAACCAATACCTTTACTTGTCTAACTTAGCTCATAATATCCCAAAATTATCACTTAAGCTATGCTCTCAGCTCAACGAAGATTTGGGATATTACGTATATTGATGATGTCTTTCCTTTAGAAAACTAAACTTGATTTGCACGTTTTATTTCACTGAATATATAGCATGTTTCACTGTTATTTTCTGTCAAAAACTAAGCATGATTGCACATTTTATCTCGCTCAATATCTAGTATGTTTCATTGTTATTTTTTGTCAAAAACTAAGCATGATAGCACACCTTATTTCACTGTGATTTCACTATTATTCGTTGTCATTTTTCTACCAAACTTCAAATATAATAATAAGTTAAATACCATTGTTGTTCTCCTATAATTTGGAATTCCATTTGTGATATAGAATTGTGAATTATTGATGAGTGGATTGAATTGTTGATTGTTATAATTCTAGTATTTCATTGGCATGCATCATGATAATAGAAACAATTAAAAAATACCACGCGTAGGTTTGTATTCATTTATGTGAGGAAAAAGATAAAGAAAATAAATATAAGGGGAATTGAAGGTGGTTCGGATAGTAATCAAATAGACTCGAGATTATACCCTTTTCTTGGCAGGATGCGAGAGCCTATCTGCCCTAACGAGAGACTCGAGATTATACCCTTCATTTACTTGATATCTGTGCCGGGTATATCTAACCGGTCCAGCATATCCAAAAACTCACCTACACTCACAGTTTGCTTGTGGTGTAGGTGAGTGTTTGGATATGCTGATGCGTGAATGGAAGGGGTTTAGATCAAACCCGTAGAGTATGATGACAATGGACGAGGATTAGCAGTCAGTGGATGTCCTTTATAGCTGGATGGACGTCCCTTGCAGTGATCGTCGGGTAGTTGCTAATGCAGACGGATGTCCATGTGAGATATCAGACATCTCTTGTTTGGTGAATGAAGGTGGGACAGACATCTCTTGTAAAGGTTGGACATCCTTTGTTGGCGGGTGATATTTTTTTGTTGTTGACCGGGTGAACGGACATTCATGAGAGCAGGATAGATGTCCTTTCTGGCACGGATGAAGGCAGATGCGCCAAATATGTGAATGACGGAAGTCCTTTGGAAGGGAACGGACGTCCCTTGAAGAGAATGGATGTCACTTGACTTGGTATGGATGTCCTCTTGAGAGCGTAACTTGGAACGCGCCTAGCGAACGGTGAAGAGCAACGGTTTTGGATATCCTTCCTTTATTTGATTTAGGAAAGTTTTCTCTTCGGTTATGCTTGAATCCGCCTTGATTTCAACTTAGGAAAGTTCAGCAATCTTTCAACTTGTTTCTTCAAAGAAAGAAGAATGTGAATAAAGATCACTTTTAGAAAGTAACCTTACGATAGTTCTCCTGTGATATGACTCACACGACGAGGTCTTTAGATATAACTCACCAAAGCGGTTTGAAAGAGGAATCACTCCAATTTTGATATTAGCAAAAAGCTATTTTGTATTAAACTCTCTGTTTCTAACACATAAGTATAAGGTGGCTTTATATAGCCTTTACAGAGGATAAAATAGGAAACTAAAAAATAGGAAACAATATCTAAACACACCTAAGTATTCGATCCATAGTTGGCCGATTAGTATAAGTTATTTTAGTAACTTTCAGCTTTCTTTATCTTCAAGGGAGGTGATATCTTTGATAACTTTCCTTTCTTTGATTCCGCCTTGTAAGGAGTTACTAAATTCATGATCTATTTGTTGTGATTCTCGTCCGATTAGGAAAGTTTCCTTAATCTTCAACTTGATATCTTTTTATTGACTTTTTTGTCCTTCAAGCATGTCTTCTTGGGCTTCTTTCCATCGTAGTAAGTGTATGGGCTTCCCTAGATCTTCATGGATTGGAAGCTCGTCCATTTGGGTCATAATTGTTCCTCCCTTCACGTACTTAGCAATATATTTGTTTATGAGCCTTTGAGCCTTTGCTCTTGTCATTGGGCCTTGTCGTGCATCATATGGTTACTCCCAAAGTAGACAAGGAAGCATTACTAGTTGAGCGCTTGGATTACCTAACTGAATCGACCTGAGCGGGTTATGGCTCTTATGAGACAAAAACATTATTTTCAATTGGGTTGATAATTTATAAACGTTTTGTAAAATTATTAATTCACCGTTTGCGTGGGTCCACTCCCTTCCAAATTCTTGCGTTGAAGGGAGAATTGGGACGTGAAGCCTCGTCCAGCATCGTCCCAAAACTAGGGGGATGGCTTACAATGTGTAATATCCAAGAAAGGTATAATCCTCGTCCGCATGCATCTGAAATCCCAATTACACATGATTTTTGCTGTGTCCGAAATCTCCCATTACACATTTTTTCATCAAAATTCCAAAGTTTACTTATCGCATAATATTTATCCCATATAAACATGTCATAATTTAACACGTACCTTCATGCAACGTAACAACGTTTTCCACGTATCAATGTTAAAGAAATGCTTGGTGGATATAAATTTCTTGGATCCTCAAGAAAATATCAATGTCCAGACAAACATGAGCTACAAGGAAAAGTCTGTTCAAATTCTAGACTCTAGAGTAAAAGAACTTCGACGTAAGCATATTCCGTTGGCCAAAGTTTTATGGCAAAATCATACAACAGAAGAAGCCACGTGGGAGAAAGAAGATTATATGAGGGCCAAGTATCTGGAGCTATTTAGTTAGCTAAATTTTGAGGACAAAATTTTTGTAAGGTGGGTAGAATGTAATACCCCGATAATTTCCCCCATTTGTATAATGTAACGAATTTTGTGAAAAGTAATATGTTATATTGCGATGCGGTATTTTGTCGAATAATACCATGTAAATATATGGGAAATATTATGGAGTGGTTAAAGTATAAAATTTAAAGCGGAAAATGTGCATTTCTAAGTTTTCGATCAACAAGTGGTTGAGGTTGTGGTTGAAAACTTCGACCGAAATGCATTCTAGGTTGTATTTGATGTAACGACCCTGATTTCTTAACCATTTTTAAGTACATTATTGATTACCAAAGTAACAAGTTTCAGAGTCAAATCTTTTCAAAGAAAAAGGGGTTATCAGAGTATTAAATCCGACCGTTACCAAAAACTCATTTTTACTATTCATTAAATAGTGGAGAACTATTACCTACGATTTACGAAAGCATTATAAAAATTTTGTTCGTAATAGTTGCGGAAGCGAAATTAAACAAGAAATTCCACTTATGGAAAACAAGTACTATGATTAATAGTTTAGCGGAAAAACGACATTGAAAACATTAATTTAAAAATCCAAGGTTTTGAGTTTCCGAATAAGGCCTACATAATATTCCGTAATATTCAAGTAAGGGTAGTAAGGAAACATTAACGTTGGCAAAAGAAAATAATTCGACGTTAGCCCTTACAACTTTCTTTTTCTTCATTACTTAGTGCCATAGTACTACTCCGCTGGCGTCTCTATCGGATCAACTGCAGGCTCCACCGGAATGGCCTCCTCTACAACTCCTGTCATGATCACCTCGTTACCTACACCACAAGTAAGGACGTGAGCTTTCGCCCAGTAAGGAAATGGGGGAAAACAAATGCATATGTCTCTCTTTAGTTTTCCTTCGGAATGGGGGCCACCCAAACCGATTATTTCATTACATTTCATTCTTTCATTCGTTCTTTTACTCGTACTTCGAGTTAGAAATTGGAAGACCCGTATGGGATGGCATAGTGGGTCGGCCCTAACCTCCTATGGGCAACTAGGTCCCATTCCCGATAAGGTAGGGGCATTTCCTAATTGTTAGGCTAGGACCGCTACCTATCCGCCTCCCAACTCCCTTATTCCTTTTCTTAGTCTTTTCTTATTGTTTTACTTTCCTTACCATGCATGTGAGTACCACCCCGAGGGGGTACTCCTTACTTTGTTGCTAGCACATACATGGATACAAATCAATGATACTTTAAAGAGATCTACCATAATACATCATGACATAATACATAAGGAAAACAAGATAGATAATGCTATGAAATCAAGCTATTGATTAAATTCAAGTTTTCCAAGCACAATTATCCAAATCCACACATCAATGGCATGCTTTATCATCAATGCTAATTAAAGTGGCTAACAGGCTATTAACGAAGTCATGCTATTAAACGAAATTGAGCAGTGTACGATTATCGATTTTTAACAACGAAATGAAATAGCGAAAGCAGGTTTCTTAAAGAGAAAATAAGCAGTAACAACAATCTCGAAGAGAAATGGAAAAACATACTCCTATCCTCCAAATAGAGGACAATACTCCCAATGGCGAGGCGGAGTAATGGGCATGCTTCTAGATCGCATTACAACGGGGAATATTATCGAGTGAAACAACATACATAACAAGATAAAACATGCTCTTTATGATTAAAATATAATAGCGTACTTGACAAGATAAAGTGACAAACACATGCTTCTTAACACTTAAACACAGCAGCGTATAATGAACAGCGAGGCATGCTTTTGTACGATGATAAATGGCAGAGAATGATGTTAATCATGCTTTTAGATTGACTATTAAAGCAGCGAAGTGTTAATAAAATGGAACAGCGAATAGACGTTGAAGCGATCATATACCACAGTGGGGTAACATCGTATAGGAGTAACGAAACATGCTTTACAACGACTAAATTTTTAACGGTAAATATCCAGTCTAGACGAATAGTGAAATATGCTAAAAAAATGTCAATGGTAGCAGCATTTAAAGATAGCAACATTTAAATGACGAAATGAAACATTAGAACGCGCTTGTGACAATAGCGAGCTTCTATGGAGCAGCAACGAAGATATGCTTATGAATTAACAGTAATAGTGAGCATTATTGAGTTAAAGTGATGAAACATAATCTTGGTTAACTGAAGACAGCAAGTAATATCATAGTAAGCAGCAGAAGTATGCTTGTCAACGACTGAGTAGGGACGGCAGTGATGAGATCAAATCATGCTTTTACTAATCAACATTTGCAGCGAGTAATGGATTGAACAAACAACGAGAATGTGCCTTGCATCGACCAAACGAGACAGCAAAGGAGTATGAACATCTAAGCGGGTTTTATGTTGACCATAATATCCACAACAACGCGTAAGGGAAGAATAAATCAGCAAGATATGTCTTGATTATAAAGACTAACAGTGAATGAGCCAATGTGCAGTATAATAAGATTCAACAAAGGAATATCCCAAAGTGAAATCACATAACCAAAACAAACTCCTAGTCTCACTCTTTTCTACACAGTTATTCAGTTCATTTCTTCATAATGGCTACTAGGCTTCATTCATGTCTTGCAACTCTCTATTAACAACTTTAACAGCTTCTACTGTTATTGAAATAACCACAGAAATTTCAAGTCTCACATCCAACACACTATCAATCGTTCATGAGGATAATAGGCATTCAAGGCAACACAAAAACAACCAGCAATCTAATCCTAAGGACAACCAAGAATCCACAGCAGAATAAGACGTTCATAGAATAACAGAGACGCTCACAAAGCTTAAGAGAAAAAATTCACAGTAAACTCAACATACTTGTGGGTAGGGCTTCCTTAAGCCAACGACTACCCAAATCCTTACCCCTTGAAGACCCCTTTTCCCCATGGATAGCAGCTCCTCTTTCTTGCCCTTCACTCCCAACAGCAACACTCCAGCAAAGAGATGAAGAACGACCCAAGAGACGAAGGTGAGGCTGAAGAAATAGGCTTACCTGGGGACACTTTGTACCCGTGGTAGAGGGAGGAGTAGGAAACAAATCCCTATTGGTCATCCATTTCATGTGATTTTGTGTCGAGAGATTGGGTTTTAATTGGATAACGTCATTTTCCATCTGATTTTAAATCTGTTTTGTCGCTGCACAGGGAGATTTTGGACGAGATGATGCGTCCGAATTCTGCTCGTATCATCCGAATTTGGAATTCAAACGCAAAAATGACCTCTGAGATGTCGTCCACATCGTCTGAATTCATTCGAAATTTGGACAGATTCAAATGAACAACGTCCGCCTCATCCGAGGTGTCGTTCAAATTTGTCCCGAATTCGGACAGATTCAAACGCACAACGTTCGCCTCATCTGAGGTATCGTCCGCGTCATCCGAAAAGACCAAAATCCCATTTCCTTCACATTTTCAACTAGATTTTCATCCGAATAACTCCCACGAAGTTACAAGTCACCACTTAACGTACATAGTGACGAGTTGTATAATGAAATTTTACCTTCAAAGTTTGATTACATCATTTAACGAAGAGATTTAGGATCGAGCTGTTACATTTGATATTTTGGTCGAGTCGAGGTTGAGATTTCGGACAAGTATCTCTACTGAAATGCATTCCAGACCCCGTTTGAGGTTTTTTGTCACACCGCAGTCGACTAGCGGTTGAGTTACGAATGTGAAGGATTTGAATTTATCGAATTCGTTGACATTTTGGTCGATATGCGGTCGAGAATTTCAGACCCCTTCCTCGACCGAAAACCAATTTAAAACGAGAAATACATTCTCTATCAAACAAGTACTCTCTCCCTCCTTCGATTTCTCTCTCCCTTATGAAATTTCTCCCTCCCCCGAGATGATAGGAAACTTTCCACATGTTTTTCCCCCAATGGACCACCCTCCATTGGTTTGGGTAATTTTCCCTTCATCCACGTGGGTCTATCTCTCTCTCTCTCTCTCTCAATCGTCTATAAGGGGATGGCATGGGTGATGTTTCTGGCTCTGCCTGGTGTGAGCTACGAACGTGAGGATACTGATGAGGGTGGTGAGTGTTGTATTGCTCTATGAGTGAAGTATTAGTCTGTGAGTTGTGGGAAAATTGAAGTGAGCCCTGTTTTTGGAAAAATTTCCTGGGTGTATAGCTAAACTGATGATAATTCTGTGGCTGTGAAGAACTGCTAAGGAGTGGCATTCTGCTTAAGGTTAATTGAGTTGAGTCGTTGGCCAGTGGAGGCTATACACCACAAGTAGCGTCTATTTCTCTTGTTTGTTGATAATGTTCCTGCTTAGTTTTGTGGAATGATATTTTGTATGTTGGATGCATTCTGGATGATATATGATGCTAGAAATTCTGGTTACTTGTTGGGTTTGTTGCTACAAATTGTTTCGGTTGATTCCTCTTCCCACTCTAAGTCGATGGTTAGCTATAATAGTGATTTCTTGGTTTAACTTCTTGTTGTTAATTGTTGGTACAATTTTATAGTATTTGCCTTGAAAGGTTGAATGTTATCCTGTCTCAATTACTGCTCACATATTGATAGTATCGATGGATTCAGCTGCTAATTGCTACTGTTAGTTAAATGTGAATATTTTCCATTAATATGTCAAGCATGTTTTGCTACCCCATTTTGAAGTTGTTTGTTAGTTCCTTTGGATATTGCTCCACTATTCTAAATGTGACGTGCATGATTAGTTCTCTGCTGTATTTAGTTTCAATAATAGCTTTGTAGTTTAAACTCCCAGTATCGATCTATAATGCCTTGTTATAATCTGTACTGCTAGTTTCATTGTCAGACTTTATGCTATTTATATTTGTTATATCTATGTTCCTTCATGTCATTAAATTGTCGTCAAGCATATTTAGAGTTTTGGTTATATCGTTGTTGTCTTTCCTTTCGAAAACTAAGCATGATTTGCCCATTTTATTGCGCTGAATATCTAGCATGTTTCCAGTTATTTTCTGTTGAAAACTAAGTATGATTGCACGTTTTATCTCGCTGAATATCTAGCATGTTTTGCAGTTATTTTCTGTCAAAAACTAAGCATGATTGATTGTACGTTTTATCTCACTGAATATCTAGCATGTTTCGCTGTTATTTTCTGTCAAACTCTAAGTGTGATAGCACACCTTATTTCACTATGATTTCACTATTATTTGCTGTCATTTTTCTACCAAACTTCAAATATGATAATATGTTGAATACCGTTGTTGTTCTCCAATAATTTGGAAATCCCTTGGTGATATAGAATTGTGAATTCTTGATGAGTGGATTGAATTGTTTATTGTTGTAATTCTAGTATTTCATTGGCACCCATCATAATAATAGAAACAATTAGAAAATACCACACGTACGTTGGTTGTAATATCCCGAATTTTTGTTGAGCTAAGCACAAGGCTTATGCAATGATTTTGGGATGATAGGAGCTTAATTTGACAATTGGAAGATATTGGTCAAGAGAAACGTATTTGGAATAAGTGAATTATGATACCTCGTTATGTTCATAATTAGCTTAAGGAAAGGATGAGGGTTATTAGAGAATGAGTGATGATACTTGGATTTAGAAAAGATGATATCTGGACTGAGTTAATGATTGACAGTTAGTGGATTACTAAGAGAAAATGCACTTGGATATAATAAGGTTGAAGTTATAAGGTCTATAATATTTTAGAGTATGTTGGATTTAATAAAAGAATAAGGTGGAAGAGGAGTTATGGAATATACACTTTGAGTATCAAGGGATAAATTTATGAATAGTTGGTTAATTCAAGTGTTGGCCAAAGAGAAAATATATTTGAACGTAATTGGACATATGTGGATACTATAAGCACTAGAAGTTTGGATATAATTGGGTATGGAAATGTGGATTTAGATGATATAAATGTCCATATATAAAACCCTTATGCACCATATATATATATATATGGTTTGGTGCATAAGGGTTTGGAGAAGATGAAGTGGTATGAAGGATACAATTATGACCTTAGATTACGATTTCAATATATGAATATATATAAATAAATAAATAAATATATATATATATATATATATATATATATATATTTGTATAGGTGTCACGTTACGGAAATAACGTGAATAAACATAATCTGGAGAAAATTTAGTATAATGCTTAGTTGGAATCAGCGACTGATCGGGGCGGTCGATCGACAAAGTGTTGATCGACCAGCGTCGATCGACTGGCATGAGAAGTGAAAGTTTTCTGAGGGAATTGGCGGTCGCTTGGCAGAAAGGTGGTCGATCGCCAATGAAGAAAATCAATCAACCGCCAATCTTAAACGTCGTCTGAAGATGTTAAACTGTTGCTAGAACTGGAAGATCTTCAACTTTGACGCTTCACTAATGCATGAAATGTTACTATTGTCACCTTTTTGCCTTCAGAAGGCTGCTGGAGGGGCATTGATGAGTGGCCATTTATGTGAGCCATCTGTTATTGATATTGAACGTCTGAAGGTCAAGCGATTGGTCTGACCGCTTGGATAATTTGGGGAAGATAGAAAATGCATGGGGAACCTCTGCCAAAATTTGGAGAGGGTTGGCGTGAAGGAGCTGCTGTGTTTTAGAATGAAGGGTTGAGGGTTTGAAAAGAAGTTGAAACCATGAGATGGTTCTGGAATTCTGAAAGAACAGTGAGAGAGAGAGTCTGTAACCGTGAGGAAATATTGTGAGGCTTTTGTGTTTCTTCGTGAGAAACTGTGAAGGATTGCTGGTGATAACCAAGAAAGGGAGAACATAGTGTTGGGAAGGTTTGAAGGAATTGATTCTACTGAAATGACAAAGTTATAGCCATGGACGTAGTGCGATGATTCTGTGAAATATGTGAAACTGTGAAAGAGGAATTTCTGTTGTCTCTAGTGCTTCAAGTTTAGTGAATGATAATTTATGTGCTAACTTCGTAAGGCTAGGGACTCCCAGGTAAGGAATAATGCTTGTGCTTTGTCGAAAAGGACCTGCATTGCAGGAGTAGAATTTTTGTGTAGTTTGTTGTGTTGACCGTAGTTTGCTTTCTGATGAATGATGCTTCCATAATATGGTCATTGCTCAAAGTCATTTTCTGTATGATGTCAATGATAGGTTCTTTGTTATAGACATGCCTTTAGTGATGGTTATCTGGTTAGGTTGTATTCCTACGTTAGTTTACTAACAGTTGTGATGAAAATGGTTTTCAAAGATGATAGTCTATGATATAGGAAAAGTTAGATTAATAATAACATAGTTAATTAGTAAAGGTCCCCAATTCATATTCGAGTGGTGGATACTATAGGATAGTGCTAATACTATTTAGGACTAAGTTAGAAATGATACGCCAAGGAAAGAGGATAGACGTATGACGTCATAGTGTAATAGGAACGTGTTTAGTATTAATGTTATAGTTGAAGCATAGTATTGTTTGTTAGCTGTTTGTAGTATTGTTTGCGATATATGAATTGCTGTGTGTGATATTCATGTAGACATGTTATAGGATTGCACGTAATGCATTGCATGAGCTAATAATGAAGATAATAAATGATGTTTCCTACGTGGGTTTGGAAACTGAAGAGGTTGCTCACACATAGAAAACAACTCGTTTGAGTAAGTTCAGAAACTGAAGAGGTTGCTCTTACTCAACGGGGGGTGAGTTTAGAGACTGCGGAGGTTGCTCTCACCCAAGAGTATAACAGCTCATTTGAGTAAGTTCGAAAACTGAAGAGGTTGCTCTTGCTCAACGGGGGGAGAGTTCAAAGACTGCAGAGTTTGCTCTCACCCAAGAGTAAATGAATGTAAATGTAAGTGGATTCATTTTTAGTGAGTTCGGAAACTGAAGAGGTTGCTCTCACGTAAAAACGAATCCAAGTGGTGAGTTCGGAAACTGAAGAGGTTTCTCTCACCCAGCTTACGGATATATGAGGCTAAAACATGTAGAGTTGTCATAGAGGTTACAGTTGCATTTCATGATTACATTCCTTACTAGGAAATAGGCTCATTATTCCTCTTGTGATGTTGGTATGTAAGAGATCAAGGATAGTAGAAGTTGATGAGGTATTTGTACGTTGCGGGCTTGGCAGCTGGTTAGGCTAAAAGATTAAAGAAGAAATGTAATGTTCGGTAATAACTTTTTTTAGGAAAGTAAAACTTTGTTATAGTATTTCATTTTTATCAACAATGTTTTCAAATTATGTTTAATTCTTTTGGTATTGTAAATACAAGTCTTCCGCTATTGATAAATGGTTTAACAAAAATGAGTTTATTTATACACTTATTGTTTAAGTTAGTTTTCAAACGAAAAAGTCTTCCGCTGTGATTTAAAAGAAAAAGTTTTCAAAAATCATGAGTTTTAAATTGAAGGAATAAATGGGATGTTACATTGGTATTCATTTGTGAGGAAAAAGATAAAGAAAATAAATATAAGGGGAATTGGAGGAGGGGAGGTGGTTCGGATCATAACAGGCTCGAGAATATACCCTGCGCTCGACGGAATGCTATAGTCTGTCTGCCCGAATGGGAGACTCAAGATTATACCCTTCGCTTGTCAGGTTGTGAGAGCCTATCTACCAAAGGGTTAGATGTCGACTACCGGCCACCCTCCCTATGACGAAACCTCCAATGTCCTAGCTCAACGTATGAGTTGATGTATATATAACCGTTAGTAAAGAACAGTTTGGGCGGATCTCATTCTACATAATAAGCTAGAGGCATACATCATATTGCATATCTCATTTCTTGATGGGCCTTAGGCTCATAGTTTGCATGTGGTGTAGGTGAGTGTTTAGATATGGTTACTCCCAGAGTGGACGAGGAGACATTACCAGTTGAGCGCTTGGATTATTCAGCTGAATCGACCTGAGCGGGTTATGGCTCTTATGAGACGAAAACAATATTTTGAAATGGGTTGATAATTTATAAACGTTTTGTAATACTATTAATTCACGTTTTGATTGTCAAACCTGATGCATGACAAGGCCTAATGGCAAGGGCAAAAGCCCAAAGGCTCATATAAACACATATATTGCTAATTACTTGGAGGGAGGAACAATTATGACCCAAATGGACGAGCTTCCCACCCATGGAGATCAAGGGAAGCCCATACACTTACTACAATGGAGAGAAACCCAAGAAGACATGCTTGACGGACAAGAAAGTCAATCAAAAGATGTCAAGTAGAAGATTAAGGACACTTTCTGATAGGCTCCAAGAAACAAATGGAGAGCCTTAAAGAAATCTGTCCCGGAGAATTATCAATACTCGAACCAGCAGCAATAAAATGAATCAAGCTCCAAATATATATGTGAACTAGAGCTATATTTTGGAGAACATAGACTTAATATATTCAGGAAAGTTGTATAAAAAATCCAGCCCAAAAAGCACTCTGGATTAGGAGATCTATCAATTTCAATAACAACCCGAAATCTGTTTTCCAGCAGAACAGATTTACCAGTGCAGATTTAAAACGGAATAACTTGAGCTACATACACCCAATGAAGCTTATTTTTGGAGGGTAGCTCACTGACTTAATCTTGAACAAATCACTAGAAGGCATCAAACAGAGACGAACGTCGTAAGGGCCTCAAACCGATACTATAATCAGCGCTAACAACAATCCAGCAAAATTACAGATTTCAACACCTCAACAATAATCCAAAAATAACCTTCTACAATCAATAATCTCCAAAAGGCTTCTTCAACACATAACAATCATTTAATCACCAGAACATAGGTTATCCAAATAGCAAGAAAAGAATATAAAAGAGCCACAAAAAGCAAGAGGAAATACAATGGAGTCCGCGGACCTCCTAGTGAGAGGGGCTACTTTGGGGTTGGCCGAAAACCAACACTCTCCAAGGTTGGATAGTTCTCTTGTCTCCACACATCAATCTTACCTCGAAGATAAGGATTGGAAGAAACAATATCCCAAGGATGCAAGGTTGAGAAGCTTCAAGAGGGGCCTTGCTTGGGGGATGGATGAAATCGGCGCTAAAGGGGAGGGGAGGCCGCGGCTAGTGTTTACCAAAACACAAAAGTTGTCTTCAATTCAAAACTGGTTTCTTCTTCCAAATGAGGGTACATAAACCCTATTGTTTACAAAAGAGGTCAAAAAGACCAAAATACCCTAGTAGCAAAAATGACTAAAATAACCCTTAATCAAATCAACAATAACAAGTCTGAGTTTGAGTTTTTCTCTCTAAAATAAAGATATTTGACATACCAAATGGAGACCAAATACAACGTTCAATATCTCGTTCGAAACCTCTGGATATTGGCTACATTTCTTATGAAGGATGAAAGTTGAAACGATGCCCTCCCGATAGTTGAAATAGCCCTTGAACGTCTGCTACTCAGATTCTAGGCGGAATTGGACAGCTCCTAATTTTCTTCTATAATTGCATGATATCCACTAGTCCAAAACACCAAATCCTCTTTGTGACATTGAATAAAACTTTCCTCCAAATTGGATAAAAAAGAAACACCTACAAAACAAATAAAAAAGTTAGAAATAAAGGTGCCCCTGGCTCGGGCTCAAGTGACAAAATTTGGGGCACATCACTTTCCTAATCGGCCGAGAATCACAACAAAAAGATCATGAATTTAGTAACTCCTTACAAGGCGGAATCAAAGAAAGGAAAGTTATCAAAGATATCACCTCCCTTGAAGATAAAGCAAGCTGAAAGTTACTAAAGTCATACTTTTGGAAAGTTACTAAAATAGCTTATACTAATCGGCTAACTATGGACCAAATACTTAGGTGTGTTTAGATATTGTTTCCTATTTTATGCTTTGTAAAAGGCTATATAAAGCCACCTACTGCTTATATTTTAGACACGGAGAGTTTAATACAAAATGGCTTTTTGCTAATCTAAAAAGTGGAGTGATTCCTCTTTGGTGAGTAATATTCAAAGACCTCCTCATGTGAGTCATATCACGGGAGAACAATCCTAAGGTTACTTTCTAAAAGTGATCTTCATTCACATTCTTTTTTCTTTGAAGAAACAAGTTGGAAGATCATTGAACTTTCCTAAGTTCAAATCAAGGCGGATTCAAGCATATCTGAGGAGAAGATTTCCTAAATCAAATAAGGAAAGGATGCCCGAAACCGCCGCTCTTTAATGTTCGCTAGGAGCGTTCCAAGCTACGCTCTCAAAAGGACATCCGTTCCAAGTCAAAGGACGTCCGTCATTCACATAGTTGGCGCATCTGCCTTCATCCATGCCAGAACGGACATCTGTTCTGCTCTCATGGACGTCTGTTCACCCAGTCAACAACGAACGAATATCACTTGCCAACGAAGGACGTCCGACCTTTACAAGGGACGTTCGTCCCACCTTCATCCGCCAAACAAGAGACGTCCGACATCTCACACGAACATCCGTCTACCTTAGCAACTACCAGACGATCACTGCAAGGGACGTCTGTCCAGCTACAAAGGACATCCATCAACTGCCAATCCTCGTCCATTGTCATCATACTCTATAGGTTAGATCTAAACCCCTTCCGTTCACACATCAAAACCTTATTTTGGATTTAACTATGTTTCCGCTTTAATTCTGATTTAATTATGCCTTTTAAATTGTCTTGCTGACTTTAACTATTCACTCTCGTATGTTTAAAGAAATAAAAAGAAAAATTTTATACAAATTATTAAAAAGGAAAAAGTTGTAAAAACTAATGCGGGTCCCTACACCTTATATATCCCATAACTGACCTTTCTCCAGCACCTAACTAGAGGTGGAGGAAACACATGTTCATCCTTGAAGGTCCCACCTATTTTTCCTCCAATCTGAATACAACATCACTTACAATTTCAGAAGACGTTTTGCATTACCAGTCGATCACCAACCAATAGCTGATCGACCATAACATAGCTAGATAAAAGACTGCCTATTTTTTAAAAAACTGGTCGATCGCCTTCTAATGGACAATCGACTACAAATTTCAACATTACTTTATGTACTGACCGTGATCGATGGAAGATTCTGCCTTGATCGGCCGCAAATCCTTAAACTTCACAATTCTTGATAAAGTCAATCGATCACCAACACACACTTATGATCGACCGCTCAAATCCTTATTTCGTTGATTCTATAAGAATCTGCTTAGAAGGAGAATGACCACACCTCACTTTGACCGACCACCATCCATCAAAAAGCCTTCATTCCTTCATATTGCACGTTCACTGGTTGATCGATCCTTCATAGGATCGACCACTCCTTCTAAACTTACTAACAACATAGAAAATCCATACCTCCGGTAACCAAAAATCACAAATTACATACCTATACTAAAATCATCTCATAAATATCCAATAATCATAAAATATTATCATCCTTAACCAAAGCTTAATATGACTCAAAATTCAGGGTATTACACACAATGCATGAAATATGCACATGAACAATACAATGCACATCATTAATCCAAAGATCCTATATCATATCACATTTTATCATTTATCATAACATGTCAATATTAATTAACCAACATTTTAATCATTCAAGGGATCATTACTAACCTCATATATCTCCATACATAATAATAATGTGATAGCATACAAACAATCAAATCATATCTTAATATTATTCTTATATACATAACATATCAAACAATGTCTCAATCCTATTCTAGCATCTTGTGATGTAAGCTCAAAAGGCCAAAAACACACAATATCTCTTACCTTATAGTCTTTCTACAATAACTTATAAGTTTACTCAATTATCTCCTTGACTTAAAACACCTAAAACATAATGAGTTCTACGTGAGTATTTATTCATGCACTTGTTACACCAAATGTGCATAGCCCTTAACACACTCAACCAACCATTAGTTCCAAAACTCAAATTCGTCCATTACAGAGCATAATAACATAATAATTCATCTTGGATAAATTCTTTTGTATGCATAAGATAAAACACATCAACAACTCAATCCATTATGCACCAATTCCATTTTACCTTTATAGTTTTTATCCAACTTTAACAATTTAGAACTTACAAAATACTTAGCCAAATCCATCAGTTCAAGAGTTATGCTTTCCTTGAGATGTCTAATATAGCATACTATAATGGTTTTGGATTTGAAACTATTAAGGCAACTTTCAACTTCTAAATACCAAAACTACACGGTTTGACCAATTTCATGTCATCTACCTTTTTTAGCTCATAAACTTAATCCAACTTCTTAAAATTCTTGAAAATCATAGAAAGAACTCTTCTTATCTTCAAAGAGTCGAAAGAGGGAACCACCTTCTTGAGAGCTTTTGGTCTTCAATATTTCTTCACGGTTTAGGAGTTCTTCCCTTTCATGAAATCTTCTTAAGCCTTATCTTTATCTCTCATAATGAAGTGTCACCTTGATCAACCACAATCACGTTGAGTCAGTATTTTTCCCTCTTAAAACATGACACCTAATCATATTATAGGTGAATTTTGGTATTCCCAGTTGACCGCTCATTAGCTCCAATCGACTATTCCCTATATTTCAAAGGAAAACCTTAAACTGGACATTCCTCTGTGGATGTCCAACCTTCAGCAGAAAGTCATTTATGAAATGTGGTGAACGATCGCAACCTCGTGCCTGGTCAACCACATATGTACCCATGGCTAAAAACATTACAATCTATCCACGTATTGGTTGACCACACCCTCAACGCCAGGCGATTGCAAAACTACTTGAGAGCTTCCTGATGTCTGTGCTTCAGTAGATACTCAAATTTTCTTTGGATCAATCGACCGTACTCTTACCCCGGTCGACTACAAATCCATTCGAGAGCAATTTAACTAAGTCCTTGTACACTTAACTTTCACCCTTCCTTTAACATCAATTTATGCTTAATAACAAAGTACTTCAACAACCATAATTCAACTATATCAATACCAAAATCATTAAACATTGACATTGCACAGGAAATTCTCATTCGCTGAATTAAATTTATCACTTTATTACCATGCAATAACACACAATTTCACCAGTTTGATCAATTGACTAAAAATTTACACCAAGCCAAAAACCCACGATATAAGATACAAAACCTGGTCAATACAAAACAAATTGATTTCGATTAATGCTAAAAATTTACTCATAAAAATATTAAATCAAAAAAATTACATATTTTACAATGACTAACTCAGTAGAAAGCTTATACTATATATATGCAATGTAAGAAAAAGAAAAGGTTTTTTCATTTCATTCTAAAACCTTAAACCAGATAAAATGTTTTGCATGGATTTACATTCATCAAAACCTTTTTTTTGTTTTAAGAAAATTTGCTCCACGAGCCACCAGTGAGACGATATCAAAACATTGATGCATACATAGACAACTATAAGACTTCAACGTTTTTCGTAGAAAACAATCCTAGTGAAAAAGAGGCCTCCCATGAACCCCGGCACAACGATTGCCCACAAGGCGTGTAGGAAATGATGATGATCTAAAGACCTAGTTAGTCACATGAGGCAGAAAGAAAAGACTGTCTGAAGACCAATCAAGCGTGAATCGATTGTATAAAAAAACAAAATAGTCCAAGTTTAGGGATTCGAACCCAAGGACGCGTCATCCCAGTCCTATTACCCAATCACGTCAAACAAAAAAAACACCTTCATATAACAAAAGGGTGTATTGGGATAACCTCATATTATTTTAACTCGTAAACCGTCTAAAACAACAGGAGTTTCATCCACCAATGCACATGTAACCATATAATGAAATACTATGCATGCGTAAAATAAACGTGTAAAAATACATATAATATAAAAATAGACATATTGTTAAATAGGACATGCTAGTTGTCATGTGATAGCTCACAAAAATAAAGTGTTGAAAACCATGATGCAATATAGTACAATATAAAATATTTATCTCAATGAAGACAAAAGTCTTGCCAACTACCAGAACATGCTATTGGGGACAATATCAAAATCAGAAACACTACCGGAACCTAAAACAAAACCGACATCAAAATATCAATCAAAACACTAAGGATATAGTATGTGTCTTAGATCGGGACTAAGAACCTAAACCAGAAGAGAATGAGAAACGGTCATGAACTCGTGCCTTGGTAACAAATTTTTCCTTAAACGCTACTGCGCGACCATCTAAAACTCTGCAGTGGATGCCCCAACTTCTACTATGGTTGCCCTAGCGGAAGTCTAGGCTGCTACTGCGGATGGCCATAGCAGATGCCTAAACCTTAGTTGTAGGCACCCATAACAGACATTCGAACTGTTGTCGCAAATGCCCGCAGTGGATGTCCAGACCTCTACTGTTATTGTAAAATCTGAGATTTTCAAATGATTTTAAAAATGCCATGTGTAAATTTTTTTGCGAATTATCGGTCAAAAGTGAAAAGTTGACCAATTTTATCGCGTAGCGGCGACGTGTTAGTTTTTCAGTCAAGTAGTCAAATTGAGTTTTTCCAAACAGAAAATTTATTAGGAAATGTTTTTTACTAAATTATTTTGAATAAGAAATTATTTTCGGTACGCGTTTTAAACAAATCAAACTTTAAACCAGAAATTTAATAAGATTTATTATATATATATATATATATATATATATATATATATATATATATTATACATTATATAAAATTTTACAATTTAATTTACTTTATTTTTAATTTTTGAAATTTTTTTTAGGGTAAATGACAAATCAACCATCATGGTTTGAGGTCAATGACAAGTCAACCACTATGGTATTTTTTTTAACAAGTTAACCACTCACGTATGTTAAAATGACAAATCCAACATCACGTAGACGTTTATCGTTAAAAAGTTGGGTGCCAACGTCCGAACGCCGGAACGCCCCGCTCCGGCGTTCTGAATTCAGAACTCCCAACGCAGGACGTTCTGAAGAAAATCAGAACACCGGCGGGGAGACACCGCAAATTTTTGCAGTGTCTGGTGCGAAGACACCTCGAAAATTGCGGTGTCTGGTGAGACACCACGAATTTTCGCTGTGTATGGTGCGAAGACACTGCGAAAATCGCGGTGTCTGGTGAGACACCACAAATTTTCGCAGTGTATGGTGCGAGGACACCGCGAATTTTCACGGTGTCTGGTGATTTTATGTAATCACCCTTTAATGGCGCCTTCTTCTCAACCGCCGACGACCTGCTCCAATTCTAAGCCCCTCAATCCTCACGCCAAACCTTTCATCCAACAAACCATCTTCTGTACTACTAACAACTTCCCTCATCAACTGTCTCAATGTAGAACAGAGCTCAGTATTTTTCCTGTGAGTACTCCAGCATTGCAGCCGGTGATCGGCTGGCCGTGGGTTTACGGGTGTTCTTTCCAACCTCAATCGAAACTCTATTGGCGTTGCCATAATTCATCGTTGACCAGCTATTATGATTTAGGGCTGCAATATTCTGTGAGTTACGAGAGAAGAATTTTTAAGGCTGAGAAAGTGGAGGAGAAAGTTTAAAGTCACGAGGGTGTTGAGGAAATGAAGTGGGAAGGCTTTTTTGGTCTTTTACCGAGAAAGCCTGGAAGAAAACAGAAACGAACGTGGGAGAAGAAGAGACCCATGAAGCTTGATATCAATGGCGGTGACTGTGGAGATGTTGTTCCGTTGCCTCTTTCTCCTTTCGACGTCGATGGCTCTGGCACCACTACGATTATGATTAAAAACATTCCTAATCAGTTCAAGTAATCTCCTTCTCTAATCTGGTTTTCCATTTTTCCCCGCTATCATATCTACACTTTAAAATTTTAAACTTTTTTCTCTGTTTTCTTTTCCTGGTTATTTTACCATTAAACTTGTCGTCTCTAATCATCTATCACTGCATGGAAATGCATGAGCTCATAATCCGTCGCTATAAGTCCTACTGCGCCATTAAAACTAACCTTTATGACACTCAAGTTTGTGTTTGACGAGCAGGAGGCGTGATATCCAGCACATTTTGGACGAACATTGCCGATCGGAGAACAGCAACGCTCAGTCGCTGTCTGACCCGTTTCGGTCGGAATACGATTTTGTCTACTTGCCGATGTATGAAAAGATTGAGACAATTGGTGAGGGAAGTTGTTAGTAGTACAAAAGATGGTTTGTTGGATGAAAGGTTTGGCGAGAGGATTTGTTCAGAACGCCCTGCGTTGGGCGTTCTGAATTCAGAACACCGGAGCGGAGCGTTCCAGCGTTCGGATGTTGGCACCCAGCTTTTTAATGGTAAACATCTATGTGATGTTGGATTTGTCATTTTAACATATGTAAGTGGTTAACTTGTTAAAAAAAAAATACAATAGTAGTTGACTTTTCATTATTTCAAACTACGATGGTTGATTTGTCATTTACTTTTTTTTGTAAGTCTTCTTCTTCGCGTTCCTCTCCTTCGACAGAGAGTGAGACCGAACGAGAGAGAGGAGAGACCGAGGGCGATTTCGCGGAGGCCGGGAGCAGACTGTTTCTGGCGGAAAGGCGAGCAGCTAGCGAGCTCCGTCTGTGGTTGTGTGGTCCGTCCAGGATGATTTCGCTAGAAATGGTGGAGGCAGAGTGAGCTCGGAAATTAGGGCTTCTCGGCTCGAGATTCTCTTCTGCTATTTCCTTCGATTGAGGTACGATTTCTTCATGTTTTCTTGTTCTCTCGGTCTCTATGCTGTCTGATAGATAATGCCGGGGACTTGACCCTGTATTGCTTCAATTTTCTGTAATTTTGATTTCGGCCAGATTGGGTTGTCTCACTGAGTGATGCCGTGAGCGAGGGTCTTTCTTCAGTTGTGTTTTGGCTTGCGGTAGAATGAGGATACCTGGTTCTATTATATTTCTTGTTTGGTGTCTTTGACCGAATTAAATTCCTCTCCTTGTGCATGTTCTGTCATTTTCAAGCTGAGGATTTACGTTTCGATTTCTGATAATTGTTGAGCTGTTCTGCCCCGATGCTTAGTGGATTGATTTAGGGGCTGTTAGATTGCTGCTGTTGGGATGGTTTTCTTTTTCTCTCTCGGTCGGTTTACCCTGTGATTTCCACCGCTTACAGTGGTGTTTTTTTTTCTTGACTTTTCTCTTCTGGGTTTTTGTTCTGCATTTCCATCTATCGTGTGATAGACACTGATGGAGATTATATTCTGTCAAATTAGGATTTATTCATCAGTTCGGTTACCGCTTACAGGATATTGATAGATGTTTTTGAGAATTGCTTACGTTCTTAGCTGCCCTCTTTTATGTGTTCTAAATTGCATTTCTGGCTGACCTCTGCTTAGGGTTCTGCTGAAAAATGTTGTTGTGATTATTTCCCTCACAGTTTGATATCCATTTCTTGAGGATGAGAATGCCTTTTGTTTGATTTCTGAAGTTGGTTTAGTTTATGCCCGAGAGTTGTTGAGAAGTGTCGTTCTACCAATTTAAGTTTGTTCCATGGGTTGGTTTCTATCGTGGGAAATTGTTGAGAGCTATTTCTCTATTGAATTGGGTTTTATTCTACATTTTAGTTATAGTTGGAATTGAAAATGCTAAGTTAAAGTTTAAAGTTGCATGAAGAGGGACGTTAGCCAATGTATGTGTTGGCTTCCTAGAACTGAGGGTTTTAGTTAAAGCCTTGTTATGCTATTGAGTGATAAAGTTTGGAATTTTGTTTGGATTCCTAGTTTTGGATTCCTAGTTTTGGCTTCCAGGTTGAACTTCGAGGTTAACCCTAGAAATTGTTATAAATTCTAGTCTTATTTAAGACTTGTCTATTATCCCTTGTATGATTGATGAGATGTTGGCACTGACCTTGTTGTAGGTTTTGAAGGTGTCAGATGTTTCGACCGTTCGCTTATGACAGTGCGTGGAGCGGGATTGTCGATAAGCGTGTCGTGGTCGCCATCGAGGTAAGGATTTTTATACTTTCTACACTGCATTGCATCATGATTTTCAAAACTACTATTTTGTGGACTACCACACTTGAAAACCCAACGGAGACTGTTCGACAGACGTCAGTTTTTATTAGTAGCATGTTTTCTCATGTTTATATTCCATACATGGTTTGTTGCTAATACCTGCATATATATATATATATATATATATATATATTGATGATTTAAATATGTGCCTGTGTTTGGGGGATGAATCCTCTTGATGCTTTAGGCATTCTCGCGCTAAAGCATCACGAGGCTATCCCGTCAACTTTCGATTGCTAGAAGGTTTGACATTGGTTACGTACGTTGGGAGGATGAATCCTCTTGATGCTTTAGGCACTCTAGCGCTAAAGCATCACGAGGCTATCTCCAAAATCTTCTACTGTGAGAAGGTTTAATATGTACATCAGGAGGATGAATCCTCTTAATGCTTGAGGCACTTTAGTGCTAAAGCATCACAAGGATATCTCTATGCAATCTTTTGCTGCATGAAGATTGGTCGTTACGTGCGAAATACGATGGGGCATTCATGACATGTCCTCAGGTTGAAAGTCCTAAAAGTGAAAAAATATAGGTGGAGCATTGGTGATGTGTCTTCAAGTTGCAACTCTTGAAAGTTGTAAATTCAGATGGGAGGGTGATGAAACCTCATTGGGTTGCAAGCTGCTAAACCTGGCCAAGGTATTGTCACACGAGTTGGCAGTGGTGTCAGTCACGAAGATTAGCCTATCACAATACCGTTCCATTTGGCGGGTTGGCTGGACGACTGAGCTTGCTGGACGACTGAGTTTGCTCATCGGCAACCCTCGTCAATTTAGGAACTAAGGTCCTATTAAGTAGGGGTCTATCGTGTGGCAACCTCATCCATTACTATGATTATGCGAGTTGTGTCAACTCGGAGCTTGTTCGCCGATAACTCGGACAACGTGCTGGATCTGCGAATCGCCATCGTTGGTATTCTTTTCTGCCTTATGAGGTGTTGTTATTGGTGGATAGCCACCTTTCTGTGACTTATTGTTGAGCGGTTACACGAGTTGTGTCGTGGCTGACTGGTTCGTCGGCAACTCTGATAATATGCCAAATCTTCGGATCATATCGGCGGTGGCTACGACCCATCGGCACATCAGAGAGATCATACTACCTTTCAATGATGAGTGACGGATAGGTCCTTGAGTGACCATCTCTTTTCACGGATAATGTTTTCATACAAAAAACGATGTTAGCATATTTTGCGATTATAGTTGTCTATGTATATAGTGGGTTTAATAAAGCCACATCAAGGGCCATGGCCCGGTTAATTGAAATGATAAAGAGGTTTTAAATGTTCAAAATCCATGTAAGGTAAAATGAGAAGCATGAAATGGTTTTCAAATGATAAAGAAAACGGTTTTAGCATGCATTGCATTTTGTATAGATTTCCCTACTGAGTTAGTCACTTACCCCTTAGACTATATTTTTCCTCATGTTAAGGTGTAAATCTGGTGCATTAGCTTTACTTGTGTGGCAGCGAAGTGATATTAGAATTTCCTGATAGGTATTTCGATCTTCTCGTGGATGGGTGGAGACTCATTGGTTCAATCTCTCTGATCCTGGTATGTTGGGATTTAGTTTTGGTATTGTTTAACTTAATTCCTTCACCGTATTTTTCTTTATTATGTTATCATGTCTCTAGTTGATACTCTGTGGGCTCCAACCCATGTAATTTAGGCTTGAGCTTGATATTATTCCAGTTAAGTCTTTCACACAAAAATTTATGTCTTGTACTGGGTAACCGGGTTCTCTCTGATAATTGGGTTGGCTAAGCCAGCGGTTCTGTTCGAGCTGCCTCTGGGTCGTGACAGTTATCGTCTACATCAGATGTTTGGACCTTTGTCGTAGACTCCTGCAGCAAAAATCCAAATGCGGACTTCTGAACCTGCATCCTCCACGAACACCCGACACAAACATCGAACACTCGGAGACGTCATTTTCGTGGCAAACATCACAAAAAAATTGTTCTTTTTACCTCCAATCGGTTTAAAACAAAGCATAGACCATAGATTGACCAACAAAACACATAAACAACCAAGGGTCTCGAGTTTCCAAGCTCAAATCTGAACCGGACATAAACTGAAATTTCAAATGAGGAAATGTTGAATTGTGTGAAGTTGATAACAATTTAATTTCAATTTACTTGAAGGCAGGTTAGAATTTGAATCAATATTGAATTGTGTTAAGTAGATAACTTTGTCAAGCTTTATATGCATTTAGTTAGTTCACTAGTAAATAAAGAAATGCGCTCATGAATCACATGACCATATTAAAACCAGAATATATACTAATTTTCTATAATATTTTCTCATAAGTGGAAAATAACGTCACGAGAACTTTAGAAAAACCTCGTCAAAAATTGAGTTTGACATTAACCAAATAGTTTATGGTGTAACAATGCTACAACATTTGTAATAAAACTCACATAATATTTAAATCTGTTTATTTTGTGCTCATGATTATGTTATTTATATATTTTTATGGATGCCACACGTGCACTTGCGTACTGTTATAGTCTTGCACAACACTTGGTCATACCAACTTAAGTTTAGGGTTTGTGTTGGTTGTGTGGGCGGAGTAGGAATTTGCATCTGCAATGTGAGACGACTTATGATACTATGTTCCTGGGCGAGATCACCTAGGGTAGTACAAGCCTAGGACACTGATGTTATCATTTTTGAGAGAATTTCTTTTCTATGTAAAAGAGTTTGATATAATACGTAGTAAAATATTTTTCTTTTCGATAAATGGTACGTCGATAGTTCTTCTAACACATTTCAAAACATATATATTGTCTTCACTACAAATTCATGCATGTTAATATGATGAAGGTTTTTTCTAGTATTTTCCTTGGAGTGTTTGTTTTACTTTTGGAAGTCTTCATATTTTATTTCTCCTTTCTTTCTTTTGGACCTACATAACTCTTGTCCCAATGAGTTTTTATCATAACAATTCCATCTCTTCCTCTTTTTAATTTAAGATAATTAACAAAATAACCACTCTACTATCAAATCAATGACAAGCCAATCACTAAACAATTTTTGCTACCAACTTAAACATTAAACTATGAGAAATAAATAGACCAAATATCGCTGTCAACTTTTTGAGAACTCGAGAGCTAATACCTACAGAAAAAACTGCAAGAACTCGTAATTTTAGATATTTTAGTATAAATAAGTTAATACTCATGGAGAATGAATTTGAGAAAATACTATATAAGTTGCTTTTAATTTTATAATTTAAAAGATTTTGTAAAAGAATATATAATATTTTAGATTTCTGATTATTTATAATTGTTTTACTGTCAATAGAAAAATCACAACTTGTTTATATTATTTGTGTTTTTCTACGAAGAAGACAATGAATTTGTTCTTTATCTGCAGACTTTTCTCTGCGGAAAAACAACTTTCCCTAGTGGAACGTCGTCTTTCAGCAGCGAAAAATTGTCTTTCAGTAGTGGAAAGTCATCTTTCCTTTGCCGAAAGTCATATTTCCTTTACAAAAAGTAATATTTTCTTTGCAGAAAATTATCTTTCCAGGACTTACTTTTCGCAACAAAAAGAGAATGTTCCACGGAGGGACGACAATGTTTTTTAACGGAAAACGTGATAGTGATATTTTCGTCGTTTATTTTTCATAGTTGAATGGTTAAGTTGTTAGCGAAAATACTTAGTAGTTGATTTATCATTGATCACAAAGTACAGTGGTTGATTTGTTAATATGCCTTTAATTTATTACACTATCATATATATATGTATGTATTCTCTTGTGATCATTCACATTCATGTTTCATGAAACACTTTGTAAATGTATGACACAATAACAGAGGATTAGGTAAGGGCATCATCATGCCACACGTCTATTAATATGGTTGGTTAGATGCATCTGGTTGACCAGTTTTGTACAGTTAGTGAACTCCTGTTCGTACTGAATATTGAAAACCCATCAATCTAAGCTGAATGAATAGGAGGAGGGTAGGTAGTTTTAAGAAAAATCTAGAGCTTAGCAAAGCATATAAATTACCGTTGTTCTGTTCGTACCCATCACCCATTTGAGGATGAGGTCATGGCATGTAGTGAAAAACGAACATACAATAGGGCACTAGGAGGCAGCCATCAAATCATCACCTTCTAACTTCTTCTTCATCGGATTCTATCAAATCCTTCACATTTGAAGGAAGCATCAGGCGAGATATGCTCGAGTGCTCTAAAAATGGTAAATCTCCTCTTCTTCTTGCTAACAGTAAATGTACTTCAAATCCCTACTTACAGTTAGACTCCGCCCTCTTCAGATTAGGACGCTTCTTCTGGAGAGAATCTGACATTTCTCGCAGTCGATTTGTTATCTCAGTAAATGACGGGCGAGACTTGGGGTCGGGAGACCAACATTCCTCCATCAACCTTTTCCATTCAGGATCACATCGCCTCGGAATAGGAGGCCTCAATGTATTGTTTACAATTCCGCCTTCAGTCATCGTTTAAAACATACGAAATTGTTGACTTTGGGGGAAAATGCAGAGAGTTCAAAGCATGGGTATATTTGAGTAGAGCATACCTATTATAGCTCCACAATGCATATTTGCGTATGGCTCTTCCCCAGTCAAAATCTCCCACATTGCAACTCCGAATGAGAAAACATCGACCTAATACAAGACACAAATGTTAATTCCATAACATTCATTCTCCTAGAAAAGTTTTTGGATGAATCGCATTTGCCTTAACCTTCTCAGACACCTGGCTACTACTGCCATCTAATAATTCGGGAGCCATCCATGGGAGAGTTCCTCTCACACCGCCACTCACAAGGGTGTTGCGCTTGATTCTCGACAACCCAAAATCTCCAACCTTCAAAAGAGTTTATGATGAGAACAAAGTGTGTCATGTAATAATTATATGCTTAAACAAGATCATCCATCCCTCTGCCAACCTTGCATATGGGTCGCTCAGGATCTCTCAAATTGACCAGCAAATTGTCACATTTCAGATCAAAATGGACTATACTTTTCAAATGTAAATATTCCATTCCGAATGCTGCATCCATCGCAATGATGAGCCGTTTCCTTCGGTCAAGCACCCTGAACAGAAGAACATTCTGATTCTTTCAAGAAAAGAATTGACAAGACAAAAGGGTACAAGACAAGCAGCATCAACTAACCTCTCCTTCTTCAATAGAACATGTCTCAATGATCCATTGACCATGTACTCGGTTACAGTCGCCAATGTTCCCTCTGGCCCATCAGGAACCACACCATAGAATGCTAATACATTTGGGTGGTGAAGAGTGGACAAGATTCGAGCCTCTCTCCAGAAGTCTTTCATCTGCATAGAGAGAAGTTAACTTAGAAAGGGGTAACTACATAGAGAACCAAGGACTAATGTTTTGGTTTTAAAATGCATGAAAAAATTCCTTTCTTTCGGAATCATATGTTCATCATGCTAAGAAGTACTAATGCTGGGCCCCCACCAATCGCTCTTGTTCAGAGGATCTGCCCGAAAAGCAACTCTTTTTTATTCTCTTGATTGCGACATCTGTCCCTCTCCACTTTCCGTGATAAACTGTTCCGAATGTTCCTGAGCCCAACTCCTGCAGATCTTCCAGATCGGCATTCTTTATTATCTGCACATCAATATCTCAAGCCTTCAGTTTAACGCCATAAAAAATTCTTCAAATATTCTGACAGCATTTCTAGTTAGGAGACAAGTTTCATGATTGATGAATGGGGTGGCGGAGATTAGGTCTGAACCTGTAAACCATAGATTCCAGCTTCAATCTCAGCAATTGCAGCATCACCAATGGAAACACTTGGGTCTCTTCCATCACCTTCTAAATCCTAAGATATAGAGTAACCATGTCAACACACATAGTTCACTCCACTAATAGCTTGAAAAATGGAAAGTACATTTTCACAAGAAAAATGCATACCACGTATTCAGAATCTGGACAAGAACTTTGACCTTCTGATCCTTTAGAAGACGGAAATCCGTCGCTGGCCTCATCCTTGATCCATGGGACAGCTTTTGATGACAAAGGTATGTCAGGACTAGGAGGCATACAATCTGTGACGTCTTCAACCAGAAAAGTCGAGCCAATAACATCATTGGCATGACAGCTATTCGAGTGTTCTGATTGGGCACAGACAGGTTCTACACCATTTGATGACTTGCCACTGAGGACTGTGTTTTCAACCGCATGCATTCTATAACTCACAGGATTAAAGCCCTGCGGAGAAATTTCTTTTTTTGGAGAAGAACCACTGAAACTCTGAAGCGGAAGAACTATGTTTGGTTAAGTTATAAAATATGTGAGAGGCTAATTGACAGAAAATGAAACATATACTTACAGGGGCATCATCAGTGGTTCGTTGTTTGGACAAGGCTTGAGATGCAACCTTCATTAAATAAGGAGATTCATGTGAAAGTGGTTGGCTACTTAACGCTTCTTTTCCAGTACATTGCTGATCCATGATAGAATTTAGGCTTTTATGAAGAAACTCTGGAAGATTTGACTCTGTTTTATAACTGTTGGAGTGCTCCCCCATGTTATCTGCTAAGCATTCTAAATCAGCTGCTCTCAAGTTGTTAGGTTCCACAGTGTTTTCATCAGATTCGAAGTTAAAGTTTCTTCTGATTTGGTATGAATAGTTATCATTTTTCCCCATCCAGTTTAAAATCTCCTGGAATTCTTCAGACTTTCCCTTGGAAAAGTCAGCCATCAAAGTCGGATGATTTCCACATTTGATGTCCGCCTGTTTCCCTTGAACGATTTCTTTCCATTGCGCTGGCCATTCCTGCAAGGCACTTTGCAATAACAGTGAAGGTGATTCTTCTTTTTTGAGATTCACCGATGTCAGTGGCACTGCAGCTTCTTCTACTCCATAGCTGGACCTTTCAGACCTTGCATGTAGGTGTGAGTCCAAAAACAGATGCATCCTTTTGTAACGCGGACAATTCACATCTGCGTCGGGGAAGACCTTGTCATAATTACAAACAATATTCTCAACCCTGCAACTTGGAGATGGGACCGAGTCTTTGCTTGGATTTTGGCTGAGAAAGTGAATATCATGAGTATTATGGGGCATGAATGATTGGTCAATCTGTTCAAAACATGTATTTTGCTCATGATTTAATATTGGAGACCCATGACGAAGATTATTGTAATAAGTCGATGGGTCAATGTAATACGGATTCTCCACCATGTATGGAGAATTTGCGCATAATTTCATGTCAGAATTCTTAAAATCTTTTCGATGAACTGGATTGGGAGATATATGAGGGGATTGATTGAATGACTTCTCAGGAATCCGAATTGGAGTTAGGATATGATTTGGACGTCTTGATGTTGTTCCAGAAAAATCTGCAGAAACTGGATTAATATCCTTGAGCTCTTTGATATGTGCAGACGAAGGAGAGTCCCTGCAGAAGTTTGGGCTAGAATCTGAGATGAGCCCCAGCTGGCTAGTCTGGCTTGTCAAACTGTGTCCATTGGAGCTCTTCTGAGGACTTCTATCCACCATCCCATTTACAGCTGCAACGTACTGATAGTCGGCATCCCTCGCCTCTACGACTCTTGCTTCGACAGAGCTTGGGCTTTCAGATTCATTTAGGGACACAAGAAATATTCGCAATCTTTGAGAACCCTCGATTCTTTCTAGCTCTTGATATTCCTCAATCATATGATGAAGATCCTCATCAGAACAAACGGAGATGAGTGCATCGAGATCTTCACCTGGAAGCTGATATTTAATCGTATGAGATTGTTTGCATATTCCACAAGTCTTCTTTCTAACTTCTTCCCAGGTGATGTTCTTTCTGATAGATATTATGCGTGTTTCTCCGCCAACGTATCTGAGTTTTCCATCGCTTGGTCTTGGTAATATTCGTCCCCCAAAGCTGCAGAGGAATTTTATCTTTCCAGAGAAGGAAGCATCAGAAAATCCTCCTTGGCCGTAAGGATGATAGGGCTGAGGGGAGTCTACCACACAAAAGGGTGAAGAAGATGGACAAAGCCTATTCTCCATTTCAGGTGAACATCCTGTCCCCATCACAGATAAGTCTGAGCTCGATCCACCTCCTTTTTGCTGCTGCCGATCAGTTATGGCTGAAAATCTTCCCATGGCAGCACGATCCCTCAAAAATGCTGGAGAAAATTCTTCCCCTGTTTGTTGACAAATATTGTTTTCATCTTTATGCAATGTATGGTCTTCCCAGACAGCCTTCTCCGATGCATAAAACTGTTGGCCAGAATTACCAAACGCCTTCCCACTCATGTTCTAAAATCAGTTTCCACTCTATTCATACTTAAAAAGTACGAGCATAGTCTATTCTCCTAAGCTGTAACATAGCCTTGATCAAACCATAAAATGGATAGGACTCCCCTTCAAAACGTTGGTGCGTTCATCCCCACATTTGCAACGTTTCAATCCTGGACTCAATTAGTGTTATTTCTGGTTTCCAGGTTGCAGCAACTAATAGCTATGGATTCCAACATCTCATTACCTTCTACAAAATCAAGTAATTAGCTACCACCATCCATATCCATCAAGAATGACAAACTGCAATTGCTTACGTACAATTCATTTCAATATACAGAACGTTAGAAATTCAACCGAGAGAAGAATAGGAATCGAAACCATGTTTAAATCACATCAGTAAATGAAATAACAAAAAAACTAAATCAGCCGAATAAAACCTCCCGAGGGGAATGAAAATGTACGAAATGGTATCTAGAATTTTCCGAAAAGGAAGAAAGATAAATGACATATTGATGGAAAGTGTACCTGATGATTAAGCTGGGGGCGGTGTGATTCAAGGGTTAGAGGATGGAAGCAGAGGGACGACCCAAAGGAGAAGAACTGGAATCAGAAATGGGTTTTGTTCGTGGAGCACGAAAGAGGGAGGGAGGGAGGAAGGAGAGAGCGTTGGATGAGGGTCGGAGTTGAAGGAGAGCGACATTGCTGAGAAAAACGCGCCGTAGTCCGAGGAGGGAGGGATGCTCCCAACTACCAAACTAATTTATGAATTGTCTTTTCCCCTGGGGGAGGTGAGAGAAAACCAAAGCAATTCAAGGCTGTCAATGCCATTGCAAAAATAGATCATCTCTCTGAAGCCTTTAGTTTTTCCATCATTTCTTCTCCACCCCTTGGCATCAACTCTTCCCCCTCCTAACTCTCTGCTAATCAGTACCCATTTTCATTTTCCATTTTGTTCTTCGCCCAACTCAACGATCCGGCAATCCAACAATCCATTTCCATTTCTGCAGGACTTGGCAAGTGGGATAGTCTTCCGCCTTTCCACACGGCCTGTTGGCTAGTTTATTTTTAACTCGATTTTTCAATAACAAGTAAATATGGCAGGCAAGGGAACCATTATATATATATATATATATATATATACATATATGACACACAGTTTCCTCCTGTTTAAAATAATGATGAACCCATAAATACCAAATCCATAAAATAATGATGATATAATTTTTTGCCCCCTGAAGATTCAGAATAACCAACAGTACGAAGTTGCTAAGATTCACATATAATAAGTCCGCACTGAATTTGCAGTAGGGTAAAGAAACAAAGCAGATGGTCGCAACACCAATGGGAAAACCACAAGAATCATGCAAGACATTGACAAAGAATGGAGTCGAGTCTGCTGCGTGTGACGCAGAGGGAAACAGGAGAATTAGGTTGTTCACCTATATGAGTCAGGTCGCTTCGGCTTGGTCTGAACAACAGCTTCAATCCTTTCCATCACCGCGGGAGTCAGCAACGGAATTAACTCAACAGCTTTCATGTTCTCCTGAATCTACAAAAAGGATGACAACAAGCTTTGTTGCTTAGGAACTGATAAGAGCAGAATATTTTTTAAGTCCAAATTGTTGGAGTGCTTTTGGTGATAAGTTATTTTGATGCTTAATGACTATTTTTATTTTGCACCTATCTTTAGACTTCATAAAACTGCACAGCAGATGCCTAAAGATATAGCTCCATGATTAGCCAACCTGAGACTCCTTTGTAGCACCAGTTATAACTGATGAGACGTTAGGATTTGCAGCACACCATGCTATTGCAAGTTGAGATAATGGCACGCCAAGCTCCTCTGCAATTGGCTTCAGTCCATTGACTTTTTTCAGCACATCTTCCACCAGCGATCGATTTGCAAGATTCTACAATCACATAACAAAAGATTAGTTAACTGGATCACAAAGTACGGCAACAGAACATCAAAATCTTATCGGCACTCCAGCTTCAGATTTGTTGAGATCTTATACAGCTTCACATAAGAGCAAAATTCAAACTAACAATCAGGTTTAGTCATCAGTGTTTGCCATGTAAAACCATCTTAGTGAAGAATATATGCAAAAGAAAGCGAAGACAAAAAAGATCAGTCAAAGTAAATGCTAATTCTTTGTGGGGAATATGGCCCAGCAAAACTGATTGAGTTTTCCTTTCGTGGAAACATAGTAATCCAAGGAGATAAAATTGAAAAATTGTAGAACACAAAAAGCCAAACAGGGCTCTTACTTTGTAATTTTCCAAAGCAAAGCGACTATCAGCTGGTATGATTCCCTTGTTGTATTTTCCAGTAAGCACTCCAGATGCAAGGGGACTCCACGTGGTAAGACCCAAGCCATAGTTGGTGTAGAGGGGGAGGTACTCAGACTCAACCTGCATGAAGATATAAACAATTGCAAACACGTTCAAATAGAAAAATAGAAAATTATTGCAGACCCTCCTCCAATCAAGTGATTAACACCTACCAAAATGATTTTTTAGAAAATTCATGCCCAAACAGACAGAAAGAGAGACCACGAAAGAGGAACAGATTGGAAAAGTGGACATAGTCTCCATAAGGATCATAACCATTATTGAGGGACCAGTTTAGCAACCAAGAGTTAAATGCAACTCTTGAAAAACAGAACATGGAAAGGGGAAGCTTAGAAAAAGAATATGAAACCAGCATGAACAGATCAGGATTTGACAGTTGCTGATGTTTAAATATATAAAACTTGGACATAAAACATTTAGAGTTTCAGAGGTACAACTGTACGACATTCTAAAAGATAGTAGTAACTTTGAAACAACAAACTCATGGATACTAGCAGCTACAAATTCCAAATATCAACTTCAGAAGATACTTAAGCATGACGATAACAACCAGATCAGATCTCTAAACTAGCATGAAATCCCAAACGACTCTAGAAAACAAGAATTCGATTCGAACTCACCTTGTGCCTCGACAGCAAATTATATTCAGGTTGCTCAACGATTGGCCCCACCATGTCCAAACGATCGGCGATTCCCCAAGCCTCGGTGATCTGCTGGGCGGACCACTCACTGGTACCCCAATACAAGGCCCATCCTTTATCAATTACGTAGTTCACAGCCCTCACTGTCTCCTCGATGGGCGTGGATGAATCGGCGCGGTGACAGTAAATCAAATCGACATAATCCATGTCCAGACGCTTGAGCGAGGCTTTGGTACCCTCCAAGATGTGCTTCCTAGATAAACCCTTGTCGTTGGGACCCTGGCCTCCCCAGAAGATCTTGGTGGAGACGACAATGTCGGAGCGCTTCCATCCAAGCTCGCGGATGGCCTGGCCCATGATTTCCTCAGCGCGGCCATTAGCGTAGACCTCGGCGTTGTCGAAGAAGTTAACGCCGTGGTCGCGGCAGCACTGGAGGAGAGACTTGGCCTCCTTAACGTCGAGTTGATTGCCGAAGCTGACCCACGCTCCGTAGGATAGCTGGCTAACCTTCAAACCGGATCTACCCAAGTTCTTGTACTGCATAGTCATTGCAAGCGACAGATTCTTCTTCACTCCGCAAGAAACACCACCGATTTTTCCTGCGCCAAAAACTTAGAAACCGGAATGGAAAGCACCGAACTTTGACACCTCCTTGTACACAAAAAAAAAAAAAAAAATCTCTCTTTTATTGTTTTAGGATTCAAACAAGAGAGATCAGATTCCGTTTAGTTGTTTGTGTTGCTTATTCACGGCAATTTTCTAGTGAACGGTGCTTACTCTTGTCCTCATTGCATGCCGGACATTTGTTTAGGCATTAAAATAAGAATTAACATTTTTGATAATTCAAGGGAAAATAACAAATTAATTATCGTATTTGGTGATCAATGAAAAGTCAATCACTAAAGTATTTTTGTTAATAAATTAACCACTGAACTATGAAATAAAGTAACTGCAAACATCACTGTCACGTTTACCGTTAAACATATTGATTTCATTCCGCGGCGGAACGAAAATGTGTTGATTTCGTTCTGCAGTGGAATGATATTTTAAAATATAACGTTCTAATATTACCGGTCCACCCCGAAATGAAATCAATACGTTTAACGTTTTAGCATTGATGTTCCGCGACTTAACGTGTACTGTTCTGCCGAGGAAACATCAACCTTCCCCTTCGGAATGTCAACATTCCACCACGATTCTCCTGTCGAGCAAGACGAAGTTTTCAATGTTCATAAATTTGGGAGCTGTAAAGAGATGAAAGAGTTGGAGGCTAGGTTTCAGCCATTTTCGGTACAATTACAGGACTCCGAGTGCTCTGAGATGCTCCGTTGTATGTGAGTGTGCGCTTCTTATTCACCCATAAAAGGACGTTATATGCGAGTAATTAGAGAAACGGCGGAAGCAGCTCCTCTTTACAACGTTTCTTCGATTACTCACATACAACGTCTTTTATGGGTGAATAAGAAGCAAACACTCGCATACAACAGAGCGCCTCAGAGCACTCGGAGTCCTGTAACTGTATCAACAATGGCCGAAACCTAGCCTCCAATTCTTTCACCTCTTTACTGTAATTAGTGATTAACGAAACCTAGAGATTTTTAAGAGTTGAAATTTATCGCGAGTTGGAGAAGTTGAAACGTTAGTAATTATTTAACCACAATGAGCACCTGCTCACTGTTGTCATCATCAATGGGAACGATGGAATGTACCTGATTGCTGTAGCAGTGGTTGAAGTAAAAAATATGGATTCTTAGAGCTGGTTTTTGGAATTTATGCTCGAGGATCTAAACTCTCTGTCCGACAATGGGTGAGCAATCATTTTTTCCTTCTATGTTTATGTTATGCGTTGTATACCAATGTTTGAGTCATACTGTGAATTTTTGTTGGGGCTGGTTCCAACTGTCAGAGACGTGACAGGGTAAGTGGACTATCGGTTTTGCATACGACACTTGTATGCCAATTTTTAAAAACAATTTAAAGAAAGATTGTTCAAGCATGCAATGGGCCGCTTCTAGAGCCACTCTAACAACCCGATTTTTATTATCCTTAAAAAAATGGGTAAAATTTAAAACTTTTCTTTTATAAAATTAGAGTAAGACTTTTCTTTTAAAACCGAGTGTTAAATCCATTACTTCAAATCATTTTTCAATTTATCATGTTAAGAAATAATAATCATTTAAAACATTTTTTCAGCGAAAATAAATATAATTATTTTCATTAACAATTAAATACTTTTATTGGTAAAACAATAATTAGAAATTTGTTTCTTGAAAACCTTTGGAAAAATGTAGCAGATGTATTTATAATTAATTAAAGCATTAAAGAAATTAAATTACAAAACCTTTACAAATAATTTCCATTTAAATATTTAGCCCGACCAGCCACAAGATTCGCACATGCAAATCCTTCATCAACGACTCTAAATCTGTTCTTGTAAGTATACCTACATCAACAAAACTTAACTAATGAACCTAACGCTCAGTAAGTGATATAAAATAAAATTAACATGTTATGAATTTTTGAAATCCTTTTTCGTTTTTCGTTTCCGTTTCTTTTCCTTTTCTTTTCATTTACATTTGACATTTCTTTTTAGTTCCAACATCAATCGGTAAACCGTCATAACTGTGCACATCGATGCACTCAATTCCGACATCAATCGGTAACCGCTATGTGATAAGGGCTCGACATCGATCGACCCACATGTTAGCTATTGCATACGTCAATATACAGTGACCCCACACCCGGATATAAATAGCTCCAACATCGATCGTAAGCTTTGCTAGCGGTTGTACACATCAACACACAACAATCGGTTCTGAAATCAATCGTAGCGCACTAGCGGCTATGTGCATCAAAGTTTAAACAACCTCATATACACCGTTGCATTTGCCCAGCCTCGATGTCGATCGAGGACCAACTAACAGCTCACATCCTCACTTTTATCATTTATTCATTTTTCATTTCATTTACTTTTATGTTTCTCATGTCTTTCGTTTTCTTTTCAAAACCATGAATGAAAAATCATTTTCATATCGTTTTAAAACCATGATGCTTGTGCATGCATACAATTCTATCATATCATTCAAATATGATAGTAAGGGAAAAAGACACTTGGATATAATAAGATTGAAGTACGAATATATAAATAAGTACGACCAAAGGAGTACGAATAGTCAGGAGAATAAGTACGAATACGAATATATAAATATATAAATAAGTTTGGTTTCAACTCTCATCGTTGAAGACACTTATGGGTGTCACGTTAATATATAAATAAGTACGAATAGTCTGGAGAATTTAAGCAAAAAGGAGTAGGAAATTGTGGCCGATCGGGGCGATCGATCTGCCAGGCGCGATCGACCGGCGTCGATTGACCGGCATCTATCGACTGACAGTAAAAACTAAATGATGAGATATACGGGCGTTCGACCAAAGGACGGTCGATCATCCTTCATGAAAATTTATCAGCTGCAAATCTTAAACGTCATCTGGAGATGAAAAACGTCGCTGGAACTGGAGAGTCTTCAACATCGATGCTTCATTGATGCATGGAACATTAATATTGTTCTCTTTTAATCTTCAAAAACGTTTGGATGAATGCTGGATGAAAGGGAGTTAATGACAATAATGTGGAGAGTTGTTAATATACGTAAAAAGGAGTGACTGTCGTCTTAAAGTGTCTGGATTTTAATGGATGAATCCAGTGGCCTTCCATCTTCAAGAGGATGATGAAGAGGTGTTGCTGGAAGTCTATAAATATGTTGGGTGACAGTAGAGTTTGGAGGAAGAGAAAATGACGTGGAAGCTTTGCCAAAATTTGGAGAGAACTTGCATGAGATAGTTCTAGAATTATGAAAGAACAGAGAGAGAGAGAGAGAGAGAGAGAGAGTTAGAGCGGTGTACGCACCAC